>JANIPM010000231.1:24148076-24159641 GCA_027478405.1 Erythroxylum cassinoides
TTTGAATTTTGTATACATTGATCTCTATATGATGAATGTGTATATGAATGCGATTGATTGTGTTTGGATTCCGGACAAAATGTCCGATGATTGTAATGATTGATTTGAATTATTGAAGTGCTAATTGTATGTGAATGAGATGAACTAAGTGCACAGAAGTGTTTGCTAAGTGAACTCTAAATGTGATATTGCATGCAAGTTAAGTGTGAATTCTCAACTATATGTTGAATGCCGGACTACGGTCCGATGATAAGTGATTGTGACTGAATATGAGCATGCAATATAAGTGATACATTCCATTTCATGAATGCATGAAATATAAAGGCGTTGTGACTTGAGTTGCCTGTATGAAGCGCTTCCACATAGAGCTATGCTCCGTGATTATGTGATGTGACTGAGCCTACGGGCCAGTATTCCGTTTTGACTAAGCCCTACGGGCCAGTATTCTATTCTGACTGAGCCTATGGGCCAGTATTCTATATATGTGTGAGGCACTCGGTCACAACAATAAGAACGAATGTGAGTCTCATACAGATGGCATATGCATAATATGAATGTTTAAAAGATCTGAATGTGAAATTTGAATTCTGTAAGATATATGTGTATGTGTTATGTGGCTGGGTGAACCATCGAGGATGGTCACTTATTGAGTTCGCAAAACTCACCAAAATTTGGAACTATTTTTAAGGATTATAAGAATACCCCATTAGGCCAACGAGAGTATAGCTACAGCATACAAGTGAAGGATAGAGGTCGGGATTAGTTCGCGTCTACATTAGTGTTTTCTTATTTCTGTATAAAATTGTGTATTATGAACTTTTGTACAAGTTATTATGTCATTTGTAAAGTCAAACTGACTTAAGTGGCCATTGAAATTATTTTTGACTGTATATGATGATTGGCTTCCGCATAGTGTGTGTTTGTAATTTAAAAAAAAAATATACTGACTTTTGAATGATTGAGTGCATTAGCATGCCACCCTCACGGGGCACGGACTCGGATATCACCATTGATGTTAGGCTCGGGTCTTGCGGGAGTTGGGTGCTACATTGGTGGTGGTGGACGACTCTCGTTAGGCTTGCTTCAAAAAGAGGATTGTGTATAACCCTTTGTGTTTTGATATTGTTGCTCAAATAATTAATAGATCCCTATAAGTATTTGATTTGATGAAGGATTACTAGCATGAGTTGAAGCTAGATAGAAACCTTTACCCAGTGAAGAAGATCGGTTCATATCACGATTATTGTTTCTTCCTTGTCGTGATTCCCATTATGCAGTAAGAGCAAACAACGTAGTGCCAGTGTTCTCCATATATATGTTTCGTGATTAATAGGAGTTCATATGATACTCACATTCGTAGTATATAGGCAAGGGCGATTTCAACATAGTTGTAGCAAAGTCCTTGTAATTAGGGCCAAGGCTCAAAAGGAAATGATATACCTTTGTTGTGTCTAGTACTCATTTGTGGATTGTGGCTAGTTGATTGCATATTGATTTGAAGGACCACAAGTGCTCCATCATAGGAGTATCCAACTTAGCAAAGATAAGTCAGTCGTTGGAGTAAAGAAAACTCTTTTTCCTGAGTTATACTGACAAACTCTTATTCAAAAGTTCTCCAAATATCCTTTGATGTTTCTTGCCCAATTTCTAGTTCTAAAACTTCTAGAGATAATGTAGCAATAAATAGAACTCACAACATCAAATCAATCTGCTTCTAAGTGATATATTCTTTAGTTTTTGCTTGCAAGTGTTCTATGGTTTTAGATGATCCTGTTGTTTTGGTGGCTTCGATGGTAGCCTCTGGTTTTGTGGTTTCTATCTAGTCGGTGGCTATTCTTCTCCAGTGAGCAATCCCTATACTCTATATTAAAAAGCTAAGCCTTTAACCTACTCTTGCTAGACAATATATACATCTTGTGAGAGATCTTCACTGTGATAAAGTATGTCATGTTGATGGGAATAGAGCTACTAGATGAGAAAAATGAAGATAGATTCATGTTTGGCTCAACGTGTTTCTTTAAACACATTTTTTCTCTGATACTAAGAAGAAATAGATAGAAATTGAAGAGTATAGCTTCTGCAGAATTGTTGTTTTATTAATATATGTTTTCTACACACCCTTATGGCTGAAGAGTCCACATATATATATATATAAACATGAATTAACCTAATAACCTAGTAAATAACCTAGGCTAGCCTTGTTTCACTGGCAATGACACCCCCCTTAAGTTGTAGCATATGTTCTTGAGTGCCCTCAACCTTATCGCTCCATTCACACTTATCACTCTTCTCAAGATATAAGCCTACGTTATTACATCCAACTTTATCATCTTTGGCAAACTAAGATTCCTTTGTTAACTCCCTATCTCTTTTATGGCCCCTCACAATAATATATTGAATCAAATCTTCATCTCTTCTTCCAAAAGTCGACAGTATAATTTTGGATAATAGATACTTCATATTGATTTTATTCCAACATAAATTCTCCTAAAAAAACTCAAACATAATTGGTTAAATGATGAAATAAGATAAACTATATAAATGATGATAAAAAGGAAACTTTTGATTATTATTCTTTTAGATGTAAAAACATTATTTTAAATTAAAGGAATAAAAGTTAGATGATAAATTTTTATTGAAAAGACTTTTAAAGACAAAATGCATTATAAAGAGATTTTAAAAAATATTTCTAATTAATAAAAAGTCAAAATTTTGGTAAAAATGCATGAAAGAGTATGTTAAGATTAAAAAAACAAACTGATTTCTTGTAGATTTTCTAGGTGCTTTTTTTTTAGAAATGCAAATATCTTATTGGTTAGCAGTACAAGTTAGTTGTGAATTCAAGGTGAGAGGTAAGTGTTATTTCTAGGAAATAGACACTTTAAGGAAAGAATGAGTGAAGATAATCAACCTCAATAATATTCCTCCCATCTTCACGAAGTTTTAATCTTAAAGGAAGAAATGATTGAATGTTGACAGATGGATTGTATCAATTGGGCACAATCCTAATATAAAATCTTATAGGTGAACTTGTGCGAGATTCTAGCTTGAAAGGGTTTAGAACATCCTTTAACATGTATTAACATTTGTATACCCTAATAAGGAATCAAACATACACTTTCCAAAATCTTACCCAACGTTATATCTATCTCATATACCCTACAAAATAGGAAATGGTAGCAAAAGAATAAGACAACAGCAAATTGTGAACAAAATAGACTAGTAGCCATAAAATTATGACCTTATACTTTATTTATTATTAATTAAGAAAATTAAAAGACAATCACTCTCTAAAAGTACAAAACATAAATCCTAATTTGGTAATAATTAAATGAGATAAATAGATAAAAGGTATATAAGGTTGTTATAGAAGATGAACTGATAAGATGACAAAATTTTATTCATATCAATTAAATATCTTATCAAAATTTTAAAAGAAATGAGAAATGAATGCTCATGATTTACTAATTGGGTGTATTTTAAGAAAAAAAATTAATTAATATTTGAATAAGGTTGAAAGCATTTAAAGGAAATGGGTGAGTTAATTAAGTTTTGAAATGAGTTTTTAGGCTTGATTTGGTAAATTGTAGTTGAAAAAGACTAAAATAAAAATTTTAAGTTAAAATTTCTCAAAAGGTTTATTAATCTTTAAATTCCTGAAGTTAAGAAAACTAGAAACACTTACCTAGACGGGTAAACAAACTTATTGAGCTTGTGACTTCATACTAAATTGGAAATTAAAGAAAGGGAGAAATGTTAGTTCAAAAACAAAAGTATGCAAGATTTGGTTAAAATGGTAGATTTTAAAACTTTTTCTAAAATTAAAAAGAAACAACATAACCAAGTCAACATGTTTCAACCGTATATGATACGATATAAGGAAAATAATTAAGATAAGAACAAGATGGTAGAAATATGCCGACTCCTTGCTACAGCATTGACTCCTCAATTTTGTATCCTCTCCTTGTCAATGTATCCTCTCCTCATTATTGTATCCTTAACCAATTTGATTTACCACTTGTTCTCCTTGGACAACTTGGTTACCAAGATCCTTTAGTGGGAAAGGAGAAGAAATCCTGAAGAAATTTTCCTTAGTTAAAAGAAGCCAAAAATGAGACCCTTCTCATTCAAGTTTTAGCTATGCTATCCAAGAGAGGAGAGAGTGAGTAAAAAATGCAAGAAGCCTTCTTCTCTCTTTTCAATTTCGATTATCATGAAAGAAAGAAGTGATGTGCATCCAATGCATCACTTCATTCTTTAATCATTAATAAAGAAACCAATAAATGAGACTTTTCTCATTTGTTTAAGATGGCTATATGAAAAGATCAATAACCTAAATGAGACCCTCTCATTTTCGGTTATGGATGAAAGAAGGAAGAGAGAGTACATCAAATGCACCTCTTCCTTTCTTTAATAAAATGAATGCTAGAAAAGTCACATTACATGCCATTATTAAAAGACAACCATTAAACCATTTAATGATAAGATCATTGCTCCATTTAATGATGATAAAGCATGATAAAAACCATCTTTAATTTAGTAATTCAATGCTAAATGTGTAGCTACACATTTAGCTATGTGCTTTAGGCACCAATCTGGATGGAGCAAAGTTAAGAAGATAAGTTGTCATTTGTATGGCATATCGCTATATTGATTTTGGAAGGCTAGCGTAGGACATCATTGATCTTACCATTTCCAATAAAGTCTTATTCCACCTCTTTGCTACACCATTTTGTTGAGGTGTTCGAGGAGCTAACAATTTGGAAACAATTTTATTGTCAATCAGAAATTGCTGGAACTCTCTAGATAAATACTCATTACCTTGGTCCGATCGATGTTATTTTAATGGCTTGCCTAGCTGCTTTTCAGCTTCAGCTTTGAATTCTTTGAACTTTTCGAAGGACTCACTCTTTTAATGTATAAAATAAAAATAGCCATGTCTAGAGTAATCATCTATAAAGGTTATGAAATATTCTTGACCTCCTCTAACTTGTATGTTCATGGGCCCACACATATCAATATGTACTAGGTCTAACGTAGATTCAGATCTATTTCCTTTAGAAGGAAATGAGGCCTTGGTCATTTTTCCTTTAATACAAGATTCAAAGGTGGGTAATGGATCGTTATCTAAGTTTGCATGGATCCCATCCTTCACTAACTTGTCAAGTCTTTTCTGATTGATATGATCCATTCTTAAGTGCCACAAATATTTTAAATTAATGCTAGAATCATTGAATTGTCTTGGTTTTATTAATTCTATGGTGTTTAGTGAGCCTGTTATAGATTCTATAAAGAACAATCCCTGTTTAATTATTACATTATAAAAAAATCCTTATTCTCATATATTGAAACAACATTTTCAAAATATTAGGAATAACCAGAATTTATTAGACAAAAAATAGAAATCATGTTCGTTACAATCATTAGGATGTAATATACATCCTCCAAATATAACCTATGACCACTAGGAAAGTCTAAGATAATTACTCCCATTGATTCTTCTGAAACATAGGATCCATCTACTATTTTGACTTAAAATTGGCCTTTATGTAGTCTTTTCCTTTGCTGAAACCATGCAAAGAACTGCAAACATAGTTAGTGACTCCTGAATCTAATATCCAATAATCAGATGAATCTGCCACATTTCTAATTCCTAACAAACTTAGGAAACCCATACCTTGTTTGCTTTTAAAGGAATCAAGGTAGACCATATAGTTTCTTTTCTAGTGGCCCTTCTCACCACAGTGGAAACATTTTCCCTTGGTGTCCTCTTTGACCTTCCTTTTCATAGGTTGGACCATGACCCTATTTGGGCCTTGTTTTTCATTAGACCCTTCTTCTTTTACTTGCCTTTACATTTGGGCTTAGAAGAAGATGCTACATTAGCTTCTGACCTATGAGTCTTGATATTTAATATCTCCTCCATACTCTTAAGGGTATTCATTAACTCACTCAAAGTGTAATCCTTGCTATTGAGCTCATAGTTTAGCTTAAACTACTAAAAATATGAGTTTAAACTATTGATGATCATAATCATCTGCGTGTCCACATCCATATCCGTCCCAAACATCTTAGCTTTAGTAACTATAGAGATTACCTTAATCATGTAATCTCGCATTGGTTCACTAGGTTTTTGTCTGAGATTATGAAAAGTTTGGATAGCTTTCACTCTTGCAGACTTGGTCCTCACACTAAACATCTAATGTAAGTGATGGATCATTGCACTAGCAGTTTTCATGTATGCAATTTACTTTTGCAACATTTCGCTGATAGAAGCTAGATTATAACACTCAGTAGTCTTATCAGCATTCTGCAATCGCTTACGTTATTGGACTTGCTTAGGAATTGAATTACCACCTAAAGGAGCAAGCTCATTGTCCATTAATATCTATGAAATTTGTTCATATTAAAGAATAATGTCCATTTTCCAATTTATTGTTAGTCAAGAGCAAAGTGAGTGGATTCATATTGTGGTTGATTATATCTAAAAATATAAATTATTAAATCATGAGCATACTAGTCAACAATATTGGAACTTTATATAAAATCATGATGCATATATGCATGATGATAGATTTAACAAAACTGAAAAAAAATTAAAACTTTATCTGACGGTTATTTTTCTTATCTATAGCGGACTAAATGACGGTAGGCCATCTTATTCATTAAAAGGAAAACTGGGACCCCTCCCACTCAAAAAATTACCAAGCATCTTTATGCCTAACTTTTTGAGAAGCACCATAATTTAGTCCATACATTTATCAATAAAGCTATGGTGGGCAGGTTATTGATAAATTATATTGAGTGTGTAACCATTTGATTCATCCACTAAAGATACTTGCAAATCATGCCTCGGTGGGAGGTCACATTTGCTACCAATAAGTGGACTTATTCTTTAGGAGACACAAACAATACAAGATCTAGGATTCATGTCCTCTGGTAGGGAATAACACTTCACTACATGCAAATGGGCCATCACATGGAGACAGTGGACTCTCACATGAGCATCCTCTCCCACTCATTCTTTTTGGGCTTTAAGTTTTAATAAATATCATCTTGTCTAGATGCAATTTATTATCCATCCTATATTGATTCATTATATATCTCATACATAATGAATGCATGGAAAAACCTAGGGTTAGCAATTATTCTAAATGGCATACTATCACATAATATCACATATTATTAGCATTCATTCATCCATTCATCTCATGAATAATAACACTACTTTTGATTGTCCATTATAGAACATAAAAATAAATTACAAGGCTCTTGGCCTAAATAAAAAATGTCTTGGACTTGGATCTTCCACTTTGAACCGTTCATCTACATAACCCGGCCCATTAGATAAAAAATGTGTAATGGCATTTTCTTAAAACCGAATTTTTCACTTTGAAAACAAAAATTCCAACAGTTGTTTTTGGTAAATTCGAAACTTAAAAAGTTCCAGCACTTATTTTTACAAAACCAAAACTAAAAAATTCCAACATTTTGGTTTTCATAAAACTAAAACTATGCCAATACACCAAAGGATAAACAGGAACCATTACCTTGTCTTTTCTTTGATCCATGGTTGCTCCATTTTCAATATTACAGTAATTTCTACATTACAAAATCAAAGAAATATGAAAAATGAAGCCATGGAGGAAACATGGTGATGATAGGCTAGCCTCCTTGTTACAAACGAAACAAAAAAACCTTATTCTATGAACAACCAAAATAGCAAAATATACACGATACATTTTCTATGACATAAAAATATGCAACATATAAAATTTAATTGCCAACCTATTCATCACATATAGGAACCGAAATCATGCATAACAAAATGGCTCTGATACCAATTGTTGGATTGAAAACAAAAGTATGCAAGATTTGGCTAAAGTAGTAGATATCAAAACTTTTTTTGAAATCAAAACATAGAGGAAACAACATAACCAAATCAACTTGTTTCTGCCATACATGATACGATATAAGGAAAATAATTAAGATAAGAGCAAGATGGTAGAAATATACCGACTCCCTGTTACAGCTTTGACTCCTCGCTTTTTTATCCTCTCCTTGTCAATGTATCCTCTCCTCGTTATTGTATCCTTGATCAATTCGATCTACTAACTTGAGTGTTATAATGTCTCTGTTAGTAATACCCTCAAACTACCAATAGTTAATTTTATAGGCCTATTAAGTTAAGACCAACCTAATAGTAGTTTTACCCTAAATTTATTCTATTTCAATCATATATGGGAAACTAGGTGAACTCTTATGATATGCTCAGTTGAGAAAATCTTAGAATTTTTGAGTTATTAACATCCTAGAAAAGGAAAATGGACACTAATAAAAGAAATCCTTTTTCCATTGTCATTATAATAACTAATTACCTTGAACCATCTATCTATGAGTTACCCAATGACTAAGCAGAAGGAATTATGATGTTACAAGAATAAGTAAGGCAATTATTGTAAGAAATGCAACAAAATGAAAGAAAATAGATCCACCCTATAACCACTATTATAGGGAGTTTGGACCACAATTTACATTCCTAAAACCCTACCAATTGAGTATGATACTTAAGGCAACCTTGATAGCTGATAGTATGTAACATCTTAGGAATCCATTAGCAACTAGTTTTAAGAAGCCAATCTTAGATACCTACAATGACATTTATCATTATATTGACTAAGTACACTTTTATAAGGAACTTATGAAATTTCTTGATCCATAAGATTTAATAAAATGCAAAGCCTTCATTTTCACCATGAGTGGAATGGTATAATCATTATTTTAAACCTTGTTTCCAAGTTGGATAAGTACTTTTAACACTACTAGCTGCAAGAATTGCATCACACTACTAATGTTTTAATTTTAGGACCACCGATATCCCTATCTCAATGTAGGTGTAGCACTAATAGCCTTGGAGAATGAACTTATACCTTACCAACCCTTATGGAACCCAATATAGAAAAGGCAAACTTGAAGCTTTGAGGAGGTGTAAGTCAAGGCATATAAATATATAGACCTAGAAGATGCAAAGTATAATATGATATGCCTTACCAAACAACATATTGAAAATAGTATGAGAGATGCCTTCAATTAATGAAATTGAGAAGAAGAAACCAAAGATAGAAAGATCAAAAGGGAAAAACAAAGGGACGATTGAGAATAATTACTTAGATTTAATCCATCATTTAATAGGTTTATTGACTACATTTTTGATAACCAACTGGATAAAATCCAAAAGAATTTCCATCAACCCTAATAAAAGGGATAAAAATATATACCGTTGTTTCCACGTAGATATTGAACATAAGACAAAGGATTATAACATTTTTACAAGGGTGGAAAACAACTTGGAAAAATAAGAGAGGCTGAGATGCTTCATAAAAGAACATAACGAGATAACATCTCTAATAATGAAATAAGGTTCCCTTATTAAGGTCAAAATCTAGAAAAATGTTATAGGGACACACTCTAACCAAAAGGTTATATACATAACTATTGGAACTAGCCAAAAGTAATCAAAATTTTCTCTCAAAAAGTTACATAAAGGGAGAATCATAATAAATGACCTGACTATAATATAATTGCTAAAAGGATTAAGGTCTCTAAGATCACCTTTTTGCAAACAAATAATAGGTCTCTAATTAACCCCCTTAAATATGCTATAATTATAAGTCTATCGATTTCCAACTTTTAGGATATCATTAATTACAATAAGAACCATTGGCAATTTGTTATATGATTCCTTCAAAGAGATGGGTATCTAATAGATTGGATAAGACCTATCACCTCACCCCTACTTGGTCTGAGGATGACTAAATATACTTGAAAAGAAATATATCTTTATCTGTGACATTAAAGATAAGCAAAGGCAGGTAAAAAGCAAGACAAAGTTTTATATAGTAAGGAGACCCATGGAATATATTATTATAATTTGCAAACCATTTATATTTGCAACACAAGAAATACTATTACCCTATTACTTATGATGAAGTCCCCAATTATAAATGGATCTAGTGAGGAATGCAAAGATCAAAGAAAGAAAATAAAAAAATGTTCTACAATCTTAAAAGAAAGATATACTGCTTACATAATGAACATGAAAGAATTAGATATCAAAGACCTAATAAAAGAAATCAAGGGTGATATAGAAGAAGAAATTGAATAGTTCATAATTAGAATACCTAAAGATTACAAGACTCTTAAGGTTGAGACTAAGATGGAATAAGTTGTAAAAAGTAAATAACATTTTTCCTTAATACTTAGATGGTTTTCTTGAAGTCCAACTAACATGCCTAGTATTAGTAGGGAGATGGTCTTCCATAAGTATCGACTTCATTTTTAGGCTCACAAAATAAAAGAAGATAAATGTCATAATAGAAAGATAATATGCTATAAAATAAGAAGTAACCAAACTCTTATATGTAGGCTTCATTAAAGAGGTTGACTATCTTGAGTGACTTACCAATTTTGTCATAATTAAGAAGGCTTACAAGAAGTAAAGAATGTATGTTAACATCACATATCTAAATAAGGTATGTATCAAAGACAGTTATCCCTTACTAAAAATAGATTATTTAGTGGGTGTTACTTCAGGGCTCTAATCCCTAGGTTTTATTAACACTTTGTCAGCATATAATTAGATAAAGATAAATGAGTCTGACGAGAAAAATACATCCTTCATCACATAAGGGTATCTACTATTACAAAATCATATCTTTTGTCTTAAAAACACATAGACAATCATTCAGAGGTTTGTGAACCTGATTATTGTTAAATAGCTTAGAAGGAATAAAAGAGTGTACATAAATGACATGATTGTGATTATAAGACTTAGAGGAGTCCATATAGGAGACCTAATAGATTGATTTACAATTTTGTGTAAGTACGACATAAATTAAACCAAAAAAATGTTTGTTCATTATAGAGGTAGAAAAGTTTCTTATATTCATAGTGACCTATAAAGGGATATAGTTTAACCCATAAAATCATTAAGGCTATCACATACATGAAAAAACTAGAAAACATGCAAAGTTTAATAAATAAGATAGAAAGTTTATGAAAGTTAATCTCAAGATTTGTAGATTGTTACTTATTGCTTTTTTAAATACTCTAAAACCTTAATAGGTTTGAATTAACCTATGAATGTCAACCAACCTTCAAATAATTGAAAGAATATTTCAAAAGTCCATCATTGCTACTGATTTCATATTTTGGAGAAACATTATACCTTCATATAGCCATTTTGAAAGCACCCTCATAAATGTTCTTATTGGGGAAAAAGATAAATTATTTAAGGCTAGAAAATAACATATGCATTACCTATTAGAATAAGGAAGTTAAGGTCAAACTTTCCAACCTTTGCAATCAACATATGTACAAACCAGATGTATGGCAAAGAATAAAGAAATGGTCAATCAACTTGGAAGAGTATGTGTTGGATCGAAAAAACAAAGCATGCTATATTTGGAGAAACGGTAGATTTCAAAACTTTTAAGAAATCATTACTTGCAGCAGAAGCAACAAATCCAAATCATCATGCTAATCCATACATGATATGGTATAAGG
>JANIPM010000231.1:24357852-24368595 GCA_027478405.1 Erythroxylum cassinoides
GACTAACTCCTGTGAATGGGCCATGGATGCATAGATTGAATGTCTTGGGCCTGGGCCTAGCTCAGCCGACCCGACCAGAATCAATCTATTTTTTGTATTTTCAAACACCTAAATTGAATTTAATTGCAGTATTAAGTTCAATTCGCCCTTTTCCAATCACCGCATGAATTCACATACTATAAATGTGCGATATTGGATCAACTTATTGAATAACTAAGAAGCTGGTGGTCTGGTGCGGATCAGGTTGCTGCATTTTGTCCCACTCACAGCACCTGAGCTGTGGGAATCACTTGTTTCAAAAATCCTTCCCCTTCCCTCAAGACCTAAAGAAATGTTATACTACATACATTACATCCACAGCTTATCTGCAATAGTAAAAAACGAGTTGCTAGAAAGAACCAACCGGATAAACTACCATTCATTTTCTTTACATCTTTATCAACTCCAAATTGTTTCAGAATCGCAACTAAGAAATGGCTTGTAGTTTCAGCTGTCTTTTTAATAATGATACTGAGGACGTCCTACCAAAGCAAGCCAAAAAGAATCCAAGGCAACTACACATTCCAATTACCTTCGCACATACACACATTACTGACAAAACCAAAGAAGAAAGACAAAAGAACAGTTAAAGCCAAGAATAAAAATAAAAAAATATGCACTTTGACTGGTCTAGGAATCCCAAATCGCAAATACTCTTCAGGTTCCAGACTCCTCTATTAGCATAGCCATAGGCAATCAACAAAAGTGCTATGGGGTAACTCATTCTTAGAGTCCTCAAATTCTTCTCCCTCGTTCCTCTTAATTTCCCAAATCCCCGTAAAATGCCATAGCTGTTGCTTGTTATGGAGTCTCACAAGTGCCAACACGTGAAAGCAAAGTAGAAATCAGGAGAATTTCTCAGTTGTTTTTTACAGAACAAAAATGAAAAGCAAAAGCACCAACCCTTATTCTTCTCTATTCTCTCTCCTTCACTTCTCTTTGCATCTCCGGCTTTCAGCATTCTCGAGGTTACTCACTCTTTTCATGTTGTCTCCGACTGTCGACTGACACAAAGTTTCATTGATGTCCTTCATTTAGATATATGCCACAAGAAAACACCAACTCTTTTAGCATTATATACTCGACCTGTTAACATTTAGATTCATTATGAAAACAGACCTTGTTCCCGAATGCATGGACTAGCTCTACCCCTCTTGCAGGCCTGCAATAATTATTTGTTTTTCTTTTCCATGCCCTTTCATTAATGTTTCTCTGACTTGAGCATTTAAAGATACCAACAACTTATTGAGATGGCATTTTGTTTTTAAAGACTTGTGCACTTACTTTTGCATACCCATAGCTAAGCTCTCGATTGTGCATGTTTTCATGGGGAAGGTTGGACGAAGCTCTTGGTTGACTGCTGTTAAAAGGGCTTTCAGGTCTCCTAACAAGGATCATCATGAGAAAAGCATTAGAAGGAGAGAAGATCATGAACAAGATGACGAAGAAAAGGTTGGACTAACGCACCCCCCTTTCTCTATCTTCATTAGCTTCTGTGTTCATGTAATCTGTAATTTAATTCTTACACTTCTTTGCCTATGTGGGCAGAAGAGAGGCAAAAGGAGATGGATTTTTAGGAAGTGCTCATATCAGGAAACAGTGATACATCATTCTGAGGGCAAGGCGAAGACCACATCGGCTGCTAAGATTACCTCCACCCCCAATACTGTTAATTCTATGGCTGAAGCTGCTGATGTTAAGCAAAGACATGCACTAGCAGTGGCCATGGCCACTACGGCCGCTGCTCAGGCAGCAGTTGCATCTGCCCAAGCAGCAGTTGAAGTGGCTAGGCTTACGAGACCTTCCCTTTTGGTCAAGCAACATTTTGCTGCCATTGCTATACAGACAGCTTTTAGAGGGTATCTGGTGAGGCCTTCTTAAACCTTAAAGGTTAATCACTTGATGGTTGTATGTCAAGCTCATTTGCTCAACTTCCTAAACAAAAATTTGTGTTTCTAAAGGCAAGAAGAGCACTTGGAGCACTCAGGGGTCTGGTCAAGCTGCAAGCTTTAGTGAGAGGACATAATGTAAGACAGAGAGCAAAGATGGCTCTCGAGTGCATGCAGGCATTGATCAGAGTGCAAGCTCGAGTCTGTGATCAGCGCAAGAGGCTTTCTTATGAAGGAAACTCAAATCACAATAACTTATGGAGCATACACCCAACAGACAGGAAGTCCATTGTAATGAATTCTACGTTGCTCCAGTTTCTTCAATCTTGCTGCCATCTTGGTGTTTTAATTGGGATTTCTGACATTTGAAAATGCAGTCCATGGATGAGATCAGTGACTGTGATGAGTATCTCCATTGGAATAAAAACCCGCAAGCATTGGAAGAAATCAAAACAATACAACAGGAAAAGAGCGAAATTGCCATGAAACGTGAAAAGGCTCTTTCTTATGCCTTTTCTCAACAGGTTTGGAAGATCACACTGGTCCTTTCTTTGTCAACCTGTTTTTATATCTGAAACATCCTCGTTTGTTACAGTTACACAAGCAAATGTGGGTAAGTGATCATAAGGAAATTACATATGCAAGTGAAGGAGAGTTAGAAAGGAAACCCAGACGACTTGACTGGTGTACGAGGAGGAGGTCTTTGGAAAACAGAGCAAGTACAGCTTTACTCGACAACAGAGAGTGTGTCAAAACCGTTGAAATGGACACATCTCGACCTTACTCGTACTCAACCCCAAGCATCCATGACGCACCGCACCAGTACGCAACCTACCAACAGCACAGACCTAGTTCCTTCTCTGTAGCCTCTGTTCTTCACGGAACTCACAACAACATTAGGTCTCTGAAGGAACCACTCACTCCATCGCCATCAAAAGCAAGAACACTACTTCAAGTCCATTCAGCTAGCCCCCGCTGCCTAAGACAGGACAGAAACCCTGAAAACAGAGAAATCCCACTTGGTCCTGGTGCTACTTCAATGCCTAACTACATGACCGCAACTGTATCAGCCAAGGCTCGACTTCGGGCACACAGTGCACCAAGGCAAAGACAATCAACCCCAGAAAGAGAGAAGACGAGTACAGTTAAGAAACGATTATATTTTGCAGTGCCTGATACGGAAACCATAATTAAGAGTGGCAGCAGCGATAACAGTAGTATCTTTGATTACAGTCTGAGGAGCCCAAGCTACACGGGGTCTACCATGTGGTGTGGGTACACAAGCACTATGAATGATGTTTCATCACCTCGTTCGACCGATGACCGTGGCAGGCGGTTAAGGTAAGTCAATAAACAAGTGGAATAGTAGTAATTAACATGGGGAAGATGTCAGGTTCAGCCATTAAAATAGTTGGCGTCTTTGTTGGGGTTGGAGAGGTAGCTGGAGTCACCCTCGCAAATGCTCAGACGGCAATAGTTATGGAGTCGCCAAATGCGGATATTAGTCTAACAAATTTTGTGGCCGATTCCCCATGTAGATTGGAGTAATTGTAATTTTTCATTAAGACCTGACCAACCCTAATATAAGTAATAATTACTTTTTATGGATGGTGTTTCTATTTGATGTGGATTATTGTTTCATGTTATTTCTGACGCTCTTTCACTGATTTTATTATTAGGATTAATTGAATGTAATGTTCGAGATTTGTGTCGTCGGAGTGCGAAGGCTTAGTAATATGGAAGTACATGTTAGATTATAATTCCTTGTTTCATCAGAACAGTTTCAACGAGTTGAGCAACAAAATTAACGAATCCCTCGTTATCATACGGTGTTATGTTGAGTCCAGATTTTCTGTCTAATATTATCCTGTCTTATTGTGTTTAATGAATTTCAGTCATTTATTTATATGGATCTTATGTAAGCCTCGCGGGTCCTGTAAAATAAATAGCTAAAATTTCATGAGACAGAATAAAATAGAGTAATATTGGACAAAGAATTTAAAGTTGTGTTATGTTATACTTTCTGGTTATATAAATGAAGCGAATAAAATTACAGTCTTGAAGTAGGTGTCTAATTAATTTCGTTATGGTATCATTGTTTCGGACTTGCCCGTACTGTACTGTAGAGTTCATAATTCTTTATTTGTTCATCCCTTTGCTGCAAAATTAAGTACAGCAACAGCACAGTTCCGAGTTTTTCACAGCTGTGGTTACTGATGGTCTAATACCTAAAGTCAAAAGCTTTCAAATTACTATAAAAGGTCAAAACTACTTCAGAGCCCGTGCTTTCACGGGATGAGAATAATTAAGATAAATAAATAAATAAATATTTTAATAGAAGTATAATAGTAAATTTGGAAATACTATATTTTATAATAAATCATAACTTAGTCAGTCATGAAAATTTTAGAATATGCTCATGCAAATACAGTATAAAATTGAATGGAACTCTTTCGAATTATAAATAATTTAGGTATTGTCGTTTTATAAAAAAAGTAAATAGTAATTGTTAATGTAGGTATCTTAACTAATTTATAAGACTGAGCAGGAAGACCCACTTCCTTAGCATTTTGAACCGAAACTTCACCGAGTATTTGTTGAGTCTTTTAACAAGCAATTTAGCCCCAACCTTAAGAGATGACTATCCTTGACACTCCTTCAACAAAGCTCAACATAACCTTATTTCGTTTTTCAACTTAAGGCAAATACTAAAGGATATAGGAAGAAAAGTAGAGTTGCTTTAAGTTGAAAATATAATTATGTTATGCATTTCTGCATATTTGTCATGACTTTGTATTTCTTAGATAAATTTTATATGGATTAACTGGACTCGATCTAGATTCGACTCGATCTAGATTCGATAGATTCTGTTAATAAGATAATTATTGCATTGTTTAAAGAAGTTATTGCTATTATAATGGATAATGATAATTGAACAAAAGAAGATTTGTTTAGGATCACTTTGATTTTCAATATCTTGAAAAGTTTAGATCTTATAAATTTTTTTATCTTATCTCGAGATTAGATAAATCATGTGTTTCATTTGTGATGTTGTGTTAACTAAATTAAATCATGTGATATATGAATCAAATTCTGTGATATGTGTTGGCTTGGGGAAAAAGGTTTGGTGTTCTATTTGTGAAGATATTCATCATCAAATAGAAGATATGAGAAGACAAATAGATTGGAATAAAACGCGTCTGTAAGAATTTAAAAAGATATATTCTCATATTAGGCTTGCTAATGGTCTTACCTTAAATATTTTTCTAGATTTTAATCAAACTATTAGAATTTATGTAAGGCCCTAACATATACCTTAGAAATATCATAGCATGTCTGGGGTGTAATAAGAAGTGAACATAATAAATTAAGTGCATCTAAATATAGTAAGAGACATAGGCATGGGTAAAAGGGTAATTTGTACATTTCGACATGGATATACATACTTAGACGTTAAATATGGATGAGATTGAAACTAACTGATGAGATTATGTGCCAAAGTGAGAATTAAAGAAAGAAGAAGGACCATTGTGTAATTTTTCCTAAAGTTAACAAATGGATCAATAGGATTAAGACATATGTGATCAATAATAATAAAGCATGTGTGTCTAATAGTAAGTAAGCATGTGTGCGAGTCTTGGAAGTGTATGAATGGGCATAATGAGAAGAGAGAGGGACGACCTTTAGCGTTGCGAATTCCAGATTTTTCCTCTCCTATTTCCTCTCCATTTCATCTTCTTGATCACACCATTTTTCATATAAGGAATCAAGTTAATCTTTGGTAGAAGCCAAGGTATAATTTAGTGGTTTTCTCTTCATCTAGGGTTTTTTTTATATGTACATGTAATTGTTAATGATGAGTTTTGAATGGGTGTGTTATGTGTAGAGGAGGAGAATACCAAAGGCAAAGGCAAACAAAAGCAAGTAAAGTGAAGTAAAAGGGTTTTGATCACCTCTTTAGGAGGTATGGGGAATTTGATATGTTTGCTTGGATTATAAATGTGATGTAAGGGGAATTTGTAAAGGAAGTATCTTATTAATTAAGAGATGTTGTTGGTTAAAATTGGATGTGTTTTTGTGTTACTCTTACATGATAAGGTCGAAGTTAGTTGATTTAGAATGAGTACCTCATTCAATGGATGGGTTCCACTAAACATATTTCTAAAATTTGGCCATATCTTGGTCTGTAGATCTTCAAATTGGATAATTCCAATTGGAGATTAAATTAGACACATATTTAAAAAAAAATTCATGAATGAATAACAATCTGATTTTGCCTTTAAGAGTTTTGAATTCTGGCTTGAACTTAAGTTTTGGCTGATGTTCCTGTTTTTGAACATCCGGTAGTGTTTTTGGTATAACTCTTAGAATACATAACCAAATTGTGTAAGATTTATTCCATTAAAATATTAAGACATATAGGAACAAACATATGGAAGACCTTAAAACCTAATTTGAAACTTTGCTATATTGATATAACAGAATAAATAGAGGTACGAATGGTGAGTTTCTGTCACGATGGTGACATGGGTGTCACAATCATAATCTTGTCTTTTGTCACAACTAGGACATTATTTTCATTTTCGATGTAACTGTATCTTATTTGAATCTTTTTGGATGTCACTAAAGCTTATCAAACCCATTATAAATGCAATATGAGACTCATCATACATGTAATGTGTATATACTTTAATGCTTTCGTTGATATATTATTGAAAAGGAATATGATCATAAAGC
The DNA here is from genome assembly GCA_027478405.1 of Erythroxylum cassinoides. NCBI lineage: Eukaryota > Viridiplantae > Streptophyta > Magnoliopsida > Malpighiales > Erythroxylaceae > Erythroxylum > Erythroxylum cassinoides. The sequence continues at coordinate 24,364,518 of JANIPM010000231.1, forward strand.
ATATTAAATACGAATAGGCATGATAAACATTTTCAAATTATAATTATAAGCATAAGGGAATGAATTTTTATCTTATGAATTGTTGCCCTTTAATGTGACTCTGAAATGTAATTATGATGATCTGATGATTATTTTTAACCTGCCAAATCCTAGTTGTGGATAAATAGGCATACTTAGAATGATATATAGTTGCTTCTATTCTGAGTCATTACATTGTCTTCTGTTTTAGAGACTTAAGTCTCTTCTGTTTCTAAGGCTATTGCCTCTTTTATAGATACCAATCATAGGTATCTTTTGTTTTGTTTTGGTTACCCATGTCTCAAGAAACTAGTAGGCAATTGTATATATATTCAAATATTTGTTTTGTTCTGATGCAAACTTATATTCGAGATAATCTCTTAATATCATGTTCAAATATTGCTATATGTGAGTAGTTGCTATCTTACATCCTTATTTCCTACTAAGATATATGCTTAGCACAATATTTTTTCCTTCGTGTAGGTCATAATAAACAGGGTTAAGGTTGGGACAACTGCAATGGCCGAAGAAGGACGTGTAACTTTTAAAAGATCTTATGTCTAAACAGTTGTTGTATTCATAAATATTAAGAAGGAATTTTGTAGTATATATGAATGACCTTCACTAACCATAACTTATGATGAGATTTTTTGTAACATCCCGTCACCGATGGGATGGGTACAGTGGGTGTGCATTCATAATTTGGCATGCTCATGCATTATTTAGCCTTTGTATAATGTGATAATTGATAATTATTGCACTAGCATATGAGAGTAAATACATGTATGACATATTCCCGGTATGATTGTGTTAATTGGAAATTTAGTGATACTTGGATAGATTGAGCTTTGAAAAGTGAGTTGGAGTGAGAAATAAGATCTAGGAGTTTGAATTATGAAATTGGAGAGTATAATCGTGTGTTTTATAATTTTCAGGATTTTTAGGAATTTTTCTGGAATTTTTGGAGTAATAGGTCCGGACCAAAAAAATGACCTAATGACCGATTAATCGAATTTTCAGTTCCAAAATTGATTGGCCAATGGCATGGGAAAATTAGAGTTATGATTTTAGGAATTATTACTCAGAGCCATTGAAATTTGGGAGAAATTAGAATAAGAAATTGGAATTTAGACCATAAGAAGTAGATTTATGGCAAAGGATTTGCCAAACAACCCTTAAGCTTTAAAATTATTTTGTATATAACCCTTATCCTTTGAATTGCTTCCACGACATTTGCTTCCTTGGGTTTGAAAGAAGAAAATTTACTCTTCTTCTTCTCCTCCATCGTGGATCTCTTTGCTTGCTTTGTTTCCATTTCTTCCTTGTTAAATTGCTCTCTTCTTCACCCTTAATCTATCCCCTTTAGCTTGTGTGGGAGAAGATGATGTTTAGGTGTGTTTTGAGAGACAAACGTGGGAGTTGCTAGAGTTTTGAGATTGGAGTATTTGGAAGTGATTTTCGAAGATTTCAAGGTTTAAACCAAGTAAGATCTTACTCTTCTTGCTTTAGATAGTTTGATTTAGGGATTAATTGTTATATATAGATGATTGATTTAAGTATTTGATGAATGGGGAATGTATAGGTTTCGGATGATATGAATTAATGATTTTATTTTGTTTTGTTTTGGTTATTAAGGGAAAATGGTTATTTGATGGAATTGAGGTTAGGGATGAGTTGTTTTGGGTTTATTGAGTTGTTTTAGGAGTGTTTGAAAGGGAAAAATTGGATTGAAAGTTGACAGAAGTGAGACATTCTGGGTTTCGGGCGTCTTTCTAGGGTTGCACGCCGTGACGTGTGATGAACACGCCGCGGCGAGCAATTTTCCTCTCGCACGCCGCAACAAACGAAGACGCACGCCGCGGTGCGTGCTAGCGCATACGTCGCGGCGTACGAGAGGGATCTCGCCGCTGCGAGAAATCTTGCGCCGCAGCGAGGACGCTAGTTTTTCCCGAGAATGATTTTAAGAATTTTGATGTTTTAGTCCGATTAAATTGGTTCTTGATGGATTGTAATTTAGAGACTAAGGACTACAAATTTATTAGAATGGAAGTCATGAATCGATTTTGGAAAGATTTGGGTCTAGTGTCGGGAATGTCATAAACATGTATTGTACACAATTAAATCGTTTCATGTGCATAATTGACTACAGTAAATTGAACAATTAGTAATGTTTATGTGTTCTGATTGTTTAGAGGCACAAGTAGAGCGTCGATCCTTCGACGTGGCTGAGACTTCCCGGCATTAGCTTAGAAGTTACAGGTGAGTAACCTAGTTAGTTCCTCGATCTTTGTGTGCTTAAATTACGTGCTTATGCCATGTGGAAGAAATGGAGGGTTATGTGTTTGATTGTGATTGGTTTCGGACCACAGGTGTCCGAAGTATCGGTAACTTGTTATTGAAGTGTTATGTGTATAAATTGGTTTATGTGGTGTAAATGTGATTTGGGCATGTGTAAATTTGAAATTGGAACATGTGCATTTTATGCATAAAAGTATGATCAGATAATGGCAGTTGTGACCGAAGCAGCCAACGTATTTTAGAGCTTAAAGCTCAACGCAACAGGGCCTCGAGCCCAATGTATTTCAGAGCCTCAGGCTCATCGTATCAGGGCATTTCACGCCCAACGTATTCAGAGCCACAGGCTCAACGCAATGTGCTCATCACTGGGACAGTTCAGGTGCACGGTCACAACATCGTAATAAAATGAAAACGTCACATGCGCATTGCATATACAAATGTTAAATGTGGACTGTGTGAAAGGCGAAACGCCTTATATGTGTGAAATGACATGCATGTGATATTTCTGTAAATGATATTGTGTGATTATCTGTATACTATTTGTATATGCATGAGTTGGGTGGACCATCGATGATGGTTTCTCACTGAGTTTGCAAACTCACCCAACATTGTAATATTTTTCAGGATAACGATAATAGACTCCTAACTCCAGAGTGATAGAGCTTTCTCTGCCTTGTAGATCGTGTCGGCAAGAAAAGCTATGGCGCAGAGGTGGGTCAGCTGGGACCTTTTTGGGATGACCTAGTTAGGAGTTATCAGTTTCTTTTGTGTATTGTAAGGATAATGATTTTAGACAGAATTGTGTATTATGGATTCTAAGAATGAAATGAAAAAGTAAATTTAGTTTCAATTTTTAGTGATATTTATGTTGATGCCACGTGGATTGTAGTTGGTTTGCTCGGTAGTGCACCTTTATCGTGGGTTATGTGTCGGAACGACCTGCGGGCGTCCCGGTGTGTACCCTACGGTAAGGGGGCGCTACAGTTTTTGCCTTCTATTGAACGTCAGATGAAGAAGTCTTCTTCTGACTGGGCTTCACCTTCTTTTGTTCTTCTGCCAGTTTAGAAGAAAGTTTTTGTTGAGACTTCTTCCTCTCAAATACCAACTTCCTTTTAATTTTTGTCTCTCCAGATGATTTTACCGATTGGCTTTGCAAAATAGAGACAATTGATCTAGTAGGTTGTTGTCTTTTCTCTTGCTTTTCAGAATCTCCATCAAGAATCAGAGATTTCCTCTTCTTCTATCCTTGTTGTCATAAGGTCAATAGTCTTAGTGACCTTCTTAACTGTTTAGATTTTTTTGATTAAAGTGTCTTCGCTTTTCTCTTCAATGACATTTGTTGCGATGATTATTGAACTCAGCTTTCCTCTTTCTGTAGAATCGCCTTAGGTTTTATTACTGTATAGACGATTTTTTAGTCTTTTTTCTACAGATGTTCTTCCTTTGATCGAGGTTTTGTTTTTCTTACAAACGTACCACGTTCACTTCTACCCTGTCTTACTATAAGCTCCCCCTCAGACCTTGCTTTGGGTGTAGAACCTATATCTACCTCATCATCAAACTTTATCCCCATTCTGTGAATAGTTGTGGCATTAATAATACTCTTCACATCCATGTTTACCGTGTTACCTCTGTCGAGAAAGATTCTAAATTCTCTAAAAATCCTTATCAACAACATTCCATATGGTAAAGAGCTAGAATCTCCCTTTGACTTCATCATGTACTTCAAAATCAAGTACGGAAGATTAATGGGTTGGTGATT
>JANIPM010000231.1:24398832-24418157 GCA_027478405.1 Erythroxylum cassinoides
GAGCTATATAGCTCCGATTGAGGTGATTCTTGCTTCAAAACAAAATAGAGGCTTAGAGCTATGATTTCTTTGAAGAATCCAAATTGAAATTCTTGTTTGAAGATTTCCAAATTCTGTTCACAAATAGGAGAAATGAGTTTGAGCATTGTGACTAATTTTATGTTGGCACGCCATTGAACAAATTGTGAGGAAAATTATTGGCATTTTATAAGAATAAAAATGAACCGATGAAGCTCAAGTTTCATGATCCGAAGTTGGGCTACACAAGTGGGATCCAACAAGTATGTTATCAAAGCAAGCTCAAGTTTCATGATTTAGCAAGAGTTGGATTCCAGAAACAAGCGGGGTCCAACATTTAGTGTGGACCAAGGCGATGGAAAAAGAAATTGCTGCATTAGAGCAAAATCAAACTTGGGAGCTGGTGTCAAAGCTAAAAGATGCAAAGCCTATTTCCTGCAAGTGGGTTTATAAAATAAAACGTCGCACGAACTAATCAATTGAGAGACAAAAAGCTCATTTGGTAACTCGAGGTTTCACTCAACAATATAAACTAGATTATGATGAAACATTTAGTCTAGTGGCAAAGCTTACAATTGTGCTAGTTTTACTAGCACTTGCAGCTAGCAATGAGTGGGATTTATGGCAAACAGATATTAAAAACGCATTTCTGCATGGAGAGTTGGATCAGGAGATTTACATGATTCAAACAGTGGGTTTCAGAATCAAAAACATCCTGAATATGTTTGCATGCTACGAAAGGCACTCTATGGATTAAAGCAATCATCAAGGGCCTAGTATGGTAAGATTGCTGAATTTTTAACTCAAATTGGTTATTTTTTTACACCTGCATATTCTAGCTTATTTGTCAAAGCCAATGGAGGGAAGCTAGCTATTGTGGTAGTGTATGTTGATGACTTAGTCATAACTGTTGATAATGAAGAAGAAATTCTTTAAACAATGAAGAATTTATCAATCCGTTTTCATATGAAGGAACTGGGACAACTCAAGCATTTTCTTGGCCTAGAGGTTGATCATACTCAAGATGGAAATTTTCTTCATTAACCTAAGTACTCCAAGGATTTATTGCAGAAGTTTGGAATGCTAAGGTACAAGCTAATTTCAACACCAATAGAGCCAAATATCAAAATATGTGCGCATGAGGTGAAAGATTTGGAAGATGCGACAATGTATCTGAAATTAGTAGGAAGTGTAATCTATTTGACCTTAACACGACTGGATCTTTCTTTTGTAGTTGATGTGATGAGTCGATATATTGTAGAATCCAAAGAAGTCTCATATGGAAGCTGTCTAATGAATGTTGCGTTATGCGAGAAGTACAATTGATAATGATATTCTGTACAAGAAAAGTGAAGATTGAAAGTTAGTTGGTTACTATGACACTGACTATGCAGGAGATCATGATACTCGCCATTCGAGTATTGGATATGTGTTTAAGCTTGGAGCAAGAGCAATTTCTTGGTGTAGCAAACGACAACCAATTGTGTCTTTGTCAACAACAAAGGCGGAGTATCGAGCGGCAACAATGGTAGCCCAAGAGAGTACACGGCTTGTACAATTGATGACGGATTTACATCAACTAATAGATTATACACTTCCATTATATTACAACAATCAGACAACAATTCGGTTGGTAGAAAATTCAATTATGTAGAAGTGAGCAATTAGTCAGCAATTTGGTTGACAGAAAATCCAATTATGTAGAAGTGCATTATCACTTTATTAGGGATAAAGTTTTGCAAGAAGAGATTGCATTGGAGCAAATTAGAGCAAAAGATCAAGTTGCATACCTGTTTACAAAAGGCTTAAGAGTCAACAAGATTGAAAGTTTTTGTCATCAACTGGGCATGATGAAAAGGATAGAAGTTGGTGTTGAGGATGATATTAAAGGATACTGTTCACGTGCATGGAGTGCTCATATACTGTTCACTATTGTTCAACACCAGCACATAGTCATTTGTTGATCGAGTTTATCGTCATTTTCCCTTCATTGTTTATTATTATTATTGGTAGTTTTGTTGTTACTGAATCTGTAGCTTTAAGAGGTTGTTAGCTATTCTTAATAGTGGACCTATCTTGCAACGTGCTCCTGTGAAAGTGAGAAAACGTTGGGATTGTAAATCTATAAATAGGCAATCATTTCATTGAATAAAATATCCCAATTTTCTACGACAGTATTTTATTCCTTTCTTTGTGTGAGGTTTCTCTGGAGTGTTGTTCTCTCTTCACTTTTTTTTTTATCGTCACATTTTCTTAAAGTAAAAGCTGAGAGAACTACTTGCCCTGTTCTTACTTATTTCAACATGTTAAACTAATATATTTAATTCTATACTTTATAATCACTTTATAAAAGTCTAATTACATAAATAATTTTATTTAATATAATTTTATTTGTCTCTTTACTATTTACTAAATAAATTATCATATTTTTCATGTTTAAGTAATTATCACTTTAATTTTTTTTAAGTTTTTTAAAATTATAATTCTAATTAATATTTAGCGGATATTTTCATTTGTGAGTGACATAAACCGTTGCCAAGGAAAAGACGAGACACCCGTTGTACTTGAGTTCCTTTTTGATACCAAATTTTGGTCAGTATGAACAATCCCACATAAGAAAAGACGAGACACACCTTGTATTTGACCGAACCAATTTCATCTTAGGCTCAGTAGTCAAACAACATTCGTAGCGTTGCATTTGCTTGGTCGATGGTTTCAATCTTAATCTTGGTCGGTACAGGATAGATATAGATAGTTATTTAATTAATGCTCTAGGAAATAAGAAGGAATTTTGGTTTAAGGATCGCATTCCTGTTGCTTTTACAGGACGAATGCTGAGAATGGTCGGGCCCAGGGTGTCTGTCAGACAACATCATCATCTTCTTGATTTCTTTTGTAATCCTTGAGCAGAGCACGTTGGTTGCAAGTATATATTATTTAAATGTTTTATGTTGGGTCAGTTCCTTTTCTTGGACTTCAAACACCCATGTATGATGTATCTTCTTCTTCCATCAATTATATTTCAGACAAAACAGGCCAATATTCCCAACTTCAAACTGCTTCTTTACATCTCTACCGTGCCACTGCCACCACGCCAAACTAAATGAATAAATAAAGAAAAAGCAACAAACAGTACCCACTTCCATCACCAACCACTATGTCTAGCCTAGTTACCAGATTCTGCACATGGCAATGCAAGCTCTCATAAAAATATTAGCTTTTTCCTTAAATGTCTTAAATCTCTAAGTCTGTTGTCCTAGAAGAGAAACCTAAAACTACAAAACTATGTTGTTCTTCCTCTTGTCAAGTTAATTCTATGGCCATTGCGATGTTCTTTTCATGCCCATATTTTGTTTTTTTCACTCTTACCCTTTTCACAGCTCCTCCATCAGTCTCATTACATCAATCAGCAGCTGACCTTCTCCAGTTCCGTGACGGTCTCCCACTACACTCTCAACACCTCTTGCCATGGAACCACACCGATTCACCTTCTTCTCATTGTCAATGGCTAGGAGTTTCCTGCTATACCAACGGCAGCTTCCAAGTAAAAGCCCTAAACCTTTCAGGATTTGGCTTATCTGCTGTCTTGAATGACTCCATTTCCCATCTCTGCCTCCACAAAGGTCTGCTCTCCCTTGACCTCAGGGGCAACAATTTTACCGGTGTTATTCCTCCACTGCTTGGAAGCTGTGGTCAGCTTAGAACCATCCAACTTAATGACAATGACTTCCACGGAAAGCTACCTCCTCAGCTTTTTTATCAAAACATCTGTTGATGTTGGACTTAGGCTACAATTCTCTCTCTGGTTATATTCCTCCAGAGGTAAGCTTCTGCATCAACCTTGAGTACATTGGTTTATACAACAATTATCTGAGTGGAGAGCTTCCAAGTGAAGTGTTTTCTTTATCAAATCTGAAGTATCTGTATTTGAACGCCAATAACTTAAGTGGGTCATTGCCAGATTTCAACCAATCTTCTTGCTCAATCTCCCATCTTTGGATCAATGACAATGGATTTTCTGGATTTCTATCTCGTACGCTCAGTAACTGTCAAAACCTTACTATGATTATAGCTTCTCGTAACAAATTTGATGGGATCATTCCTGCTGAGATTTTCAAGGATCTTTGGCAGCTTGAAGTGCTTTATCTTGATGAAAACAGACTTGAAGGGCCAATTCCAGACAGTTTATGGGGTCTCAGAAATTTACAAGAGCTTGTTCTTTCAGACAACAAGCTCAATGGTACCATCTCTGAGAGGATAGGTCAGTGTAATCGGCTAGTGGTCATTGGTCTATCTGGCAACAATTTAGTTGGCAGGATTCCTCGGTCAATTGGGAATCTCAAACACTTGACCAATCTGTTCCTCTTTAACAACAACCTTAATGGCTCATTGCTTTCCGAGCTAGCAAATTGTAGTTCACTGTTGGAACTTAGGATTCAGAACAACTCTATTGGTGGAAGCATCCCCCCTGAAATCTGTAACCTTCGGAATCTTGAGGTTCTTTATCTGTTCAACAATCATATTGATGGCAGCATTCCCAGGCAGACTGGAAACATGAGCAACCTTGTGGAAGTGGCTTTGTATGACAACATGTTCACAGGTATAATTCCTTCTGAAATTACTCGTTTGAAAAAACTCAGGTTTCTTTCGTTGGCTCATAATAACCTTGACGGAGAGGTGCCATTAGAGCTTGGGAAAGATTCTCCTGGTCTACTTAAACTAGATCTAGGTGGAAACAACATTCATGGTTTAATTCCTTCTAGCATATGCAATGGCAACAGTCTCTCAGTTTTGTCACTTGGAGATAATCAGTTCAATGGGACTTTCCCAACTGAGATTGCAAAGTGTGTGTCGCTAAGGAGGGTGATTCTCAGTGACAATCTTCTACAAGGGAGTATACCAGCTCATTTGGGAATAAATCCTGGGGTTTCATTCCTAGATGTAAGAGGTAACAAGCTTGAAGGGACAATACCATCAGTATTTGGCCTTTGGATGAATCTAACAATGATAGATTTTTCAGAAAACAGGCTCTCTGGCTCTATACCTCTAGAGTTAGGGAAGCTTTCCAATCTTCAAGTACTGAGACTCTCGTCCAACAGACTAACAGGAAGCATTCCCTCTGAATTGGGACATTGCAGAAAGTTACTCAAATTAGACCTCAGTAGAAATCAAATTTCTGGAAAAATTACTCCACAGGTCACTTCATTGGTTTACTTGCAGAGCCTTCTCCTTCAAGAGAACAGACTTGTTGGAATAATTCCTGACTCTTTCTTTCCTGGTCAAACTCTCTTTGAATTACAGCTTGCTAGCAACAAGATCGAAGGTCAGATACCTTGTAGTTTGAGTAAACTGAACCACTTCAGTTCAGTTCTTAATCTCAGCTACAATGAACTATCTGGTGATATCCCAGCATGCCTTGGCGGTCTAGACAAGTTACAGATTCTTGATCTCTCAAGCAACAGATTCTCTGGACAGATTCCATCCGAACTAAACAATATGGTATCCCTTGACTTTTTGAACATATCTTTTAATCAACTCTCGGGGAGACTACCAACTTCGTGGATGAAAATAGAGGCTTCATATCCAGGGTCTTTTGTTGGGAATCTTGAGCTTTGTTTACTTGGTAGTGATGCAAGATCTTGTGCAAAATCTAGGGAAGGTCATAAGCATATGCTAGGTGGTCTAGTCATTGGTGTGGTTCTATTTGTCGCTTTGCTTTGCGCTGTGACTTACATAACTTTGGTTCACTATCTCCGAAAGGCATACCAAAGACAGCAATCACTTCTTATTGAGTGTAAGTTAGAAAATGAAGATTTACCAGAAGATCTAAAATTTGAGGACATGATGCGAGCTACTGAAGGCTGGAGTGACAAATACATAATTGGGAAAGGCAAGCATGGCACAGTTTATAGGACTGAGTCTACCAATTCCAGAAAGCATTGGGCTGTGAAGAAGGTGAATCTGTCTGAGACAAACTTTGGCCTCGAGATGAGAACTTTGAGTTTAGTTAGGCACCGAAATGTAGTGAAAATGGCAGGCTATTGTATTAAAGATGGATATGGGTTCATTGTTACTGAGCTCATGCCAGGAGGCACGCTATTTGATGTACTACACAGACATGAATCACGCCTCGTTTTGGATTGGCTCACCAGATATCGTATTGCTTTTGGCATTGCACAAGGCCTCTGTTATCTGCACCATGACTGTGTGCCACAAATTATCCATAGAGATGTGAAATCGGACAACGTTTTGTTGGATTCTGAAATGGAGCCAAAGATTGGAGATTTTGGGATGGCGAAATTGTTTTTTGATTCTGATTCAGACACTACAAGGTCTACAATTGTGGGAACATTGGGTTACATAGCACCAGGTTTGTTATTAGTTCAGTATTAAGCTGTTCACAATCACAGATGTGAATAAGTTTATATTAGAAGCTCTTTTACTGATCTCCTTCACTTCTTCCCTTCTTTGCAATTCAGAAAATGCATACTCCACACGATTAACTGAGAAAGCAGATGTATACAGCTACGGAGTGATTCTTTTGGAGCTATTATGTAGAAAATTGGCAGTGGATCCCAACTTTGAAGAAGGCCTGGATATTGTATCCTGGACGAGAAAAAATCTTGGAGAACAAGAAGAATGCATTTGCTTTCTTGACGAGGAAATCAGCTTCTGGGACACTGATGATCAACGTAAGGCTTTGAGAATGCTAGAATTGGCACTTGAATGCACTGAACCGGAGGCTGATCTAAGACCCTCCATGAGGGGCGTAATTGTTTCTCTCATCAAATTGAATGATAAACGTGAACAGAAAAGATCGTAAAATGGATTAGAATTTAGAACCAAACTTTTGTCTGTCACACATGTATATGACTTTTCTTACTTTGCTCTTAGACAATGCAACACCATTGGTTCTCACGCCAATCTGGTTGTTTGATGGTTCCACCATGATCGTAAGACCAAGTCGCCAAGTCTCAAATGGGGATTTGCCGAATACACCAAAAACACAACCTTCAGTACGCCAAAAAAGCAGACTGGTTCTCTTCAGGTAATGGCTGAATATTGACACATGGTTATTGTTCATAAAGGGAAAAATCACGCATAATATATGTTAAAGAAAGTAAAGCAAAGAATAAACGTGGTCGTAGGAAAAGTATAGATGCAAAGTAAAAGTCTACTGCTTTTATTCAGTACACAAAACAAAGATCAAGTACATCCTTTAAATAAGACTAGACTTAACTGACAGAAGCAACAAATAGGAAAACGTGACCCACTAACACACCACTAAGACTAAATTTCAGGAACTGATATTTTGACTAAGCTAAACATCTTGACTCCTAAAAAGACTCAACTGCATATAACAACCCCTAAACAATAGAAACAACTAACTGTAATTTCTAAATCACTATTCAACACACCCCCTTAATTTAAAATTACAGACTCCAAGTTTCTGTCGGAAATAATCATGCTTTGCTTGAGGAAGTGCCTTTGTAAGGACATCAGCAACTTGATCACCAGTGTTGCAAAACTTCAACTCAATCTTACCTTCTGCTGTCAAGTTACGGATAAAATGATAGCGAATGTCAATGTGCTTTGTCCTGCTGTGAAAAGCTGGATTCTTTGTCATTGCTATTGTTGCCTTGTTGTCACAAAATATTTTTGATGCACCTTCTTGCTTACAATGAATATCAACTAGTAATCTCCGCAGCCAAAGTGTTTGACAAGCTGCTGAAGCTACAGCAACATATTCAGCTTCCGATGACGACAATGCTACCACATCTTGCTTCTTTGAACTCCAAGAGATTGCTCCTGAGCCCAAGCTAAAAACATTACCTGAAGTACTTTTTCTGTCATCTATACATCCTGCCCAGTCACTGTCAGTGTATCCAACTAGCCTAAAATCTGCATGCTTAGAATACCAAATCCCGAAATCAGAAGTCCCTGCAATATAACGTAGAACTCTTTTGGCAGTACCTAAATGTTGTACTGTAGGATAGTGCATATACCTGGACAACACACTAACAGCAAACATGATATCAGGACGCGTGTGTGTCAAGTAGTTTAGGCCTCCAATCAACCTTCTGTAGTAACTTGGATCAGCAGCCTTTGTGCCATCCTCAAGCTGCAGTTTCTCATTCACATTCATGGGAGTAGCAACCACTTTGCAATTATGCATACCAAATCTAAACAAAAGATCCATTGCATACTTTCTTTGTGAAACAAAGATCCCATCTTCACCTTGTTTCACTTCAAGGCCAAGAAAGTATTGCAAAATTCCCAAATCTGACATTTCAAATTCCTTCATAACACTTGACTTAAAATCAGCAATCAAACTTTCACATGATCCCATATAAATCATATCATCAACATAAATGCAAACCACAAGAAAATCATTCGTACCTTGTCTTTTCACATAAAGCGTGGGCTCACTTTCACTTCTTTCAAACCCATTATCCAAGAAGTATGTATCAATCTTGTTGTACCAAGCCCGTGGCGCTTGCTTTAGCCCATAAAGAGCCTTTTTGAGCTTGTATACTTTGTTCTCATTGCCACTAACAATAAAGCCATCAGGTTGAGAAACATAGACCTCCTCCTCTAGTTCCCCGTTAAGGAATGCAGATTTTACATCAAACTGGTACACAAGCCAGCCGAGCTTAGCAGCCAACGATAGCAAAGTTCTCACTATTTCAAAACGAGCAACAGGTGAGAAAGTTTCATCATAGTCAATGCCTTGATGTTGTGCATACCCCTTAGCTACAAGCCTTGCTTTAAATCTCTCTGTACTCCCATCTGCATTATACTTAATCTTAAACACCCATTTAAGTCCTATGGGTTCCTTGTGATCAGGAAGATCCACCAAATCCCATGTCTTGTTCTTCTCAATAGTTAACATCTCCGTCATCATTGCATCACGCCAATTTTCTGATTGCACTGCTTCCTCAAAGGTTGTGGGTTCTGTGACATATAGAGCAAAAGAACAATTTTCATAAATCTCTCTAAGTGATCGCTTACCCCTTGGTGGAGTCTCACTGGCAGAAGAACTTGGAGTGGAATTGCTGCTGCTGGATGGACTGGATATTTGGCTATTTGCTGGACTAGTGCTTACTATTGGAGAGTTTTCTGGTGGAGAGGAGATGGGTAGTGCTGTAGGTGCTTGACCACTAATATCATCAGTAAGTAATTGAGATTTTGAACTCTCATTGGCAGTGCTAAAGTTCCAACTTGCTGCTTCATCAAACATTACATCTCTGCTAATGATAACCTTGCCACTTATAGGATTATATAACTTATAAGCTTTGGATTGAGTGCTATAGCCAATAAATACACATTTTTCAGATTTTTCATCAAGCTTTTTACGAACTTGAGAAGGTACCAAAGCATAGGCTATACAACCAAAGACACGCAAGTGGCTTACCTTAGGCTTGTTACCTCTCCATGCTTCATATGGTGTTTGATTGAGGACTGCCTTGGTGGGTGAGATGTTCAGCAAATACACAGCAGTAGCTACAGCTTCAGCCCAAAAACACTTTGGTATACCCTTTTCTTGCAACATGCTTCTCCCCATTTCCACAACAGTGCGATTTTTCCGTTCGGCTACACCATTTTGCTCCGGTGTATATGAGGTTGTGAGTTCCCTGTGAATGCCATTCTCCTCACAAAAGGTGTTGAAGTCATTTGATACAAACTCACCACCGCGATCTGTTCGTAGAGTCTTGATTGGGCAGCCACTTTGCTTCTCAACAAATACCTTAAACTGCTTGAAACTCGCAAATGATTCAGATTTGAATTTCAAAAAATATACCCAGCTCATCCGAGAATAATCATCTGTAAAGAGTAGAAAATAGCGACTCCCACCTAGCGACTCAACACTCATGGGACCACACAAATCAGCATGTACCAACTCTAAGCAAGTGTTAGCGCGCCATGACTTGCCTACTGGAAAGGAACTTCTCTTGTGCTTTCCATAAACACATCCTTCACAGCAACTAAGAGTATCAATCTTAGGTAAACCAACAACCATATCCTTATGAGCCAACAATTGCAATCCCTTAATGTTCAAATGACCATATCGCAAGTGCCACAAACTTGCCTCAGTACTTCCATTAGCAACTAAAGCACAATTTTTAACATCAGAAACTTCTAACGGAAACATTCTATTTTGAGTCATCCTAACATCAACAATTTTCAACCCTGACTTCTTGTCACGAATGCTACATGTATCATCATCAAACATAATCGAATATTCACTAGACATCAATTGCCCCACACTTAACAAATTATGGGCTAAAGAGGGAACATATTGCACATCATGAAGAAGCTTTATATTGCCATTAGAAGTTTGGATAGCAATAGTACCTCTCCCTTCAACTTTCATGAGCTTGTCATCTCCGAGCCGAACCTCGGACTTTTGTGATTCATCAAGCTGCTTGAACAACTGCCTCATGCCAGTCATGTGATTAGAGCAACCGCTATCTATGAACCAGACATCATTGGATACTGCATCTGCAAGGGAGTGAGCCATGAACAGATTGCTTTCTTCTTCTGGCTTCTCTGTGAAATTTGCTTGATTTTGCTCATCCCTCTGCTTCGCCCAACAATCAGCTTCCCTATGCCCAAATTTTTTGCAATAATAACATTCAATGCCACTCTTACTCTGTCGACGATCACCACCAGATGAACCTCGACCTCTGCCACGACCTCGACCCTGGAAACCACCTCTGCCACCATGCCCTCTAGTTCTGGAATTTTCTGACCTCCCTATGAAAGATGACTCCTCTGTCAGTTGAAATGCTTTTTCCTCAACATTTTCTTCTGAGGCATTAAGTCGATCCTCATGGGCTTGTAACGAACTCATCAACTCATCAAAGCCATATGTGGAAAGATTATGGGATTCCTCAATCGCAGCAACAACATGGTTAAATCTATCCGTAAGGCTTCTAAGAACCTTGGACACGACAATTTCATCACTAAGTTTGTCACCATAAGCTTTCATTTGGTTGACAAGGGTAGCTACTTTAGATAAGTAATCTTGAACAGTATCACCCTTCTTCATCCTCAAATTTTCAAATTCACGTCTAAGGGATTGGAGTTTGATAGTCATTACCTTAGCTGAGCCTTGAAACTCCTTCTTCAAAATTTCCCAAGCTTCCTTGGACGTTTCTGCAGCTACAATTCTGCAAAAAATTGACTCATGCATTGCCTGTTGAATGAAGAACAAGGCCTTTGAATCTTTCCTTTTGTTCTCTCGTAGCCTCTGATCATTTGCATCTGTTTCATCATACCCGCTTTCTACAAAATCCCAGAGTTCTTGAGACTTGAACAAAGTTCTCATTTTTATGCTCCAAAAATCATACTTATCGCCGTTGAACATGGGAATTACTTGCTGAGCTGTTGCGGAAGCACCGTTAGAAGCCATGGTGTTGTGCTCAATTTGGATCTGCAAAATCCTCCTCGAAAAGTCACTCAGTAAATTTTGTGTTGGCCTCTCAAGTGTTTGCCTCACATTTTTCTCTCTCTTACTTTCCCTTCCCTTCCAATCCTAATTGACCGAACCAAACAAATGAAAAAGCACTTTGCCTTGTCTTTTCCACTACAGTGGCTCTGATACCACTTTTGTTAAAGAAAGTAAAGCAAAGAATAAACGTGGTCGTAGGAAAAGTATAGATGCAAAGTAAAAGTCTACTGCTTTTATTCAGTACACAAAACAAAGATCAAGTACATCCTTTAAATAAGACTAGACTTAACTGACAGAAGCAACAAATAGGAAAACGTGACCCACTAACACACCACTAAGACTAAATTTCAGGAACTGATATTTTGACTAAGCTAAACATCTTGACTCCTAAAAAGACTCAACTGCATATAACAGCCCCTAAACAATAGAAACAACTAACTGTAATTTCTAAAATCACTATTCAACAATATATTGGTGAGGAAATATATACGTAGTCTCTTTATCATTTCAAGATGCCGATGTTATGTGCTTCACGCAGTGTTTGGACGAGAATAATCAGTTAATCATGGAAATACTGGAGGAGCAAAACCTGGGAAAATTTGCTGAATGTGCCTTGCAAGTGACAAACTTACTAAAGTCTTCTTCTTTTGATGGATTCCATTTATTGAAGCATTACTATGATTCGCTTGTATTCCATTTTCTCTAAGCCTTGTGTTCATGTTTTCGGTTTAGATTTGAAGATAAACGCCCTTGTCATGTTCCTCAATCAAAATAGTTTAGTTTTTTCCGTCTTTGTGGATTTAGTTAAGGTGGATTGCATAAAATTTGTAAGGAACTAAATTTGATATGATCATTTACTAATGGTCTTCATGTCGCCAGTCAAGGCTGAAAAATCAATTCATGCCCATTTCATGTTATTTGTATAACCTTCTCCTAGTCTCCTAAGTTAAAAGTTGTTCGTACCCAAGTAAAAAACAATGCCACATGTAAGTGCTTTCTTTTTTAGGTAACTTTAGAGCATTACTATATCCAAATACACCGTTATCTTTTAAAGGATATCGATATGTCAAATTTGTTTAAATCTTTCGAAGTTCGGAAAATGTGAATAGCTAATAAGCTCTCATGGAACTTGATATGATGCTGGAAAGAAATATACAACAGATCTTTGAGTATTTGAGTTGAAGGATTATAAACCCAACAAACTTTAATGTAATCCTTCATAAGCAATAATT
The DNA here is from genome assembly GCA_027478405.1 of Erythroxylum cassinoides. NCBI lineage: Eukaryota > Viridiplantae > Streptophyta > Magnoliopsida > Malpighiales > Erythroxylaceae > Erythroxylum > Erythroxylum cassinoides. The sequence goes on from JANIPM010000231.1 coordinate 24,411,538, forward strand.
TGTTAGAATAATTGTCTAATTGAATGCATTACTTTTGCATTGTCCCTTCTTCTTAGATCTCTTTGAAGTCTCTTATAAGGTCTTTAAAAATCTCCTTGTCAAATGTCTCCTTGATTACTCCTTCCATCGTACTTTTTCTTACCCAGGTTTGATCCCCATCACTAATTAATACCACTCTTGGGTGGAGCCTTCTAATTGGATTGTTGTTATCCCTACTTTGAACGGTTTCAACATATGCTTGAAAGTGAAAAATTACTCACATTTGTGGATCCCAAATGTGAGTAATTTTTCTTTATATGCTTTTATATTCCCTTACAACCACACATATATATAGGTAGTACTTTTTCTTTATTAATATGAGTTAACTTTCTACTTGTTAAAAATTATGTAAAACGACATCATTCCACTTAAGACTTCATGACTACACAACATCATTCTTGATTTAACTCAAATCATTGCTTCCTATGAGATCTTTTATAATGCCTCTGCAGCAATATTACTCACCCTCTTAAAACCTTCTCTCCCTTATAGATTATTCGACCATTGAATTCCTTCTCTATAAAATAAACCTCCTTATATCCATCTTCTTGTTTCCTTAATCATGTCACTTGAAAGGTGTTTATCGATTCTCAAAATCATCTAAGTGAGCCTCATGATCTTTGTTCCTCTCTTCTTCTTTTCAATGTTTCTTATTAAGTTCTTCTATCTCAATCATTTTGCTAGAATTTCTTCTTTATTTTATCTAGAGATTATTTAAAAAGTCCAAACATGAAGGATTAATATCGAGAATTCCTGGAATTAGTGTCCAATATAGACCTTTTGGCAAAGTTCTAAATGCAATCCTAACTTTTTTTTTCTTTTGTCCTGCATTCATTTCCTTTAGTTTTTTAAAATTTTGGTTTTAGTTGCTACACTAAATTTTCCTTATCATCTGTCATTCTTCAAGGTTTATAAATGAGGGGAAAAATCTTAAAACACTAAAAATCAAAAATAAATTGAACTACCAATTTGTTTCTAAAAGTATTCTCCTTCTTTTTAGTTATCATTTACTACTTATTATTGGTTTTGGATCCTTATTCAGTTGATTGTGCACTCAATAAATTTCTATTCTAAGATTTTATGTTTAAGGTGTTTTATTTTTCTTCTTTTTTACTATACAAACTTTAGAAGTTGATTGAAACATAAATGAAGAAAGGTTAAGTTCTTACATTTGATTATGAATATCATTGGAGTTTAATTTTTTTAATTAAGTTTCATCATTAGTTTGCATTACTTTGTTTTGTGTCATTATTTTAGCATATGTTCATTAGGTTAGTTCTAGAATTTCTTTTTGAGATTTCTGTTATGTTTTTGTATAACATTTGCTTGTATTTTTAGGCTTAAGTATCAAAATGTTAGTCCACCTTTTAGTTAATTTTACTGTTGAATTTTAAGCCTAGAAAAAATCATTGAAAGGCTAGTCATTAGGTTTGGAACTTTATAGATTTAGGTTTAGGTCCATTTCATTTACATGGCCTTGTTAAAGATTAATAATATTTTTTATTTGGACCAGAAGGGCAAGTTGGGTCTTCTTTAGTCTATATTTTTTGCACTGCAAATAAAGGAGTCCAAAAAACAAGTATACCAATTGAAGGAGAAAAGTCTACAATGGTTTCAAATCCTAGTTTATGAATAGTTGGCATTATCTTTTTTATTTTTCTTTTTTCATTTGGATATAACCTTTTAAAAATAATATGTTTCCAAAGTAATAAAATTATAATTTAGACTCTTGATATCAAAGAATCTAGATCAAGTGGGCTTTTTATTAATTGGGTCTTATACTAAGCATTTTAAGTACTTGTATAAGCCCAAACTTAAAAATAAATTAAAATCATCTTATATATTTTTCAAATAATTTTTTATATATGTATTCAATATGAATTGCCCAAAGTGGGAAAGGGAGAGAGAGAACACAAAAAGTAAAATGATTTGAAGGAATAACTTAATAAATTATTAGCAAAAAACCCTATTAATAGCTCTACATAGTATTTAAAGATCTTTTAGGCTTAACGAGGTTTTTAAACCTAATTCACCTTTTAAACTTAACCTTTAATTATGTTAATATTTTGAGTAATTTTAGTCTTTCCTTAAATAACTTTAGCTTATAACTTTCGTAGAATGTCTTTGAAGGTTTCTGGCCCAACTGTTTCTTTAGATCATCTTCTAGTAATTTAAAGTTGTTATTTTAAGTTTTATTTCAATTCAATCTAGCACAATCCCTTTACCAATATGAATTCATAAGCCTATAAAATTTTATTCTTTTAAGAAAGTTAAATGCTTTAAGAATAAGATTAATCATTATATTTAATATTAAATTAAATGGTTTTTATTTTCTCTTTTTAATTAAAATCAACTAAAAATAATCAAGAACTCTTTTTAAGTCTTAAATAGAATTATAAACTTTTATGAATTTATCCATATCTTGTTAGCTTCAACATGCTTTAAAACTTTTACCAATGCTATTCCATTTTAAATTCTCCAACTTTGTAAAATTCTTTCAGACTTAGGCAATCACTTAAGTGGATAAAATATGGTGCTTAGTACTTTTCCTATTTTACAATTCAACCTCCAAGTTATTTTTGTTTACGATTTTCTAATTCACTTTTAGTAAGTTTTCTTATCTTTTCTTATATTAGATAAGTAGTGCCTCCATTAAAGATTTATTTAATTTTCAATATCATTTTTTTAAAAAACATCTAAAAATATTAGCAATAAACCCCTTTTAGAATCTTTCTTCATAAGTGAAGAGTAACCATTTACGTAATGTTCCTTCCCAGGTGGAGAGTAATCCTTTGTATAATGTCCCTTCCTAAGTAAAGAGTAACTCTCAACTCATTTGAGGTTTTTACAATAAATATTTCTCCTTAAACAAAATCACTAATTATAAAATGTTGCATAAAATCTCTTAAGATCTTTGCCAATCCAAGTCTATCACAAGAAAAAAAAAAGTAATATAATTTAATACTAATAACACTAACTCATTCTTACTTAATCCTTAAATCACTTAAGTATGCCATGTTTTTTTTGGTTCCTTATTGACTTCCTTTACTCTAAGAGCCTTTTTGTTAGAGTTTTTTGGCCTATTATTAGTCCCCGCTTCCGAAGCTTAACATTAGGAGTTGTGAGAACGTGAGCCTATTAATCTGTAGGGTTACTTCAAAGAACCCTCATTTGCCATCATACCACAATGGTGGTGTGCCCACACCAGTTAATCACCAAATCATGATTTGAATTCTTCAAAACAATTGTATCTCTTATCTCTAGTTTATTTTGAAGTAAGAACCACCTCAATTGGAGCTCTATAAATGAAGATATGCTTAAGAAGCCAAAGTATGTTCATAGCCCAGTCATACTCTCCTTACCGACCCCTCACTTCCTTTTCATCCATAATTTTCAAATAAATCCCAAAGGCTACCAATTTCTTTGGAGATATATAAAATTGTGCTAGGAATCTATTGGTTCAAGAATCACTTCATTTGGAGGTTGGGTGATGAAGGTATTTCCAAAAGAATCAAACATGATCTTGTTATCAATCATACTGTACCTATCTTGGAAAAATTGGAATAACTTTCACTAGAGATGTAGGATTGAGTTTATTATTAGATGGTTTGAAAGAAGACTTGTATATCTACAACTTTTATGAAGATTTAGAAGTAAAATTTTGTCAGTTGGAGGGTCAAAACACCGGCCGTATGAAACTATACGGACAGACCATGTAACCTTTGGGTGTAACAATTTTTCTGCATCAGGAATACACGGCCAGTGTGAATCTACATGGCATGACCGTGTAACCTTTAGCTGTAATAAAAATTTTCACTCTCTAAGACCCCTTCAATGGATCCTAAGCCCATTCTAACATCCCTTTTACTCATAGTCTTCCCAAATCGAATGATTCTAGTGCGATATCACTTCATATACTCTAGTCATTCGATATAAACATCCTATGCAATATTACTGACTTATAATGATCATATCTCTCAACACCGATATCCAAAAATTGTATACTTTATATCGTTGGAAAGCTAGAAAGACAAGCTACAACTTTCATGAAGACAACTTTGTCAAATTCATCCCATATCATTATAGTTTTCCCCTAAAGTCAGAACACAATTCCTATCCCTATGGAAACTTGAAATTTGCAATGTAAAGACTTGAAAAGTCATAAGCAAACATAATGTATATGCATTTCATCAATATCAAAAGATAAAAGTTTTACAATGCTTTAGTGGGAATTTCTAGACACCTTACATCATATTCCAAAAGTACAAACTTTACAAGAACAATAATTTCTCAAAATGAGACTAAAGCCTTGTTTTACATGATCTAACTTCAAAAAAAAACAAAATATGCAAATTGGAGTGATGCCTTGACTCTGGACTTGATCACTCAATATCTTGCTCATCGCCTGTAGATCGGAAGGAATTGGGAGGGTGAGCTTAAAGCTTGTGGGTAACGTTTTTATAATTATTAGCAAGCAAAAACCATTGAAAACCCTCATGATCATAGCAAAGTCTCATGAAAATCTATAAAACATATATTTCTCAAATTCGCAACTTGTCAAACCAATTCACAACTCACATAAGTCAAACAATTATCAAACTTGTCAAAACATGTAAACACATAAGCACATCATAATGGTTTGGGCAAATTCATAAACATGACGAACTACACAATTCCACGTAATAGTCCTGTGTAGTCGTAAACTTGAGGGAGTCTATGAAGGAGCTCCGTGCCTCTAACGGGCAGGCAAGAGAAGCCTTTAACTTGGTCAATGTGCACGTGACATTCTTGAATGAACTACACTAAACCCACATAACATGTAATTCATGAACTGAAAACAATTTGCCCAATTGGCACATTTTTGGAAACTTGATTTTATATACTTGCTATTCTTTCAAAAATCATTTCCATCATCATTTCACAATTCCACAACCAAAATTCTATACCAAGCATAATAGCCCTCTCTCAAATCATTCAAAAGCAACAAATACCACAATTATGAAGCAATTGGCAATCATTCCCATATCAACTCAAAATTCATTCACAAAATTCACATACCAAAACATGTGGCACATTCTCAAGCATTTAAAGAATAATAAATGTACCTTTATAAGGTAGTTGGAAAATCATTTAATTCCATTTATTTGAAGAACTTTTATGGCTTATTAACTCAACTATAAAAAAGTAACCCACTTTAGTTTCCTTGCTTAAAAACTTGCTCAAGGATATCTCTCCTCTTGCTTCTCTTGCCTCTTTTACCTCCCTTTAACATTAGCAAAAATCTCCATTTAAAATGAAATCCAATTGGAAAACCCAAAGAAACCCATGCATGAAATTGATCCTAGAATACTTAAACCCATGCATGAAATTGATCCTAGAATACTTAAACCCATGCATTTCCTAAGCTCTTTGAACCAAAACCCTTCCAAGAATCCAAATATTAAAACACTAACTTACCTTGAATCTTCACCAAACAATGAGTTTCTTGGCTCTAATTGAAGCTTTAACCTTTCTCTTCCTTTTTCCCTTCTTGCTTAACCCCAAAATCCCTCTTGAAGACTAAGAAAATTGAAACTTAGATGACCTCCCTTCTTTTCTCTTCTTTCTCTCTTTTTCATGCTTCTCTCTCTTCTCTCTTTTCTCATTCACATTTTTGGCTTCTTCCAAATGCAAGACAACAATTTTTCTCTCCTTTTATACCCTTAATGATTGTACAATGTCCATTTTGCCCCTCCTTTAATGCTTTATGGTTTTTAAGCTTAAGTGATCTTTTCAAAATACCCCTCATGCAAACTTACCACCTTAAACTTTAATTCAATTTACTTATGTCATATAATCTTACTCACATTAATATGCTAATTAATTCCAACATAAATTAATCTAGCAAGATCTCAAACTTAATCTAATCATGCTTAGTCATCAAGAAAAAAATTCGTGGTCCAATATTTCTCCCCCTCTTAAAAGAATTTCATCCTAGAAATTCTTATCTGAATCGTTAAAGAGGTGCGGATACTTCTCCTTCATGGCTTCCAAAGGTTCTCACGTGACCTCTTCCACAAATGGTTTCTCTACAGGACTTTGACTAGTTGAACTGTCTTGTTCCTAAAGACCTTCTCTTTAGTGTCCAAGATCTCCACTGGAGTCTCCTCATAGGTCAAATCATCTCTCAACTGAACCCCAGTGGTCTGAATAATATGGGAGGGATCTGATCTATACCTCCTTAACATGAACACATGAAAGACGTCATGTATCTATGACAATTCTGGTGGCAGCGCCAACCTATAGGCTAATAGTCCAATCCTCTCTACAATCTCATAAGGACCCATATATCTCGGGCTCAACTTGCCTTTCTTGCTAAACCTCATCACTCTTTTCCAAGGAGACATCTTAAGAAAAACTTTCTCACTAACTTCATATTCCATTTCCTTCCGGCGTGCATCAATATAATTTTTCATTCTATCCTGTGTTGTCTTAAGCTGTTGCTTAACTAAATTAACCTTGTCGACTGTCATCTGAAGTAACTCTGGCCCTATCAGTTTCCTCTCTCCTTCTTCATCCCAACATATCAGAGTTTTACATCT
>JANIPM010000231.1:24419649-24431840 GCA_027478405.1 Erythroxylum cassinoides
AAAAAACAGAACTAAAAATAAAAAATAAAAACAAAAAACAACACAAAAAACAAAAATAGAATCGAACAACCCCTTAGTTTTCATATTTGACATAAAAGTATTGATGCGTTACAAAAATAGAAGGAAAGAGGACATCATTCATATCATTAACTCATTTTGTAAGTAAGTTGAAATTGTTGCTGGAGCAATTAATTTTCATTTCGAATTTCTCCTCTTTCTTCTTTTCTCATAGAAGGAAAGAGGACATCATTCAGATCATTAACTCGTTTTGTAAATAAGTTGAAATTGTTGCTTGAGCAATTAATTTTCATTTTGAATTTCTCCTCTTTCTTCTTTTCTCTAGCACCATTAATTTGCATTAAACTCCAAAAGTTTTAGACCCCCTTGCTGCCGTAATTCATAACGGGCTTACAAGACCTTTAAGCCCATAAAACTGGAACTTCTATATAAGAATAAAGGATTTTAAAATATTTAATTTTTTAAACTTTTTTTATTGTCTAAAATTTTAAATTTTTTAATTGGATGATCAATCTTTTAAAATCTTAACAATTCAATTTAAAACATTAATTTTTATTGATGTAACTAAAATAACTAATAGATAAGACATTTCATGACATTTAACAAATGGTATATTTCATAACATTTCACAAATGTCACATTATTAAATATAATCTTTTAAACTAAATTATTTCAATTTTAAAATATTAATCTCTCAATTTAAATTTTTTAAAACTAATTACAAGAATGTTAAAATATTAAACACTTACAAATATATTATCACTTCTTTATATGATATGAACACAAGAAGACTTTCTTAACGGGATTGAAAAGAATGCTGGATAAACAATAAATGGCCAATTTAGATACAACTGCCGTTGGAATCTTATCAATGTTACTTTCTGGTACTATAATCCACGCTAGTAGTGAAAGAGTTCCTTTCTTTAAAATCACGAAAGAAAGCATGTACCAGTAACAAACAAAATACAGCTGACAATCTCAAGCATCAACATATTGTACCCAGGATGCACAGCGCTTAAATGATTGATCTGCATGACAAACCATTATGATCGATTTGCATAACCATAATAAGTCCAATTTTGCTTCCTGTCAAAACAAATTGCATCGGGTTAAACTATTCCTAGGCTGCACAATAAGGCTGACTGAAGTCTTTCAAAACTCAACATTAAGCTGTTGACCACGATAAGAAAAAACAGTTAACCAAATAATACAGACCGTCATCAATGTCGGTAAAGAAAAGAGATTTATAGAATTGCAATCAGGACACTCACTATCTTCTAAAAGTTACAGCAGCACCGCTTATCCTGCAGTAATTAAATATGTTAAACATAATGAGTCTCGTTCATTTACTTTATCAAAAATGTAGCTGCAGATTTAGCAAAGATTACACTTACCTGCCCTGTTGCTGCTTTACAACATTCGAATCAGGCCTTTCATCAATTGAGCCTTTGCTGTGATTGCTGGTTACACTTGACCTATCAAACTCAAGTCCATTCAGATCCTGTGAATCTCTTGACTTGCTCAAAATTCTCATATTTGATATGCCTCCAGCAACATCATAACTAACTCGATTGGGGCGCTTTGAGTCATCAGATGGATAACTTTTATTTCGGTGAGACTGTGCCATGGGCGTAACAGCTACAGTAGGCAAAAAAGGTGAATGAGATGATGCCGCAGCTGCAGCAGCAACTTTCGCCACTGCAGCTGTAGCTGCTATCATTCCTTGAGCTCCTTCTCGAAGCTGAATATAGTGGTCTTCAATAAAAAATAACTGAAATGACAAAATCAAAACTCTCGCCATTATTATCTAAGCTTACAGTAACTGCACAACTAAACCATATACCAAAACTCACTTCTGGGTGACCAGCCAGAAAATCATCCAGTTTTCCATACTTTTTCTTGTAGTCATGCCAATGTAAAGGTGCAAGCATCTTGCCCAGCCTATTTGGAAGCTGCATAATCACCAAATAAAGTTCAGTCGAAGGATTGCCTATACTAAGATCAACCACAATAAAACTTTGTTGATTCACATACTGTGGAATTCATTCTAATTCTTCCACCAGCTGGAATCGTACGAACAATGCAAGCTAATAAAGATCTCTCATCAAGTAGGGCATTTTCAGAAGATTTAGCTGCATTCGCCATATTTGTCTTGCCTGTTGAGACTTCAGATAAAACTGCACCACTGCCATTGTTGACGGTAGTCTCATTATGATAAGCTGAATGGATTGAATTTTCAGATGGTGATGGACTGGCACCAGAACCTGATTGTTCTTCTGTCAAAACTTGATTTTCAAGTCCTTGATTACTCAACTTTGAAACATTTTGCTCCTGCACAGAGTACAGATTCAACATAAGCCAAGTTTACCTCCTATTAAAAAGCTAAAGAAACCAGGGCACAAGCTCAAGTAAAGAGATTTGAAGCAAAAATCAATGGTTGACTCCACTGCCATACACTTATTTTGCTGTTCTGCTCAAGAGAATTCAATCTTAAAGCATCATTAAATTGGGAAGATATCTGTTGCAAGCTCTGATCTAGATGTGAAGCAACCAAGTACTCTCTATCAATTTTCTGCAAAAGGATATGGTCAAGAACGGCTACAAAGACATATTCATCTTGACAATGACTTAAAGTAACATCTTAACACCGCAAACCTGTTCTTCCCCGGTGGATGAAATTACAGTATTTGGCTCAGTCCCCTGATTCATGTTCACATCAAGATAGACTGGACGAAACCCTTGTCCATTGACAGATATTTCCTGCTTATATTTAGCATCGAATCTTTTAAGATTGTGATCTGAATGGGATGATGTAAGATGATTCTGTACAGACACTTGCCCACCCTCTGGTACAGCCTGCAGAAGAGTTAAACAGATACAAATTAAAAAACCATGGATGTTCACAGTCAGGAAAAAAAAAAATAGCAAGGCACATGAAAAGAAGATACTGTAGAGTGTTACTGCAGCTTATACAAAACATAGAAAAGGAAATGTGGTCTCATACTACCTGTTGGTTCTGCCACTGTGGTGGTGGCATTGCTGGTACCGAATGAAAATGCCCAACATGAGACTGAGGAAAATGAGATGGCATGGAATGGGGAATCCCTTGTTGATGTAGTATGAATGGATGCAGTGCAGTCATCTGTGCAGGTGGCAGGTAGGTAGGCATCCCAATTAAAGAAGATGGAGCAAATGGGACACCAGCAACTTGGTTGCTCTGACAATTAACAAAATGAAGCAACAGAAACAGCATAAGAATTCCATTTACTTAACTGGCAACTGTATTTGAACGAAGTACTCAACACAGTAATACAGAATATAGCAATTGATGAGTCATATCACAAAAGCCCATACATAATACAACTAGTCCGACATCCCATGAGCTAAAAATTTTATCCACAGAACTAAATCATCCATATTCTCCACTTCAAATATCTTGAAAACTATGGGATGCAAAGGAACTTAAATTATATAGAAGAAATAGAAGAGGAAAAATTTGTCAACCACAAGCCTGAATTTAGTGGAATGAAAGATTAGGAATTGAATTGACAACAGAAGACAAGGGCCGAAATTTAGAATATGTTAGGATTCCTTATTAGAGAGGAATTGGAAGGAAACTCTAGTGATGAACTAGCTAGTCCTACAAATCTTAATATAGTAGGAAGCATACTTACGACCCCTAAAGAAAGAAAAAAAAAAAGAAGAATGACTCCGTACTACTATTTTCTTTACTTGAGTTAGATGTGAAGATAAAGTGTGAAAGATTGTCATTGAAGGAGGAAGTAGTATGAATGTAGTATTGGAGGAATTTGATCACAAATAAACATTCAAATCCCCACAAAGTTGCTTAGGTAAATGATAGCACTATACCAGTTGCTCGAAGGTGCTTGGTGCCCTTCAAATTAGGAATTTATGATGACTCTATTTGGTGTGATGTTATTTCTATGTAAGTATCTCACAATTTGCTTGGGCGACTGTGGCTTTATTGTCGAGATGTGCAGCACTTCAAAAAAGTTCACTTTTCAATATATATTTCATGGAAAGAAGATAATTTTGAAGCCTATAAAGGTAGACAAGGTAGAAAAACAAAGAGGAAGTAACAAGACAACCATAAATGCCAAGTCTCTTAATATCTTTAAAAAGAGAGAATTTGAAGCCGTTAGCAAAGAAAAGGGAATTGTGTTTGCAATGGTAGTAAAGGAAGTAACAAAACAGCACTTGAAACACCTTTACCTTACCAAAAGGAGGGAGAGAATTGTTAGCTGATTTTTCAGACCTTAAACTGGATGATTTACCAGATGAAATACTCCTTTACGAGATATTTACCATGCTATTAACTTGGTACCTAAATCTACTCTCCCAAATCTTCTAGCCTATATTCAAGAAAGTCTTATTCCGTGTGTAGTTCTAGTACTTTTTAACTCCTGAAAAGGATGGAAGTTAACGTGTATTGATTGTCAGGGGATAAATAAGATCACAATAAGATATAGATTTCCAATACCTCACCTTGATGATGTGTTAGATATACTGGCTTGAGCTACTATATTTACCAAGATATACATACGAAGTGGGTATCATCAAATTAGAATCAGACTTGGAGACGATTGGAAAACGGCTTTCTAGACCAAAGAGGGACTTTATGAATGGATGGTGATGCCATCTGAACTCTCTAATGCACCAAATACTTTTATGAGAGGGATGAATCAAGTGTTTCGACCATTTATGTGCAGATTTTTGGTGGTATATTTTGATTATATGTTAATGTACAAGACTAAAGAAGATCACCTATTACATCTACGGCAAGTCTTGAGAGTTTTGAGGCAAGAGAAACTTTATATCAACTTAAAGAAGTGTTCTTTTATGCAATGAAATGTTGTATTTTTAGGTTTTATCGTATCCTACCATGGAGTGGAGATGGACTCTGAGAAGATTAAAGCCATTCTTGATTGGCCTATTCCACAGGATGTGCACGAGATAGCGCCATAATGGCACCAGTTACTAATTGTATGAAGAAAGGACAGCTTACTTGGTCAAAGGCAGCAACTAAAGAATTTGAAGAAATCAAGGAAAAAAAATGATCGAATCTCCTGTTTTACAACTTCCAAATTTTTCTAAGGTATTTGAAATTATTTGTGACGCATCTCATGTGGGAAGTAGAGGCATACTCAGCCAAAAGGGACACGCAATTGCTTACATGAGTGAAAAGTTAAAGAAGAGAAGCAACAATATTCGACCTACGGCAAGAAACTTTATGCAGTAGTATGTTCTCTTTACAATTGGTGTCATTATCTCTCATAAAAAACATTTTTCCTATATTTGGATCATAAATCTCTTAAACACTTAAAGGCCCAGAAGAACTTGAACAAAAGGCACACCTTATGGAGTGAATTCTTGGAGCAATTTAACTTTGTTATTAAGCATCGAACAAAAGTTGAGAATAAGGCAGTAGATGCATTAAGTAGGAAAAGTCATTAGCAGCACTTTAGCGGTAAAAGTTGTGGGGTTCGATCCACGATGACTATCTTTTCAAAGGAAATCAATTTTGCCTACCTAATACTCCTATAAGGGAGTATGTGATTTTGGGAATTACATGGAGGAAGAGCAACATGACACTTTCAAAGAGATAAGACCATCGAAATGGTTGAAGATTACTTTTAGTGGCCCTCTTTAAAGTGGGACGTGTCTAAGGTCGTACAGCAATGTCAAACATGTCAATTAGTTAAAGGAATGAAACAAAATTATGGATTATATACATCACTGCCTGTGCCTCATGAACCAGGGCAAGACATAAGTATAGATTTTGTCTTGGGAATTCCTAAAACTGTTAAGAGGTTGTGATTCTATTTTTGTGGTGATGAATAGGTTTTCCAAGATGAGTCATTTTATTCCATATTGCAAGAATTATGATGTTGTCCATATAACTAAACTCTTCTTCAAAGATTTTGTACGTCTCTCTGGATTATCTTTAAGTATCGTCTCTAATTGTGACATAAAATTTATGAGTTATTTTTGGAGAGCTCCATGGAAAACATTGAACACTAAACTTCAATTTTTAAGTTCTTGTCATCCGCAAATCGACAGACAAACAAAGGTGATGAATAGAAACTTGTGGTTGTTAAGATGTTTGGTTGGAGATAATGTGAAAAATTAGGACCTAATTCTTTCTATGGCAGAATTTGCACATAACAGATCTATAAATAGGTTTACTGGTAAGAGCCCTTTTGAGATAGTTTTAGGAGTTCAACCATGGAAGCCTACTGACTTGGTTCCTTTACCACAAATAACATGAGTTCGTGTTGAAGCTGAAGGTTTTGCACAACACATGAGGGACATCTTTGATGAGATACGACAAAAGATAATAACCAACAATTTGTCTTATAAAGAACATGCTGATCAACATCATCAATTGGAAGAATTCAATGAAGGAGATATGGTGATAATTAAGATTCATCCAAAGCGTTTTCAAAAAGGGAAATATAAGAAACTTCATTCATGGAGTGTGGAACCTTATAAGATCATCAAGAAGAAAAGAATTAATGCTTATGTTTTGGAATTACCAAGTGACATCAAAATAAGTCTTATCTTTAATGTTGCAGACTTAACTATTTATCATGGAGAAGATAAGTAATCCCCTACTGCAACTATAAGAATTCTAGGCACTCATGAAAATAGAGGACATAGAGGATGTTCTTGATAAACAAATTGTAGCCACAAAACATGGACAATATCGACAATCTTTTGTAAAGTAGAAAGGAAGACTGATTTTTGGCAATACTTGGATTCCAAAATCATAATTTCAAAAGTTAAATCTAGACCTATATGAACAGTATTTGTCACATTCTAATTTGAGGCCAACTTCCAAAAAGTCGGATAGAATTGATGCAAAAGAAGTTAAAATATATAGAAGAAATAAAAAAGAAGAAAATTAGTCAACCACAAGACTTTTTGATGGATGAAGATTGAGAATCGAGTTGACAACAAAAGCTTGGGACTGAAATTTGGATTATGTTAGGATTCCTTATTAGATAGGAAATAGTAGTAAGTTAAATATATTATTCTATGTTACATATGTTATCCTAGTTGTCCAGTACTTATAGAATTTTTATTAGAATAAGATTTAAATTTGTTAGGAACCTTTTTCCTATTAGAATAATGGTTCTAAGAACTCTATATATATATGTGTACTCAACCCTTCAATAGTAACAAGCAATCTGAAATTTTTTCTACAAACTTGAGTTTTCAACTAAAAGGTGTAATACTTTCTTCTAAGAGTGAGTCTTAGACCTTAGGAGTGATTTCTAATTTCCTACTTTCCATTCTTTGTGTTCACAAAATTCTAGCAACCAAAATCCTAACTTCCAGCATATTAAGCCTTGAAATCTTAAGCCTAAATTTTCAGCAATCAAACATTAAAACTCCAGCTATACGAAATCTAAAATTGCAGCATTCCTAGCCAAAATTCAACCCTAAAATTTGATATTCCAACAGCCTAATATCAGTCATATTTCCTTATTTTGTGATTTTTAGCTACTAGTTAATTTTTCTATTTGTCCTACATCACTAAGAGTCAAGAAAAGAGCAGTCACACTGCTAATTTCCAATATTAGAAATCAATGTTATTTCTCCGATCGCTAATCAACTTATGCATAATAGTCCTTGCAAGTTTAAGCACTCAGACATACAAGCAGCCCATGACATTAACACTAATTAGCAGTCCAAAAACAATCACATGATTGCTCCATGTCAATTTAATACCTCAAAAGAAATTTTGGTAGTGAATTTTTCAGAGGGATGCTAAACCTTTAAGGACTAATTGAATTCAACTCTCATGCATCCTAACCCATGGATTATAGCCCTTGTTCTAGAATTGTATTCATGCACAAAAATGCAAGGGCAAGACAAGACATCTCATCAAACTTAAGCAAACTTCGCATATGACACCAACAACCATGTCAAATCTGAGATGTTATGAAGCGCCTGTATCCTTTTGAGATATATGAAAATTAGCCACCAAGGGAAGGCAAGAAGCTATCATTACATGAGTTGTACCCATTCCAAAGCAAATATTCAAGTAAAAGTGAAAAAAAGAGAGTACATATCCCTAGAAATCGTATAAGCGGCCAACCTGAGTTGATACATTTCCACTTGAAGCTAAAGATGAGATAATATCTGTATTGCCATTTGCAAGAGCCACACTATTAGTACTTGATGCACCACTTCCATTAACGTCTGGTTGGCTTCCATTTTTCTGACCAAGTTTTGGTACATCATTTGACTTTGTTTGTGATATGTGTGTATCATCAAGGTAGGACCCACCTCTTTCTCTGGCTTCGACTAACTCCTTTTGTAGTTGCTGCAAAGAATGCAAATGAAGTCGCTCCATCTCTCCAAACTGAAACCACAAAGCAAAAAGTAAGAAGTGAACCTAAAATGCATAGCGCCTTAGTTCTTATTGAATAGAAAAAATTAATTTAAGTACCTTCCATACAAAACTCCCAAGCAATACATGCTATTAGAAAATGTAAGAAACTGAACTCTATCCATATGAAACACATTAATGCAATCACTCACGTAACCAATTACACATGATGAATAGAAACACAAGCACAAAATGTTATTATGGAATGAAAGAGGGAAATGGAAACCTAAAGCAAAATGACCTGTCTCTGAGAAACACATTAATGCAATCACTCATGTAACC
This sequence comes from Erythroxylum cassinoides, assembly GCA_027478405.1. Classification (NCBI taxonomy): domain Eukaryota; kingdom Viridiplantae; phylum Streptophyta; class Magnoliopsida; order Malpighiales; family Erythroxylaceae; genus Erythroxylum; species Erythroxylum cassinoides. The sequence continues at coordinate 24,428,369 of JANIPM010000231.1, forward strand.
AATTACACAAGAAGAATAGAAACACAAGCACAAAACGTTATTATGGAATGAAAGAAGGAAATGGAAACCTAAAGCAAAATGACCTGTCTCTGACAACCCAGCCAAAGCTGATTATATTGTTCTGTACGCTCTCGAATTTCAGCTTGAAATGAGTGGTTTGCACTAGTTTGCAAAGCATCCATCTCCTGAACACGTCCAATCCACACCTTCAATTGTTCATCTTTTAAGAAGATGGTCTCCTGATCAACCCTATGCTGAAAAAGATAACCAACATTATACCTTCTGGTCAACATATATTATGAGAATGTCCTCATTAAAATCTTATGATAAAACCCTTCAAACATGATAAATGTATGGGAAATTTCTTTAAAAATATAGATCAGTGAGTATGCACATATTTACAAATATGTCGACAGCAATATCAGTTTCTTCTCCAGAGAAGCGCGTCAAAAACATACATACCTGTTCCTGCAGCTCAAGAATTTGCCTCTCTTTCTCTTGAATGTGTTCTTGAAGGTCACGTATTTGCTGTATATGCTGCACTCTTTCAGCTTCAGAGTGATCGCGTTCTCTTCTGCAGAAACAAAAGGACCGCTAAACCCATAAATCCATTAAAAAAAAAATTTCGACACCTCTAGATGGTAGACTTGTCATGTCTTGAGAAAAAAAGATAAACCAATATCCTCTAATGATGGTTCATAACCTTGGCAAATAATCATTAGTTCATCCCAACTTATATTGCAGTAAGGTAAACCATTGAAAAAAAGTAAAATACCAGTCCTTAAGTTACAAAAATTCACACCTAAATGATGCAAGTTCTTTATTTTGTTCCCTGAGAAGATCTTCTTTAGCCCAGGCCTGCATATGATGGCAAAGAAACAAAGAATCAGTTGTGGTTAACCATTAATTAAAAAATATTTTTGTTTGAAAACTATAAAGAAACAAACCGCTTCATTATCTAGTTTAATTTCCCTATCTTTATCCTCAATTCTTCTTTCGAGGTCATGTATGGTTTGTTCCCTTTCACGGAGTTGTTCCTGCAAAAATATAAATGATTTAAAAAAGATTACAATTAACAGAATGAGAAATCATGAAGCTGTTCATTAGCAGAGGCTAAGAACAAGAAGGAATCTTTCTAAATGTTGTAATGTAGCTAAATAGTGTCTCTCTGATATATTATTTATAACAAACATCAAGGCAATGGACATGATACTGTCGTGCTGCATACTTTATACTTATTCCTAAGATCCAGAGAACATGTAAAGTCTATTGCAGAAAATATTAATTCTTTTTAGGGAGAGAAACAAGCTCATTGACCTGAAACTTTGAAGCAGCTTCGATATGCTCTTTAATTTGAGTATTATAGGTGTTTTGAATATCTGAGATCTCAGATCTGGTAACTGCCTGAGCTCTAAGGTCAATTTCCATTTGCTGCAGTTCTTCTCTTTGCCTAGAGATACTGTGAATTCGCTGCTGCAACATATCATTACCTAAACTCCCATCAACATTAACTGAACAAAAGCCTAAATCTACTGGCTCTCTTCCATGCTGCACCTTGATAAACAACTAGTCAATTTAACTTTCCACAATCCTGCAGAATCTAGTTCAAAAGTCAACAAACTTTACCTCATATATTCTTCTCCCATCCGATTCACCCAACTTTGGTTGTCCCAAATCCTGTGATTGTAAAATACCAGATTCATTAATCATGGAGATTAACATGTCAAGACATCAACACATCATCCAATTCAGATTATTAGTAACTCTAATAATGCCACAATTCTCTCAGCAATCAAAAATGCCCATCCAAGCAAGTAACTTACTGTCATTACCAATGAATCAAAAACATTATGCATTCCAAATAGTCAAGACAAAATCACATCAACCACAAGCTTACGGTCGACGAACATTACATCCAAACGAATCCTAATTTACTGTTCATATCAGAAGACAAGAGCCAACTACCATGCTTCACTGAAAAATCAGATTTAAATAGCTCATCGTTTACTTTTCCATTTCAGTCCAAACATTAAAACAATAAAATACATCGTAACAGAGCTGAAAATCTATAGCACCAACCTCGTCCCTAGGGTTTCGAACAGAATGGTGATCGGAAACTTCACGCCCCTCCTTCCTCGACGAAGGAATCCGCAAAGAAGCATCGCGAGTGGCGGTGGGACTGGCCGTGTGAAATGCGACGCTAGGTGTGAAGTGCAGACCCTGGTGAACCATGGAGTCCTCGAGAGCAAGTTGCGACCCGAAGCCTTTAGGCCGAGGGCACGTCTCAGGCAGCGTCGCGCCCCCACTTACCAGCCCGAGATGCCACCATAAAATCCCGAAACGCCTCCAACTCTCCCACTGTTTCTCTCTCTACCAAACCAGATAGAACAGAAAAGGAGGGTAAAGAAAACCCCACAAATAATTGAGAGGAAATGGAGATCAAGGTAAGGAGATGTAGCCAAAGAAGAGAAGAACTGGAGAGTGGAATCGGGGGGTTTTGTGTGATTGGAGGCTTTTGGAGGGGTGGGAGTGTAAATAGTGACAATGTTGACGCAGAGAGAAAAGAGAGACGATGATTGGGTCTGTCTGTGTTTGTGAAATTTGGCTCCCGCCATTTATATAATTTCACGCGCGTCTGGTCAAGCGGAAGTTAGTAACTTGGCCTTCGTCCAATCCAACTCAAGGGTAATATAATCCAACTAAAATTTTTGTCGAAAAACAATAATATATATGTTTTTAATTACAATTTCCTCCTTTGATGTAATAAAATCAAGGATTCATTCTTTTTGGAAGCTGCGCTGCTTCGTTAGTTCTGTCCCTCAACTCGCGGTTCATGACACCATGTATTCAAGTGAAATGTGAGTTCCATGTCCAGATTTCTAGAATTCCCATCTTCCCCTGCTCTCGTTACATTGTTTGCGAAGATTTGTCAAATAACTTAGTCTTGATTGGTAATTAATAATAAAAAATAAAAAAGAGAATATAAGTGATGATATGAATAAGAATAATATTATTGATTATGTGTGTTTGGTATAGCAATGAACAAAATTAATAGTTATGTTAAATTTAGTATTAAATATTAAAAATGACAGTGAGAAAGGTTTTATTCATATTTAGTTATTATATAATTTTTTGTACATAATTAATTAAAATATTTTCTATTTTATAAATAATTAATAAAAAATGACTTTTAAAATTATTTATTTTAAAATAATTATGAATGATTTTTATGATAAGAATAATAGTATTAATTAAATAAAATTAGGAATAGCAGTTGGTCAAACCTGAGTCAGAACCCGATCGGGCTCATAGGCTCAATTTTTAAAAAGTTTTAAATTTTAATTTTAAAATTAGATAATTGGGGATAAATTATAGGTAATGAAGAAAAAGATTAAAGTGATCAATTCAATTAATTATAGTTACAAATTAATTAAGAAAACTTGACATTTTATAATGAATAAATATATAAAAC
>JANIPM010000231.1:24535088-24546198 GCA_027478405.1 Erythroxylum cassinoides
AAGAATAAATACACGTAGCATACATGACTCGATTATGCATATGTAAATTCTAAAATATTATTTCATGCAATAAAAGTTATCTTTTGGACTCCAAATACAAAGTTGTTCAAAAATGTAGTTTCAGAAAATAAAACATTGTCTTTTCCACTTCAAGTGCAGGTTTATTGGAAACAATATCGTTTCTCAAAATACGTAATAAAAACATCAGTTGCACTTTAAGTGCAAAGAGTTATTCAAAACAATGTTGTTTATTAAATACACAAGTATACTAGCATCCATTTGAGATTTAATTCTATTATGCATTACCTAGGTTCAAAATTCACATACAAGTCATCATGAATGTCTTAGGATGTTCTAATCCCATTTGAGAGATATGATTTTATCAACTCACCTCAAAAGAAGGTGTACACTCCCTTGACTTCAACAATCCTCTATACGAGCTCCTTGATCCACAGCTCCTAAGCCTTTATATATACAAATATGCAATGTATTTACTACTCAAACATGTATCTCATATTCATATACCACCACAACTAAATTCATCCCTAATCAGTCATCATAAATGTTATTCTAAGATATGTCAATAGGTCAATAATTCACTTACTAATTTAGCTCAATGTCTCCTTAACCATCAAGCTAACCTAACATTATGTGCAATATTTATATCCTTTTCTTCCTAATGTTCCTTTATGAACAAGTTGTCTTCTTTTAATCATAACTCTCTCAAAAAAATCCAAATGCCATGGTTCTTGTGCCTCTATAAACTAGACTTCCATTAGTCTTAATATATCAAAAAATTACATAAACAACATCTCCCTTTAAAATATAATATCCATTAAAATTATGTGTTATTTTTGGTAAGAAATAGGCTGGCAGCTAATACTCAACCTTCAAGAAATCATTATCAATAGTATCATAACAAAAAGAATTAATAATACATCAATAATCATTTTTCATGTTTTATACCTTCACTAATTCGGACTCTAAGGTCCTCAAAAATTAGGAAATAATACAAGGTTCTTGCATAAGGGTCTATCACAGGCAATATTATGGAAATAAGCATAACTTGAGCTCTAGTCACTATTTTGTCAAGCTACTTTCATAGAGGTCAAGTTAAGACCTATATTTACAACTTTTATTCTTTGAGTTTCTTCAAATTTGTGCTCTAAGAATATGAAAGATAGATCAAAATAGAAAGGTGAAATTGAAACCAAAATTTCAACTTACCTTGATAACTTCATTCCTTCTCCTCTTCTTTTCCCCTTTTTCTCTCATTCTCTTCTCATTTTCATTTTTCTCCCTCTTCTAACCTTATGTCCAACCTTTATTATCATTTCTATTGCCTTTTTCATCCATTTTCTCTAGAAAATTCTAAGGAAGTCAAACTAATCCATGTGTCACCATTCTATTGCTATGTATGTTATCCTTCTATTGGTCCATATGTTACTATTCTATTGGTTCATGTGTCACCATTCTATTGGTAGATATGTTATCCTTTTCTTGGTCCATATGTTACTATCCTATTGGTCCATTTGTCACTTACTTTAGGCTCCACTTTTCACTCATTTAAGCCTCCATATGTCACTACTTGTAAGGCTTCACATGTCACCAATTATAAGGCTACATATGTCATCATTTGTAAAGCTACTACATATGTCACCATTTTAAGGCTTCACATGTCACAAGTCTAAAGTGCCATTTGTCACTAACTTAAAGGGACACTTTCGCAATTATACTCAAGCCACTTGTCATCCATTTAACATAGCTATTTTTCACTTATTCCCATTGCCAAATTTCATAGGCCTAATCAACCTAAATTCCCAAGTTTCAATTTGTCTTTCTCTTTAACATTTTTCTTAGACTAGATTCACATATCACCTCATCAACTACTCAATTGTAGCAATAAATTTCCAATTCACTAATTATAATCCATCAATTCATGTTATTGGTAAATCAAAATGCAAAACATTGGGAATGTACATTGTATCACATTCATTTCCGTTCCATACCCCAGGATATGTCAATTGAGTGCATATACTGCCTTGCAATGTTTTCTAAATCATGATTCACATGTTTATATGAATATTATGCATGTGAATGAAATGCACCTTGTAAATTCTTAAATGAAATAACTCATGTAACTCAATCTAACAGTTTATTCTCTTAAAATTTTAGGAGGCAGGATATTACATGTTTAATATGCAAATCAACCTAAAATTGGAGGAATAGAAAAATGAGATGTCAAACTTAATATTAGTATTACACATTTGGTATTGAAAATGCAATAATTGATCAAACTCTGCTAAGACTTGCACTCCAATATGATATGTATTATATAAACATATGCTCTTGCCATTAAAATTCGAGCTATTGTTAGAGAAAAACTCCCAATTAGTACCCAAAAATCTTTCACTAAAAAGTGTAAGAGGATCCTTTATTTTAGTTTCAAAAAGACCAACTAGCATAGGTTTCTTGTCCTTGATCACCTCTTTCACCACAATTTTTTTAAGAGGGTTATTAAACCCTCTAATGTTCCAAACTAGGATGGATATGGGAGGGGGATTCCCTTGTATTTTTCATTTTCCCTTCTTTCAAGCAGACCTCCTTCTAGCATTTGTATACTGTAATCTAAACTCCTTAACATCTAAATTATTATCACTGTATAAAGGGAATTATGATCAGTAGTTATACCTACTAATTCACTTTGCTCCTTGGAAATTTCACTTATGCATGGTTCAGTTTCAAGCAAAGCTGTGGCAATATGAGTATGATTTTCCTTTAAGTTGCAACTTGCTTCTTGGATGGGATCATTAGGCAGCAATCTTAGGTTTGGCACCTGTCCATCCGTAGCAATTACTATTGCATTTTGATTTAGCACTTCAGTATGTATCAATTTAGAGAAGATGGTCAAAATCCCATTCTCGGTTTCTTGCGAATGTTGAACCTCAACAGTTTCTTCATTTTCTTACTCCATATATGGTATAATTCCTACATAGTTCATTAATTCCTCATGCCATCCAGTCTTGAAATATTTACCAGTAGGAATCCATTTTTTTATGGAATTACTCGGCCTTCTTTTACTCAAACTTCATTGATAGGTGTAGAAATCTCAAATTTTTTCTAACTCTCCCGACTCTCCCAATCATAAAATTGATAAGCTATCTAGAAGAGGAACATCTTTTGGAATATCAACACATAATTTTATGTAGCCTATCCTCTATATGGTAGTTGTTTGTATATCTATACATATTGGTTTTCCTAAGGAGCTAGCAATATAGCTCAACCCCTTGATCATCTAAAGCTCCATGGGTAAGCTATGAAAATACTCCACATCGGCAACACATCAATATTACTCCTATCTAGCTCCATACATGGTTTCCATTGTTGAACAAATAAGGGCTGATCACCAATGTGCTAGGGTCTTTACTCGATGATCTCGATTAATTAGTTTCATTAATGAACTTGAAAAGAATGGTGCCATCCTCTCGAAGCATTACCTTATTTAATCTTTTTTACCTCATCGAGCCTTTACCTATGTATGAACAACTAGAAAACCAAGTCTATTAGACCAAAAAAACCAATTAAGGTAGAGGAGCATGCTTTAGCTCCAGTCTGTAGTAATTCTATAGGAGGCATAATTTCATCTTTGACCATATTATGATAATGTTTTAGTGTGCCTTTGTTGTGGTAAATAGGTACCTTGTTTCTCCAAACTTTAGCTGCATGAGGATCACCAATTTTTTCTCCTTCCTTTTTGATAGTGGTAGAAAACCCTAGAGATAATGATAGAAAACTCTAGAAATAGTGACATCCTTATTCTGTAACTATGGCAGATTAGATTGGGAGGCTTCGTAATTAATAATGAAGTTATTTATGCATGATAGTTAATAGCTTGGGTTAGCTTGTTCCATCAATTTACAATATAGGACATGGACTTTTAGGGTTTATAACAATATGAAATCACTTTTGTCTTATTTATATGTTTGTAATTAACTATCAATATTAATTGAAAAATGAAAATTGTATATTAAAAATATAATTAACTAAATACATTGGAATTAGTTTGCTTCAACATTTTAAAAGCCGTCAGTTATAAGCATGAACTAGTCTATTTTAGTTTTTGGCTTTAATATGACAATTAAAGACAAGTTGAGGGACCACATAATCATCTTTGATACTTAAAAATTAGAATGTAGTAACTAAAAATAACTTTATTGGAACATTATAGTCTTACTAAATATTTTTCTTATTGGAATTTTGAAACGCTTAGGTGTTGTACTAAAAGGTCTTCAAGATTTTTCCCATGCTATCATCCACAACTATAAGATTAAGTGTACAACAAAATCTTATTTTCTTAATATAGGTTGGAGGCTCCTTTGAGAACACCATAGATAACTTGAAAGGAGGATTTTTAGATATTTGAAACATGAGGGTAATATATATTGATAATAATACATTTTAATGTTGATTTTTATCATAATATTGACTATCACAATATATCGACTATCACAATATATCTTAAGGTTAAGGTAAAGATTTTTTCCAAATGGTATGGTCTTAAATTTAAACCAAGAAATGCAAATGTGATCAGTGGGTTAGGAGGAAGATACTACTGAAAATTAGGGAATTCAAAAACAAGTTAGATGAATTTGGAATTTGATGATACAAGTTAGATGAATTTGGAATTTGATGATATTATTATGGGTAATGCATAGATCTTCTATTGGTATGTATTTGAATAATTAATCACAATGATTGAAATGAGGTAGCACATGGTGATAAGTTGAAATGTGGACACTAATCATTATTGAACAATGTTTTAATTTTTTGATTATTTTTTATGGATAATAGTGCACCCTTTATATGTTATAACACCTTATAGTAATGTATGGACCATATTGATTAAACTAATGAGAAATTGCTTTCAAACCATATAAAAATGTACTCTTTATATGTTACGTATAGCTTATAGTAATTCTTAAATCTCTTTATTGAATGAAAAAATGCATTTGCTAATTATTAAAGCATTACAAGTCATTATTGTAACATTATAAATCACTAAAATAAAGTAAATCATTCTATTTTCTTTGCTTAAACATTATTACACATCATCTTCAAAAGGCATATCTACTTATATAAGCATTAGCTACTCACCCTTTGGAAAAGTATTCTTATAAAAATCATAACAACTGGTTTGCACTATTCTTTTAAAAATTACAAAAGTTGTAAGAGGCCTCAATTATAATAAAAGTAAAGTTTTGTCAATTACATTGTATACAACTACGACACATATAATAAGAAGTTACACATGGGTGGGTGAAACCATGCTGTCAATAATATTTACCCACAAGAGAAACAAATCACATATAGGGTAACAATATTACCAAAAACAAATAAAAATGATGGTCTTACACATTTACAATTTTTGTCCATATGTGATCAATATATAACAACACAACATATAAAATTTAGTATAAGTGACTGAGTAGTATAATTCTCTAAATGGTCCTTCTCTAAAATATACTCTCAATCTTATATACAACCTAATGTCTTATCCTTAAGAATTAGCTTTTTTTCCTTTTCATCTTTAGTTACAATGATGGATTGCTTTCCTTTGTATATCGTAACATTAACCACATCCTTTTCTTTAGATGACATAGGTTCCTACTTCATAATGATTCATATGTTATAGTTGTCACACCAACTTCAATATAGTCTTATTTATTGGGGAATCTTTGTAAAGATGAATTTTTTTAGAAAAGCTAAACTTATATGACCTAAATCTATTTTTCAATTTCTTATAAATGACATGATTATAATTCTAGTTGATAGAGTATCTTTCTTCCTATTATAAGATTATCTTATTCTTTAGCCTTTCTATATTATTCTTATAAGTTAGATGAATAATATAGTATCCTTATTATTCTCTAGGCACTTCTAGAATTGTTTACTTAGAATTAGATTTATAAATTTATAATAACACCTTACCTCTTCAAAATAATATTTATGAATATATTATTTTGAGTCTCTCCTCTTTTCAAACTTATTTCTTAAATTGAATGACTATAAGGAATATCATTCATGTCTTATTTTTCCATAAGTGCATTCCATTATTCTTAGATTAACTATATGATGATGATTCATTCAATTCTCAAGCTTAAACTTTCCATCAATTACAAAATGATGGAATGTTTTGAACATATTTTGCCATTAAAAGTAACCACCTATTCTTTTTCCTAATGAAATCTCTTCATTGTTATCCTCTAGGGGAGCTCTAAGCAAGTTAGAATTGGTTTGTCATGACATTCCATAATAATTGAAGCATTTAATAGATCACTCTCGTATCTTCTATTAAAAGTATGTTTGTGCTATCTTCTCTTATAAATTTTGTTAAACTGGTAATATGCTTCCTAATATTTACTCTTTAACTTAGTCATATGCCTTTTTATACCCTTACATTATATAACATAAAGAAATATTCCACATATTGGATTTGATAAATTTAAAACAATGTATTTCATTTATAAGTTTGCTTGTAAATTTCTAAGTCAACATTGATGACTAAAGTGGGAAATTTTATTTTAAAGTAGATTTTATTGACCATATAGTCAATTTAAAAGACAAAGTGAGGATATAAGTATGCTAAAATAAAATTTTCAAAATCATTATTCCAAATGTAAATTGACTTTTTTCTCATTTATAAAAATTCTATGATTTGTTTAAGCTAATATCATCTAGTAGGTTTTCAAGAAACCATTTATTTATCTCTTTGTTCTCTACTCTTACCATAACATATATTAGTAGGTATATTTGTCATTTGGATCTCTACCTATTACTATAAACAATTGGATACCATATTTTATCTTCAAATGAAACCTATTAATATAGATTATAAGTTTTACAAGCATTGATAAAACTAGATTTCACTAGCTTAAACAAAAACATAATAGGAGTCAAAAATTCCTTTACAAGCTTTAATATATAGTAACTTACCCTTGTTGTGTTTCGTAATACCTAATAAAAGACCTCATAGTTTATCATATTATGCTCCATCTTCTCCAAGCACCGAATGAAAAGCATATCTTTTTTGTATTCTTTAATATATGAAATCTCCCATTGATGATTTCTTAAAAGTTCTCCTTTCAAACCAAAAATGTCCTAACTTGACTACCTCTAAATTGTACCATATATATTCTTACAATCAATTAGCAATCCTCCATATTTTTATTCGCTACTTTAACACAACAATGCTTATCTTAGAATGTCTTTATTTGACAAGTTTCTCCATTTTGGGTGAGAAAAGTATATGTTCTCCTCCCACAATCCTTCTTACACTCAATAGTAACTATTGACCATCATTTTTCTGTAGACATAGTCAAGTCTATCTTAGATGCTTATATTCTTCAATGAATTTTTCAATGAGACATTTAATCAAAAATCATCCCCTAATTGAGATTAATTTTGGAATTTATGTCACTTAATACATTGAAATAAGGGTATTTGAGCTTCTTTATTTCATCATTTAAAATTCCTTCCAAATTATTTATGTCTTCATCATCAACTTTTAGATTATTGTTTCATAGTTTAATAGGTCTTTACTAATAGTAAACTCATATATATTGTGTGAATAATCTTAAATTTCATAATAAAATCATCATTTGCAATATCCTCACTAGAGTATCCCAATTCACTAACTTCAAGTGATACTTGATCAACGTAATCTTTTTCAATAAATGTTAGGTCATCTTAATCCTTTTCAATTTATAGGCTTCCACGAGTAGTTTGTTCATTGGTTGTTCTTCATTATTATAATATTAGGAGATACTTGGTAACAAAATATTATTGTCCTCATTCACTTCATTATTTTATTGTCCTCATTCACTTCATTATTTTATTGTCCTCATTCACTTCAATTCAAACAAAATATTATTATAGGCCAACAATATTTTAGAGTTTATAATACTTTTCAACATTACACCTATGTTGTCTTCTATTTTGTTTCTAAAATTTTATTTATTAATTTCCTTCACCTCTTCATATTAATTATTAGAAAATTTGAACATAAAATCTCACAAATGCTCATAATCTAATTTTTTAACGTTTAGCATAAACTATATCAATGTAATTTCATTCGAATAACTTTTATAACAGTCTCTCTCCACCTCGTACCTCATTAAATTATACTTGCAACAACCTCTATAAAAACATTCAAATATAATCATAGAATTAAAATCTTTAGTAATTTCTAATAATACCCTAATTTGTCAAACATGAATAAGAAAAAACAAGATAAATGAAAAATAAGTTACTAAATTTTCATATATTAAGTATAGAATTGCTTATGAAGTTTATCATCCAAGTAATATTGACTCTAATTCAGGTGTTAAGAAATGAATTTACTAATATTGGTAGGGCTTTAACTATGAAAACTAATTTTTTTTGTTGAGATTTCAGCTTTACATATGTAGTCTAAATGTTTAATTGTTATTTTTTCTTCTTCTAAACTAATAAGGGATATGGAATAACTTGTGTTGAGATCTATAAACAATAACATTTAATCATCCTTTATCCATAAATCATATCATCTAGGTTGTTATGTAAATTACATTAATTTCAATGATTTCGGTTCCCTAATTCATGAGACAACCACTAAAGTAGTACAAATTATAAAAAAATCCAGTGTCATATTATAGGTCTCTTATTACTTGTATTGCTACTTACTGCATTATAAGTAAAATCTCAAAGTGCTTTTTTAATGGACTTATAATTGTATCATTATTTTGACTTTAATTAAATTTAAAAAGTTGTTAAATGGTTCCATTTATTAAATTAGAAGTGAATTGAAAGTTAGACAACAAAATACTTCATTGGTTTACCTTTCATTCTTCTCTTTGCTAATCATTTTAATTTACTGGAGAACTTTTATCTAGGAAAAGTTTGATATGTACTACTAGATAACAAAGAACAAATTTTAATTTTTTTAAAATTCTTAATATAAAACATGTATAATGCCTAACACTTTTTTCTCAACATGTTGAATTTATGAAACATATATAATTTATAACATTTTTTTCAACATGCAAAAATACTCAACACTTTATTTTTAGTGTGGACTAAATACTTCTATTCATGGTGCTAAATATGTAGAATGCCTAAATTCTTGCTTGATACAAAATATATGAATTGTTCAATCAATTACTAAAATTAAAAAAAGATGAAAAAATAAAAAAAAATCAAACAATCAAACAAACACAGCTAACTATAGTGGCAGAATTAAAGAGATTATAAAGACTACATGTTTTAAAGAAATTAAGGTTAAGCTTTAATGAATTGAAGATTGTGTTTTGTTCTTCTAGAATTAATTTCTAAAGAAAAGTAATATAACCATGTATAAACTCCAAAAAATAAAAAACTTGCTATTACATAAAACCGCAAACATTAATCTTAAAGAAAACATATAAAACCTAATTATTCCATACATAAATAAGGAACATACCAATATGCTTGGCCTTCTTCATGTAATAAGCATTGATTTTATTTGAGACATACTTTGCTGACCTTGTTAGTGGTGGCCTTTTATTAGGTTTCATTAATATGGTGCTTAACCTTAGAACTCTAACAATTGATTGGTTAACATCTTTGTCACCGATGGCGTTCACTCTATAGATGTTATTGCTGGTAATGTTATTAGTCTGCTTGCAAAAACTCTTGACCTGGTAACCCTCGTCATTGGTAGTGATTGAGTTGACTATGGTTTTAGTTGAGATATTTCTAATTGGGATGTTATTACCCTTACTGTAGATGACTATTCAATAAAGTGATTATTGTAACTTCAATTGTGAATTAAATTAGTAAAATTTTGAAATACAAAATTATAATTATTGAGTGGGGTTCTCACTATCTATGGGTGTTGTTGGAGTAACACCAAAAAGATAACATCTTTTTATCATACCATTATTTAAAACAAATTTGGATTAACCATCTTCTAGAGTTAGGTCTATAATCCCCTTTTTAGCATATATAATTTCATCATTATTGTCTGAGAGATACCCATATTCCTTTCATTTTATCATTATTCCCATTTTCTATCTCATCTCTTAACCATGAAACTTTTTCAACAACATTAAACTCTTAAATTTTTGGGCCACAATTTTGGATATCATCCTCAGTTAATGTATAAATTTATGGTTAATTATGTTGGATATTATATCCTAAATTATAACAATTACATCAAACACTTTATACCCTTCAACATAATTTGAATATGCAAAATAAGGTCCCCATAATATGTATCTCAACATTGCCCCAATTTTAGTTGAGAAAGTCAAAAGTTAAGCACTATTACACAATTAACAACTTATACTAAAGTCTCGTAAACTCCTATTTACTTAAAATAAAAAGTCTTCTTTTATTGGCATTGAACAATAATTCAATCATATCTACCAAACTCATTGTGTGACATTAAATATTTTAATAGGTCATTCGCTCTTATGTATACCAATGTATTCCACATAATTAACAATAAGCTTTTTCCCATGACAAAGTCATAGTAATCTTGTATTATGTTTATATATTTCCAAATCATATCACGCTAAGCCTTTTTGGGACCATCGAAAATATATCAACATAAATCATTAATATTTAAATCAAATTGATTACATAATCCTAAATAAAGAGTAGCAAAACATATCATATATTTATATTAAAAGTCAAATTTCTTATAAAAACAATGATATTACAAAAAGAGACATTAAAAATCAAACCTTAATATATCACTGACCATTCTTCTTTTGTAAGACTTCACACATAGTCCAACATTGTAATGTATGCATGTTTTAATTATTAATCAATGTTTACCTAAAAAACACATGATAAAAGAAAACATAGGGGCCGTTTGATTTTATTTCTATTTTTCTGTTGTAGTTTTCAATTTCTGTTTTTTGTTTTTTGTTTCTATTTTTCTTTCAAATAGAAATAAAAACTCGTTTGGTTGTTAATGTTAATATGGTTATATTTTTATCACTAATAATAATTACATTTTAAATAAAACTTAAAAATAAAAATTTTAATTAAATAAATATATTTAATTTCTTATATAATATTTATTAAC
>JANIPM010000231.1:24574850-24594651 GCA_027478405.1 Erythroxylum cassinoides
GCTTGGAGTATACTTTGAGCCCAAATATGCTTTGGCAAGAAAAATCATGACTGAAATCGTATCTATGATATCAATCCTAGATGACACTTACGATGCATATGGGACAAATGAAGAACTCCAACTCCTCACAGAATCCATCCAGAGGTTAACAATACCTATAATTTGTTGTATTCATCTTGTTTTGTCTGAATATTTTTCCAATTTAAGTCTAAAACCACTATATTTTAATTTGATTCTAGGGGGGATACTGAAGCTGCTGATATGCTTCCCGAGAGCATGAGAAAGGTCTGTCTTATGATATTTCAACTCTACAATGATATTGGAGAGGAAATGGAGAAACAAGGACTGCCTTTTGCTATTCATTATGCTAAAGAAGCAGTAAGCATTGATTTCTACATTAGTACGCGTTTTCTCGTTAAGTCTTCCCTTCTAATTCTACGCACCATTTTCTGGAAAAATAGGAAAAAAGAAAGAGAAGTCCCTTTTCTTTAAAACATAATATTGCTATTTCTCAATCCCGCTCATCTAAGCCTGGGAAAAGCCTCCTTTAAGTTGCTAATATATATATATTTCTCTTAGATGAAAAAACTAGTCCAATGCTTCTATGCTGAATCCAAGTGGCGCGATGAAGGCTACATTCCAACGTTTGAGGAGTACATGCAAATTGCCCTTTTCTCCTGCTCCTACCCAATGTTGTCAATGATATCGTTCTTGGGTATTGTGGAATCATCGACAAAGGAGGCTATTGAATGGGTGCAAAATTTCCCCAAGATTGTTGAAGCTTCATCCATCATTTGCAGACTCATGGATGACATCGTATCCCACACGGTACACGAATAATGTAGCTTAAAAAAAAACCAAGAAACAAACTTCAAATAACTTCCAATAATTGGTGCCTGTACATATTTTCATTTGCAGTTTGAGCAAGAGAGACCCCATGTAGCTTCAGCGGTAGAATGTTACTTGGAGCAGTATGGTGGTACTTCAAAGGAAGAGGTGATTAAATATTTTCGCAAAGAAATTGTCAATGCATGGAAAGATATAAATGAACAATGCCTGAAGCCAACGCCAATCCCCATGTTCTTCTTGGAGCGTATATTGAATCTGGCACGCGTTATGGATACACTATACAAGGACGATGATGCCTACACTAATTCATATCTTGTTAGGGAAATCATTGCTTCAGTGCTCACGGAATCTGTAACCTTTTGAAAAAACAACTAGATATGAAGATAAAAATTTTTAGAGAACATCGTGGAAGATAAAATTTTGAATATTTTTAACTCTGTATCTGTTTATTCAATATGTTAATGCCTCTCACCCTTGAGATGTGTCAAAGATTTGTGCATTAAGGGGGAGTTTTTAAGATATTAATACAGAAATTAATATGTTGTTTTCTTAATAGTTCAGTAAAAAATAAGTTTTATTGAAAGAGTCTTGAAGTCAAATTTGAGTTCTTATTTTTAGCTAGTCTTTTGTTTTCTTTATTGTAATCGAAGCTTCGTATTTGTTTGTTTTAATAATATTTCTTTTTTGAGAAAGTAGATGGCCAACAATATTATTGGTGTCAATCCTTCATTGCCAACCTGCCACGCTTCTAAAGCAGCGGATATGAAAGCTAGAGCATGAAAATGAAGACCCTATTGTTGTCTTAAGATTTAAGGTGCTTAGGAGATAAAGAATATAATAAAACTAAAGCAAATCAAGGCATTCGAAAAAAGGATGTCAAAACGTTATTCTTCATTCAACAAACAATGAATTAATTAATCTTATCCTGCATTTTATTGCTCAAAGGAAACTTAGGATGCTTTGGAAAAGGTTATCAGGGCAATGCTAAAGTACTCATAATCAAATTTCAAATTCTTTGATGGAAATTTAAAAGTTTATTTATTAGTGATAGTGATACTTTGGAGAGCTGCTACAACAAAATACTGGAAATTATTAACCAAATAAGTACAGTGTGGATATAGTTAAACAAAATTGTTGAGAAAATTCTTAGAAGCCTACTAAAGAAATACGATTATGTTGTAGCTATCATAGAGGAGTAAAAAGATTTAAGCATGCTAACAACTAATGAGGTGCTTTGATCCCTTTATTCTTATAAAGTAGGGTGGACATATATAATAGCAACGTACTTGAAAGTGCTTTCTAATCTAATGCAAGTTGTAGCTATCCCGACAAAAATAAATAGTCAATTTTACTGAATTAAGCCAAAATAAAGGCTCCTTTAAAATAGGTCATAGAGAAAGAGAAGGTGGAGGAGAATAGTATAGTGACAATAATCAACATTCAAAAGGAGCTGAGAAAGGTGAAAATTTTAAACTACAGGAAATGTTACTACTACAAAAGGTAAGAGTCATGTAGAAAGGTATTACTGTTTTAAATAAAAATGAGCTAAATTTATTGAAGAAAAGGAAGTGAATGAAGTTGAAAGTTTATTTCTTGAATGTTATTCTCATAAATAATGTGTTTTATATTGAGATATGTAGATAGTGGTTGCAGCATGCAAATGATAAGTCAACTTGTTTTTTCATTCGTCTAGATAACTTAATAAATAGTCAAGTGAAAATAGGTGATGAAATGGCTCGAAAGACTTAAGGAAAAGTTGTTGATAAGATAAATCCACACGGTTTAGATTATATTGAAATGTACATTATATACCTAATATTGATTCAAACATATTGAGTGTAGTTCAATTCCTTTTAGAAGGATTTTAACTTATCTTTAAAGACTTAACTTGATAGGATAGATAAGGGCTTTTAAATTTCAAAAGGTTAAGCATATTGCATGAACAATATTTGGTGACTAGTTTGCCTTCGATAAATTATGTTGATGATGTTTCTGAAAGCTGTTAACTAGAAAACAACATTGAGATTCTTTTTGTATATGCAGATGTAGGTAGCAGTTACTTTATTTTTTATGTTAACAATCTTAATCAATTTATTTGGATATATTTTTAAGGAAATTTTAGATGCAATACAGCTTTTAAAAATTCAAATCATTTATTGAAAAGAAAAGTGGATATCCTATGAAAGAGTTGCAGATTGATTATGGGAATTTTTATTGGAGGAATTTGACTAACTTTGTACTGGACCTAACATTCAAAGATAACTGACCGCTAGCTACTCTTTATAACAAAATGAAGCCACAGAGTGAAAGAATAGGAATCCTATGGAGATGGTAAAAAGCATGCTTAAATTTAAGGATTTGCCAAAGAGTTTTTAGGTAAAAGTAATATACATAACAACTTATATTCTCAATCAAAGTCCTACAATGACATTATATCACTAAGAACCTTTTGAAGCATGAAATCAATGGAAGCCTAATGTAACTACCTTAAAGTTTTTGGTTTGGTTGTTATGTGCATATTTCTTTTAAAAATGGAACAACACATTATAAAAATAATGTGAAATGTATTTTTATGGGATATAGATAATATAATCCTCTTACCATAAAGTTACAAATTAGGTGGGACGTTGTATTTAATGACAAATATACTTAAATGGGATAAGAAACAATATTTTTTGTATCTTTTTTAGAATATTATTAAGGAGAAAATCTATTAGTGAATGGTGATGATGATGACTCTAATCCTACTGTGACACATTCCAACCCAATCAAGTCACTTAGTTTTTCAAGTCCAATACATTCTAACTCTCCTTCCTCTTCAGAAACTTGACTATGAACATGAAGGAGCTTGACAAGCATTTATTTAACCAAATAGAGATGTCAGATTGTGCGAGTACAATAGTCAAGTTTATTTAAAGAAGCTATGAAATTTAATAATTCACGTATTACTATAAATGAAGAAATGAAGGCCTCAGAGAGAAATAAGAGTTGATTACTCTTCCAAATAGAGAAACAATTATTATACTAAAGTGGATTTATAAGATAAAATAATAATCATATAAGTCATTCCAAACATACAATGCTAGGTTAGTTGCTCAAGGTTATAAACAACGTGAGGTTGTTAAACATGATGCTACATTTACTACAATTACAAGGTTTGATACTCTACACACTTTTTTAGCCTTACTAGAATGGAAAAAAGCATGGAATTTCTAGCAATTTGAAGTGAAGTTCACTTTTCTTAGTTTTTTTAAATGAAAAATGTAGGTAAAATAATCAAAAGGCTATAAAGTGTTAGGTCAAATGAATAAAGTATACCATTAAATGAAAGTATTATATGATCTAAAACAAGCTTCACATGCTGGGTAGAAGAGGATCAATAATCATTTCAACTCATGTGAAATTTAATAAGGTACAAGTGAGTCTACTTTATATGTTAAGACTAGAAGTGGTGATAAATTATTAATTTTTTGTCTTTATTTAGATTGCTTGATTTGTATTAAAAGTAATTCTTTATTAATGATTGAATTAGGAAAGTTACGATTTTTGAATTTAAAATGATTGACATAGAGGATGATGAAATACTTTTTTAGACTAGAAGTGAAGCAACATGATGAGGAAATTTTCTTTTCATAAGAAAGATATGTTAATGATCTTCTAATAAGGTTAAACTTACATAAAGAAGAATATTTGGGTCCATTTAATTATGAATCGTATGGAACTTATAAATTTTTTTTGTTAGATAAGATGATCAAACTACCATTTAGAGGAAAGAGAGAGTATGCCATTGAGTTACTAGCTTGTATATTCAAATGTATATGACCCTATGTCTGCTTGCATTATATAGGTGTTCATGGATTATCATTCTAGATATTTTATGTGTATTTAATGAAAAAAATCCTGAATCATTTCAAAAGTTTAAACAATCTAAAATTAAGGTTAAGAAATAAACTAGTAAGAGTATTAAGACACTTAAATCTAATCGAGTAGTAAGTATGTAGATTACGAGTTTTTTGTTACTTAAAAGAGAATAGAATTATCTCAAAATGTACTCCACTTAAAATTTCATAACATAATAGAGTATTTTAAAGGAGAAATCATAATCTATTAGATATGGTATATTTTATGATGAATTATGCAATACTTCCTATCTCCTTTTAGGGATATGCCCTTAGAGCTTTTGCTTATGTTCTATTAAAGCTGTTGCTTATGTTCTAAATAGAATTCCAATCCCTAGCCAAAAATCTCTTAATTTCTTCGTCACTGCCGCAGTTCTTCACGCATATCCTTGTGCTTCTCTTCACTTCTGCTCCTGTCACTGTGCTTTAGACTGGACAAATAAAATTGGTGTCCCCTTAACTGTTCACTGCGCCGAATCTCGCAAGCATGCACGCAGCTCTCCAGCTTCTCCAGCTGTTCCAAGCCGCACTCCTAGTCTGCTTCATGTCTGCACCCAAGCCGCCAGCCACGCTCCAGCCAAGCCTCCACTGTGCTGCTCCACTGTCGTTGATGGGACGAATAAACGTCCCTCTCTTAAATCCTTTGCAACCCTCTCCTTTTTCTTCTGCTCTCTGTGTTTTTTAATAAAACGCTCAACATAACGCAGCGTTTTCTGCACTACGCTGCGTTAAACGCAGCTGCTGTGTGCGTTACACATACGGCAACGCTGTTGTGTCGTTTTTTTGAGCAGTTGGTTTCTAAGGTTGGCCAATTTTCTTGTCTTTTCTTTTCTTTTTCCTCCACGGAAGCAATCAAAAATAAATCTTCAGAAAATGACATAAATATAATGCTTCCGACTCATTTTAAATTTTTTACTCTTAAATTACACCTAAAATCATATATGATTTAAAGTGAGTATCTTAAGCATTTTCATGTCAATAATCACTAAGTATAAATGATTAAATATGTTAACAATTAAACACATATCACTCATTTCTGCTATCATAAACTATCTTCCAAGTTGACATTTTGTGATGAATTTATGTTAACGGTTTTATTCTGAAAACACAATAAAAAATAAAAACAAGTCATCAATATAATCAATATAGAAGCAGAGTTTACAATTAAGTAAGGAAATGAAAAATTGTATGGAATTATATGCAATTAACAAAACATTCACAGAAGAAGCAAAGATCATTGGAACTTAATTTTTTATCCAGCAAAAATCTCCTACATAAGCACATTCTAAGTTTGCCACTCACCCTTAAAGGTTAATAAAAACTAAAGCACATGCCACAAATGTTCTTTTCACATTTGACACACTTCTAAGATTGTTAATGGACATCAATAAGTCAGTATAATTGGTTGAAGTTAAGTTTATAACCTATTCACCTAAGAAAAGATAATTTCTATTACACACATTATAAGTACTTTTATATATTGTCTATTTCAAAAATAAGTCACAACATGCATAAATACATTACCAAATTATACAATATATACCATATAACTTTTTTAAGTCTTATATAATCAAATCTAATACAAAGATGCTTATCAATCAAGGTAAAGTTCACTACTTATCTTTGTAGTTATGATCAATCCATGCACTAATTTTGAACATAAGTATAAATATAATGCATTATTTCTTACTAGAAGCATCAATAAGAGAGAACATCTTAAACATGAACTTATAACAAACAATAGAAACATTGTTAATAAGAAGAAATGCTAAGGAAATGCCTTTGGAGATCTTAGATAATCATTCACACATATAAATATCCCACTTCTCCATAAATTTGTTCAATTTTAATTTTTTGATTTATTAATTGAGTCAACTTGATGAAAACTAAATGAAAAATAGAAAAATAAAACACCAGATAATCTCAGACACGATTCCTTTTATTAGCAGCGTATCCACATACCCTCTAGTGGCATAATCATTGTGACATTTCTTAATGGTGATTCTTAAGAAATTTGACAAATAAGAAAAATAATTATTTCATTGCTTTTAAATTTGAAAAGAAAAAAACAAGAATTTTGAAAAAAAAACAATATATAAACATTAACTGTGGGGTTTTTAAAGCCATGGGCTCCCCTTCATTTCACTACTTTGAAAAAGTAATGAAAATCTCCCCCACTTGTAAGGACAAGCAAGGTTTGCATTCACTTTGTGAAGTCCAATACACTATATATATGTATTATGGAAATGAATTACCTAGAAAATGGAAACCCTCATATGGAGATAAAAATGAAGATCCATACTAGTGATGAAGATGAAGGCGCATATCGAAAATGAAGATGGTCACCGAAGATGAAGACAAAGATGGGAACTTAGATACCAAACTAAAAGATAATTAATCGCACCTACAAAGAGGAATACAGGATGAAATGATGATTTATGTCCTGTCTTTAGGTAATTAGGTTTTCAATTTCATAAAACAATGTGGTTTTGGCTTGACCTTTGGCAACTAATACAAAAATTGTTATGAAAAGATCAAAAATTTATAAAGCCTTTTATGTTTAACTTTTAAAATATATGATTTGACAATTTTATATAGTGTTCCCAAAAACTTAAAATAGTTTTAACATAAAGTTTGTAATTCTCATTATATTTTAACGTATCCTCTATCAATTCTATTTATATATTTTCCAATTTTAATTATATTGCATTAGTTTTATAAATCTTTTCCTTATGATGTGAAGGCATTGAGACGTGCTCTAGAGCGAATATCTCAAGAAAAGTAGAATAATTTATGTGATGTGGGCCTCTCCCAAAGTTTAGGTTTATTTTCTTTCCCTTCACATTTGCTTCCGTTAATCTTGTTAGAAGAATTAATAACTACCTAATCTTTTCTTCTTTATTGAGGAAAAATGTGAGAAGTCAAAGGTCAATAGAGAAAAAAAATGAAAAAACCTCACAATCAAGGGTCCAAATCATTTGTAGTCATCCGAAATGAATATGTAAAATATTTGTTTACAAGTTATAATTATATCAATTAACACTATATTATTTATTGCGTCTTGTATTTTTCTTTCATAAAACAAAATGAGAAGAAATTAAATGGACAAGAGTGTGATAAGTTCACACTATACAAAGTCACTCACTATAAAGAAGGTTAAGGGTGGATGTTAGAAGAAATAAAAAATAACTATATAAGTATAAAAATTTGTTTAAATTTTAAGTTTATTTATTTATGTAGTACTAATATTTTCATTGACTATTGGTTTTGATTTTTAATTTTAGAATAAGATGCAAGAGTTATTACATAAATCAATGTCTAAGGGGAATGAGGTAAATGTAGAAGACATTTGCAATATCGTGCTTGGTACATGTTCTGCTTATATAAAACGTCTTGGCTTAGGCCCTAAGCTAAATGTTTCAACCTTATCAAAATCTACATACATTTAACATCTTTAAGAGGAAAACAAAACGTTTAAGGCTGAATTACATCATACTTGAGAAAAGTTAGCCAAGTATGATAAGTCCTTTAAAAAAATAATTGGCCGGATCATAATAGTAGTGAAGATAAAAGTGAATGGTATTAATTACATTTTTATAATTTTTCTTTTAATTCCTATATGTATTATAATTTACATTTAATATTTTTTATTAAAAGAAAATTGAAAATTACTAATAGAAAATTCCTTATGGAAAAAAACTTCATAGTAAATTAGCGACAAAAGTTGCTTTCCCTAGGTAAATTTGTCAAAAAAAGGTATTTTGCGATTAAAAAATCCTTTGTTAAAAGAGGAGGGAATTTTATCGTCAAATTTTGCTGATGGAATTTAGAAATAGAATAGTGAAAGTTGTCATAAAAATAGGTGTCAATGGTTCCCAGTAAAAATTATATACGAAATTTATCAACAGGAAAAATTTTCATGGGAAAATTCCCTACGAAATGGTGATTTTGTAGGTAATTTCCTTGCAAAAATATGTTTATGTAGGGAATTTCTCAATGGAAATGTATTTTTGTAGGCAATTTCCTATAGACATTACCTACAGAAATGTGATTCTGTATGTAATTTACCTATGGAATGATATTTTCGTAGGGAATCGCTTTAGATAAACAAACAAATGCAGACCTCAAAGTCGAGAAATATTTGAGTAAAATTTCTCTCTCTCATATTCCAACCCTAAATCGCTCCCACTGTCGCCTACCATCTCCTACCATCGTCCTAGGAAATGATAATCTGAGATAACACATTCACTGAGAAGCTCACAACTTCTCGAACTCATGGTCTGACCTAATTAAACGAAATGGCATAACTTTACAGCCTCATTGAGTGATTGACCAAGTTTCTTATATAAATTGGTGATATTTTCATGGTTTTTACTACACTTCTTGACTCTTATACTCTAGAATGCCTGCCTTTACTTTATGTAGTTTGAGAGTAAAATTGTCATAAATTATTATTAATTGCACTAAATTAATTTTCTGAGAACAATTGATACTACGAACTACTATTTGTTCATTGTAGGAGACTCAAGAAGAAGTAGAGTCAAGGAGGGAAGGCTGAAGATGATAAGTCAACAAGTTAACAAGTGTAACAGGAAGTTCGCCACGACGAAAGGATGATGTGTCACCGCGACAAAGTATGAAGAATTCCAAGCAAAATCTTTCGAAAAAATTTTGTCGCGGCGTGAATTAATTCTATCACTGTGACCAAAGAACCAATACTCCAATCAAAAACTTTCAGAAAAAGTTTATCGCAGCGAACTCATCTGTCACCGCAGCGAACCTCCAAATACTCGAACCATTTTCGAAAGTTTACCCACTGCGCAACCCTATCTATAACCTGTTTTTTTTAAAACCTACCTATTTTAGGTTAAGAAGAGGAGAGATAGCCAACAGTTGAAGAATACACACTCACCCTCTACCTTTGGAAGAAAAATTCTTCTACACACCTTCATCCCCTCTCATCTACATCACTGTTTTGCTCCTTCACCGATAACTACTACCATGGATGCTTCCAGTGGGTTCTCGGTTGTGAAATCTCCTGGAGTTATGCTTGGCTAGGCATCTCTCTCCTCTTGAAGATGTAGCAATGGCTAGAGTTCAATGGGCTTCAAAGGAGAGTAGTTTATTCCATGTTCAGCTATATTGTTATGAACTTCTAGGTTTAGAATTTGTAATTTGTAGTTGAACATTCTTGATTAGAGTTTAATCAAGTGTTGGATATTCAATGTGTTATTGGGATTTGTTGATGTAGGACTTGGAACTTAAATATATGAAGTCTCATATATGTCTATTTGTGATCTTGTTGATTCTCTTGTAGTTGCCTAGTGTGTTTGATATTGAGTTGATTCTAGATCCCAAAGTGACTTAGTACATTGACTTCTTCCTCAACCAGGCTTGGGCAAAATAGCAGAGCAAGTACAAGTATTAGTAGCATAGCAAAAATGTGTTCTTCATCATTAATATGTTTGTTCGCGGTAATTATGGTAAGAGCATTCAACAAGGTCTTAAAACATGGTGTTCACTGATTAAAACCTTGGACTTAAATAGTTCTTTAAGGTTTACCATTTTAAACTTAATGATTCACTCCCATTAAAATTTATTTCAGACTATAATAACCAAAGCTCATTTTTAAGAGGATACTATCATCATTTGATCATTGTTTTTATCTTATCATTTTTCTATTCCCAATATTTAAAAAAATTACTTTTTCTTACAATTCATTTATTTTTGTCCAAATTTCCAAAGATCAAAACCCCCCTTCATTGCTAATTTGGATTGCATATCATGACATAGAGGCTAGTTTAGATCTATTCATCAGGTTTCGATTAAGTGAAATGACTTAAGGTTACATTCTATACTGCAATCCTTGGAATTAAAATTTTTGATATGACTTCCAAGGGTAAGAACAAAAGACTTCGAATCAAAATGGCACCGTTGCCGGGGAACAAAGCAATTGATTCTTTATGTTAACTGTTGTCATTTTTGCTGCTAAGTGAGGTAAGGAACCTTAGTTTAGATTTCATTTTAGATAGTTTAGTTTCATACTTGTCAATAGTATAGGATTTCATTTTCTTTCCTTAGCATAAAATTTTGAAAACTCAAACAAAATAGAATACCAAACTTTTTTCACATTACATACTTAGCATTTTACACCAGCATAGTTTTGAACATTTCTTTGTTGCTTTTTCATACATACATTTTACTTATACACTTTACTCTTACACATACTTTCATACACCCACACACTTGCATCCTTCACATCTCACCTTTTTATTTGACTTTGTGTGCTTGCAAGAAATTTTTGTTATTTTTTATTTTGTTTTATTTTATTTTCATTTAAAATTATTTCCGTGCATGCCCAGGAGAGTTAAACTTCTACCTTTCTACCCTAAAATTGAGAGACGTTTGAAAAAGATTAGAAAGGAGAGGAGAGGAAAAGAGAAAAGTCAGGTAGTTGTCGAAGAAGAGTCTAGTCAGCCAAAGAGTGAGAGTGAGTCGATAGAAAGAGTGATCATGGCTAAGAACCCAACTTTTTTGCAAAACCCTAACTTTCATGCTAACCAACCTAGGAATGGTGATAATGGAGGTAATGGGAAACATGAGCGAGTTGGGGAGAATAATGGGAATCAAAGAAGGAGAACCATTAGGGAAGCAACTACCTCTGATGTTTATTATGATCCATTTATTACTGCTTGTCCTAATTTTGATGTCAATTTTGAAGTTAAAGGATTACTTATTAACTCTCTTCCTAAATTCCATGGATTGACAGGAGAGGATCCCTACATGCATTTGCAATCTTTGTCCATGATTTGTCAAAATGTGAAGTTGGTGGGAGCCTCACTTGATCAAGTACTATGGAAGATTTTTCACTTATCATTAGAAGGAAAAGCCCAGGAGTGGTATATGAGCCTCCCAAGGCATGTGACAAACACCTACCATAGTTTGGCAAATTTGAGGAAAGCATTCTTGGAAAAATATTTTCCGTCCTCCAGAACTTCATCGATGAGGAAGGATATCTATTCAGCATGGCAGGATTATGATGAATCACTTTATGATTATTGAAACCACTTCCAAGATCTATTGTCCAGATGGCCCCATCACTAGATACCTGATGAGCAGTTAGTGCAGTATTTTTATGATGGGCTAAAAAGTCAAGATAAAGGTATGTTGGATGTGGCATCGGGAGGTTCTTAAATTGCTCTTATAGCTACGGAGGCATAGGATTTGATCAAGAAGATGGCTTTGAATCATCAACAGTACAATGTGAGAGATACTAGAGGTGTATATGAGTTAGGAGCTACAACAACCCAATCCAAAAGAATGGAGAGCTTGGAGTTCAAAGTTGACTCTTTGGAGGGTGGAGTGACGTCACAATTATCCTTCATCACTACATAATTGAAGAATATGAATGTGCATTGCCTGACATCTTCTATGGATCTTACTACACCCAGTTGTGGTACTTGTGGGTCAGTAATACACATATCCAATGTTTGCCCTGGTCGGTATGAAGAGGTGTCTGCAGTGTATCCAGGTCGGACCAATTAGAAATGAGACCCCTACTCCAACACTTATAACGAGGGATGGAAGGCAAACCCTAGGTTCAGTTGGAGGAATGAAGAGGGAAGGAGTCCAAACAGATTTCAACAAGGAGGAGGGACTGGTACTTCCACAAACCAGTTCCAAGACCAACAGCAAGCCCTGACTGTCCCACCTAAGAAGGACAATAACCAACTGTTGCATAATATGATGACATTAATGAAGAAGGAGAGAAATTCCAACAATAATCAGTTCAATACCATAGCTTCTTTAATTCAGCAAGACTTTTCAAAGAATGTTGCTCGATTCAACGTTTTGGAAAAAAGAATGGAGCAATGGGAGACGAAAGCTAAAAATATCAACTCTTTTGTTACCCAGTTGTCTAACAACATGAGTGAGAATCAAGCGAGAAGTAGTGGAGCTATCCCCTTAAACATTGTTATAAACCCCAAAAGTTTAAATGCAATAGCTCTCCGCAGTAGGAAACAAGTGAGGTTCAAAAATCAAGATGAGGGAGAAGGCGAAGAGGAGATTGAGAGCAGAGAATTGCCTTTAATAAAGGACAAGGTCAAGAAGTCCGAAAGTTCCAAAAAAAAAATCATTTTTGACTAAAAAGAAGTCCGAATCAAGGAGTAAAGGAGCTAATTTTGACAGCTATAAGGAACAAGCAACAACAAGGGAGTATGTGGAATCAAGCAAGTGTGGAGCCAACGAAGCCAATGGTAAAGAGGTAAATCTTCAAGACCTTCCTTTTCCTAATTCATGTTTGATGAGCAAACAAATGACTGACACTAAGCATGAAAAAGATATCATTGATTTTTTTAGTAAAGTGGAAGTCAATATTCCTTTGCTTGATCTTGTGAAATGGGTTCCTGCTTATGCCAAATACCATAAAGACCTGTGTACCCATAAGAGGAAGTTTAGGCCAAATGAAAAAGTTCAAGTAATCTCGAATGTGTCCACCTTATTCAAACCTCAAATCCCTGTAAAATGCCAAGACCCTGGATCTTTCACTATCCCTTGTACTATAGGTAAAGTTACCATAGGGGGAGCCTTGTTATATCTAGGGGCAACCATTAATGTTATGCCTAAGTCTGTCTATCAATCATTGGGGGTTAAGAATCTTAAGTCTACATCTGTAGTTCTCCAATTGGCTGATAGGTCTATTAGGCATCTTGTGGGTATTATAGAGGATATTTTGGTCCAAGTTAAGGTTTTGGATTTTCCAACTGATTTGTATTTGCTTTATATGTCTTCAGAAGCTATATAGGATACTTCCTTGATTCTCGATCGACTATTCTTAAAGACTGCTAGTGCTATGATTAGCATGAAAGAATGTACAATCACCATGGAGGTAGGAGATCAACAGGTGAGTTTTAACATGTATGAAGCTATGAAACACCCCCATGAGGATTATTCGCTCCTAGGAGTTAACATGCTTGATATTGTTATTGATGATGCATGCTTTGAGTTTGAACTTCAGCACGTTTACTCTAACTCTGCAATGAACCCATTGAATGCTACGATTGTCACTGATGACTCATTAGAAGGAGGATTTCTCACTAATGTTTCAGGTAAATCGAGAAATGTGGACGTTAACACTGAAGTGGCAAGTGGTCAAGTTGCCTCACCACAGCTTAGCTATCTGCCAAACATCCACCAGGAGATACGGGATCCACCGTAGTCATCAAGTCATTTCTCATCCTTCACTTACCACTTACTTCTGCTCTGTGATTGAATATGACATTGTGGATGCATGAGTATGTTGAATGAGTGTGGGGGAGAATCCACTTTAGTAGGACCTAGGTTTAGTTTTCAGTTTATACAATTTTAATTCAATAATTCATCTCCTTTTATGTTCGTTGTGTTTTAGCTTGATGCATGAATCATCTTCCATGTTTGAGAAAATTAGTGTAAATGGATGAATTGCATTTTGTTTTCTGATGATTAAGCACTTTGCATAAAGATTCTAAGTGAGCTAAGTATTCATTTTTGTCTTTTTCAATATAATTTTTCATATTCTGTCTTGTTCATTTTGGTTTTGGGAAAACTTCTCCGCGACGTGGTTCCCGTCGCCGTGGCGACAATTCCTTAAAAATATCTCAGGCCAATTCGCCACGGTGTGAGTTAATTCTGTCACCGCGGTGAACACTTTTGAGTAACATTCGTTGTGGCATGAATTAATTTTGTTGCCACGGTGAAAGTTCAATCTGCCTAAAGTTACCGGGTGAAATTTTCCTTCTACCCTTATTTTCTTTTGATCTTTCATCTTCCATCTGTCCTGTTTTGTAATTTCCCTCTTCAAACCTATATCAACCCGACTTCCCCCTTCTTCCTTTTCGTATATTTCTCTTTAGTTTGTCACGGCCATCTGACCCACCCTTCAACAAATATCTCTCCGCGCGTTCTCCTCGTTTCATTGCGCATTCGCTGGTCGTCTCTACGCAACTCTCTTTTTCCTTTGTAAGTATTTCGCCTTTGTCCATTTTCTACCTCTTTGTTTTCATTGTAGTTAGGGCACGTTTGCCACGGTGAAGAATCTTTTTTCGCCACGGCATGGTAAATTGTAGCTTTTGCCGTGACAACGAACCCTTTCGTCGCGGCGAGCCAATGCCTGTTTCTTCACCATGGCGACACATCAATTTCGCCGTGGCAAACTTAGTAGGTTATGAATTTCAGTCATTTTGTTTATTCCATTCATTTATTTTTTCTGTATTTTTTTCTATAGGAATATGCCTCGAACTAAAAACCCTACCCGTAATTCCCCCACCATCCATCTAGTTCATCTGGTTCATCCAATGATTCCAATTCTCCCAATAGTGCTGATTCTGATTTTGCCGACTTAGCCGAAAAGATAAATGATATGCCATTCATTAAAGAGCGCCCATTTCCTTTAACTCACACAACAATCTCTTTGTCCTTCAACTAGTACACTCTCAGCTTATGGGATTAGTCCAACCAAGGGCCCAGGGTAATGATAAATTCGTTCGCCATTTCTATATTTATGCCCGATTCTATAATACCATGGAACTTAATTTTCGTGGTGTGAAAGCCCCCACTGCATTCACCATAGCAAGCATCCGTGAACATTACAACCTTCCTCCTATTTTCTACTGCCACTATGATCAGTTGATCCACCATTGTCCTTAGGATAATGTTATTCGTACCCTCTGTCTAGAGGGTGCCATTTGGCATCAGCCCCGAATCTATTAACGTTATCTTAAACGTTCTAATCTCCAACTCGAAGCTCATCCTTGGCTTCATCTTTTCAGTAACAACATCTTCCTAACCACCTACCTAGCCTTCGTTACGAAACAACAAGCCCTGTACCTTTACGTTCTAATGACTGGTCGCCCAGTCGACATAACTAATGCCATTGCCTCCGCCCTCTATGACTCCATCACCACCGCCAAACTCACCAATGCCATTACTTTCCCCCACCTCATCACAGACATATTCTGGGCCCACAACATCCTGGAATTCAACAATGATAGCTATTTTGACCTGGCTCCTCTATTTTGATACGCTAGCCTTAAACCCCTCCTCCACCCTCCTCACCCCTCCACCTCACTTTCTGATGTTGTTACAAATTATGACACTGTAGTGCCAGGTGAGGATGATCCTCCGGCTCTAGCACCTCCTGGGCCTATCACCTTACAGACCCTCAGTGGCCAGGTCGATGGCCTCTCTATAGACCTGGCTACTCTCCGAGACACCCTACTTCAGAAAATCATCCAGCAGGATCGAGATTGGCAGTATCGCCAGCGAATGGATGCATTGCTCACTGAGCACCTTCACTTCCAGCTCCCTTCTGATGCAGATGACCCACTTAGTGGTGCTGGCACATCGAGAGCAGGTCCCTCTGACGCTGGGGATGATCACCCAATGGAGTAGTTTGAGTTATTTGTTCTTGTGTTTTTCCTTCCTTTTGTTTTATTTTTTTAGTTTGTCGAATACTCAGTTCCATTTTTTCACGTCCAAACTTATTGATCAGATTTTTTTTATATAATTCTGTTTGTACTTCCGATGTGTTGCTCTTTGCATCCGCCTTACACTTCCCCTTCATTGCATATTTGAGTTAATTATTCTTCACATTGAGGACAATATGATGTTTAAGTGTGGGGGATGTTTCAATTTGCAATTCTTGTTGTGCATTGTGCATCATTTTCGGCCATTTAACCGCTTGTGCAAGTCAATTGTGCATAATGTGAACATTTTAAACTTAGTGATTGAGGCCAATCGCTTATTGAAAATGTTTCTATGATTTTTCGCCGGGGTGAACTTTTTCTTTGCCGCAGCAATGTTGCGAAATTATTTTTTTCTCCGCAGCGACATTGTGTAATGAAATTTTTGCCGTGGCAACCTCTTGGTTTCGCCGCGATGTTGCCATACATTTTGCAGAAACTGTTTTTAAATTGCCTCATTTCAATAATTCTTCCTAATTAGATTCTTTTCACTCTTGTATCTCGAAGATTTTATAAGTTTCAAAGTGGTCCCTGTGTTTTTGAAAATACCTTCTATTTTAAAATGATAGCCGATTTTGGCTAATTTCATTTTTAATGTTTTCAACACAAAGTAAGTGAGGGTACGCTGATAAAGTAGCACTTTACATTTTTAAACCTTGAGATTGTTAATTGAGATATTAACCTTGTTGGAAGGATATTTGGGCCTGAATTCTTTCATTGTTGTATGTATCTACTTAATTTCATATCTCTCTAGATCTTGTTTTAATTCTTGATCAAAACTTGATGAATTAAAAATTTTGTTAACATGATAGAGGCATTCTTTCAAAACCTTGTTGACCCAAACACAAACCCCCTAAACACTTTTCTATTGCTAGCCCTTTGAGCCATATTTTTTAGTACATGCACACATCTTCTTATGGTTGTCAATATTTTACTTCATGTTCTCTTCAAGTTTATCCTTATAAAATTTTTTCTCTCAAGAAATTGGTTATTGAGAAAAGTCAAGGAAGAAAAGAAAGTTAAAAAAAGAGAAAATTTTCTCAAAAGAATTTAAAAAATATATATCTCAAAAGAAAAAAATGGGTTAAGTGATAGATTATGTTGTTGTTTGTGTAAATATTGTCTTACTCACATTTGACGCTTATTTCATAATTGTGGTCCATGTACTCATTTTCATTTCTTCTATTCCATCCATTTCATTTAGCCTTCCGTACATTACAACCTTCAAAAGCCCTCTTGATTTTCGAAATTATAGTTCTTGTAGTGGAGGGGTAAACTATCACAAGCTTATGGTAGAAAGTGGACTAAGCAGATTTTATAGTGAAATTATCCCAAAAATAAGTGAGTTGAGACTAAACATCTTGCCTTGAGTGAAATCTCTTTTGCTCAATCTCTTAGATTAAATTCTTATAATGTTTATTTTCTTGGCGCTCTTTTAGTCTGCTTTGATTGATTTTTGAGAAAGTGATTTTACTAATTTCCTACTCTCGTTTTAAGCATGGTTGGAATTTTCTTTTGTACTTGTGTCTCTTTGACTTTTATAAACTTTGTCTAGGAGTACAAAGGTCTAAATGTGGGGGAATTTGATTGAGCCCAAGTTTATTATATAAATTGGCAACATTTTCACGGTTTTTACTACACTTCTTCGCTCTTATTTTTAGATTTTATGCTTAATTTGACTCTTGAGTGCTTGCCTTTACTTTACGTAGTTTGAGAGTAAAATTGTCACAAATCATTATTTATTGCTCTAATTAATTTTCTGAGAACAATTGATACTATAAACTACCATTTTTTTCAATGTAGGAGACTCAAGAAGAAGAAGTAGAGTCAAGGGAAGGCTGAAGATGATAAATCAATAAGTCAACAAGTCAACAGGTGCAACAGAAAGTTCACCACAACGAAAGGATGATGTGTCATCACGACGAAGTATGAAGAATTCCAAGCAAAACTTTTGGGAAAAGTTCACTGCAACATGAATTAATTATGTCGCCGCAGTGAAAGAATCAACATTCCAAGTTAAAACTTTCGGGAAAAGTTCGCCACGGCGAACCTTTAAATATCTGAACCATTTTTGAAAGTTTACCCACTGTGCAACCCAAACCATAACCCATTTCTTTTAAAACCTATCTATTTAGGTTAAGAAGAGAGATTCGATAGAGTTTACAACACACATTCACTCTCTCTACCTTCAGATACACAACCTTCATCCCCTCTCACCCACTTCACCGTCTACTCCTTCACCGACAACTACTACCATGGATGTTTCTAGTGGTTTCCTGGTTGTGAATTCTCCTGAAGTTATGCTTGGCTAGCCACCTCTTTCCTCTTGAAAATGTAGCAATGGCTAGAGTTAAATGGGCTTCAAAGGGGAGTAGTTTATTATCCATGTTCAGCTATATTATTATGAACTCCTAGGTTTAGGATTTGTAATTTGTAGTTGAACATTCTTGATTATAGCTTAATCAAGTGTTGGATTTTCAATGTGTTATTGGGATTTGTTGATGTAGAACTTGGAACTTGAATATATTAAGTCTCATATATATCTATTTGTGATCTTGTTGATTCTCTTTTATTTGCCTAGTTGTGTTTGATATTGAGTTGATTCTAGATCCCAAAGTGACTTATTGCATTGACTTACCCATTGCACACACTAAGAGCATTCAATAAGGTTTTAAGAAATGGAGTTTATTGATTAAGACCTTGGACTTAAAGAGTTTTTTAAGGTTTACCATTTGAAACTTAGTGATTTACTCCCATTAAAATTCATTTCGAACTATGACAATCAAAGCTTGTTTTCAAGAGGATACTATCATCATTTGATCATTGTTTTTATCTTATCGCTTTTCTATTCCCAAAAATCCAAAAAATACTTTTCATTACATTTTATTGCAATTCATTTATTTTTTTTCCAAATTGTCAAAGATTAAAACCCCCACTTCCTTGCCAATTTGGTTTGCATATCATGACATACAGGCTAGCTTAGATCCATTCATCAGGTTTTGATTAAGTGAACGACCCCAGGTTGCATTATCCTTGGAATTAAAATTTTTGATTGACCTCCAAGGATAATGTTGGAACCCGATCCGGAGATCGGATCCCAACCAAAAATCGGGCAACGGACACGAAAAATGAACAAGAACGAAAACCAAAGAACAGAACATAAGCCGAAATCAAATCGGATACGAATGACGAAGCGGAAACAGAAATTTAGGCACAGAATACGGAAACAAAATCGGAAAGCGAATAAACAAACGGATCAAAGCAAACGAAAGCAAATAGAAATACGAATTTTTGACATCCGAAGCATGAATCTTAGAAAAGCGATCGCGTTGGAAACCTAGACTAAACTATCCAAATCTGGTATAAATTTTTCTTTTTTCTTTTCTTTTCTCATAAATCAAACTCATATAAGACAATCTCTTTTTCAAAATGGAATTTATCAATTCCATAATCTCAATCAAAAACTCCAATCATCCTATTCGTCTTATACAATTATACAAATCCCATATATTCATATTAATTCTACCAAAATTTCGGCAGCATAACGGCTGC
>JANIPM010000231.1:24733465-24744236 GCA_027478405.1 Erythroxylum cassinoides
ATCTTCTTCCCTACACTTTTCATTTAAGTTTATCTAAATTATTTTTGTGTGTTTAACTTCTGATTTTCTTGTAGAAATTCTCAAAATTTTAAAGATCTATTCAACCCCCCCTTCTAGATCACTTACACACCACCTTAAGCAAGTTATGGATAGCTTACTAATGCAAGTTGTCTCCTAGCTTGCTTTATGCAAGTTGTGGACAACTTGCATTGGCAAGTTATCTTCGTTTTCTTTTTATAATTTTGTACAACATTGACTGTACCCATATAAGTCGATATTGCCTTACATATGCTTCGTCGTAAAACTCTCCTATCAACTTGTCCAAAAGCTCCAAGAGACATCTTTCTTCCTTACCAGTACTATCAGGGATTTATATAGACTGATGCTCCTTCAAATGAACCCTTGTTGAAGTAATTCTTATACAACTGTCTCTATTGAGTTTAACTTACTCTCTCAAGTACCTGTAGGGTTGGATATTGATGGATTCCATTCCAACTTCCAATCTAATGCAATGATCACAATTCCGATACAGGGGCAAGGTGGGTGGCTCCATGAATACTTCCCTAAATTCTGTCAATAGGCTGTGAAGTTCTCCATATGTATCCATTTGATCTTCAAATGTGAGATCCTATATATGACACTCTAGTTGGTATGTGAGTTGTAACATAAGCAGTAGCCTGTGCTAATTGCTTTTTAATAGTTTCTCAATTCCTTACTAAAGATGATTTTTCCTTCTTTAGTGTGGTTCCATGTTAGTGTAACCCAATCACCCTCCCACTCAAATTTTATAGTGCACATTCGGAAGCTTCAGAGCACAACATTTAGTTGTATAAGCCACTACATACCTAATACAAGGTTGTAACCCCCAGAATTATCACCCATGCATCGATCACAAATTTAATTCCACGCATACTCCATATAAATCTTTTACATACCTAATATAATGTTGTAACCCCCTAGAATTATCACCCATGCATCGATCATAAATTTAGTTCCACGCATACTCCATATAAATCTTTTATATCGTTGATGGAATCTCAAATTCAGTCTGCCTCTTATAGTGATATGGAACACCAACACTTTATCTCTCCTTGGCTCCTTATGATGTTGACTTCATCCATAAAGTTTGGGTGCTCCCACTATCAATTAAAATTTGTAAGGATCTTCCTTCAGGTTTGCCTTCTAATCTCATCTATTTATAGTCTCCACATTCTCTACCCTCTTCATGGCTTGGAATGAGACATTACGAACTGGTACTTCTTCTTCCTCCTTTGTATGTACATCTATAGTCATTTCACTCTCCTCTTCTTCCTCCACCATCAGTAGTTGAAATTTTTTTCTTACATTTATACCCGAGAATTTATCATTCTTCACACTAAAAATAGACCCTTGGCCCACTTATTATGGGTAGTTTTATATAGAAAACTTTCAATACTGCAAGTATACAAACCATATTTTATAGTATGGAAGATATCATTCCCACAAGGATTATATAGTCACCTAAAAATTCTTGTAAAATTTTTTTAAGGTAAAATATAAAATGGTTAACTAAAAATTAAACTAAAAAAATAATTGATATATAAACTATGTACAATTATTTACTAGGCTGCAACGAAATTGGTTAATTAACCAATAATGAAGGTTAGGAATTACTTCTATATTTATTTGTTTTCCTTTTACCTTTTTGATTTAATCTCATTTAATACTAGGTATCCTATAATTATGATTACCTTCTATTGAGATATAATCAAGTAATCTCAATTGAAATAGATACGAGTTGAGTTGCAATCTCTTGATGTCTCAAAACTACTCAATTTAATTGGATTTGAAGCAATCATATGGATAACTAATAAACAATTAAGATTTCTCTTAAATTGCCTACTAATCCAATGTTTATAGGTCTATTATGTTATCAACTCTTATTTCACAACACAACACAAGTAAATTATCCTAATCTCTCAATCCAAATTGACTGTAGAATGATAAACATCCCAAGCATATTCATTAAATTAAAAGTATAAAGTTCAAAAAATAATTCAAAAATAGTTCCTAAAATGAAAAATTTGGCAATCCATGGATGTAACTAAAAATTCGAATCTAACCGTCATGAATATTTAAGAAGAAGGAAGCAAGAAAAGAGTTGATAACAAAATCTAGATTCCTTTTTTTTCCTTGTGTTAGAAAATCTACTGCCCCTTTTGTGTTTGTTCTTCCATTTTAGGTGTCTCTGATGACTTCTTATTTGCCTTCTTCAATGTATCTTTCATAATATCCTTATATATATCAACATTTCTAAGATATATAAGAACACTTACACAGTCATATAAGTGACTGTGTATCTCCAAAAACACCTCACCCTATGACTTTACACGTTTATAGAGACTTACATGGCAACATACACAGTCGTGTAACTCCACACATGTAGGAATTATGTTTGTGGAGTTTCACATGGTTACAGTGGCTTACTTGTTAACATACAAGACCGTATAAGTCCAAGGTTGCTTCAATTCTTCCATTCTATGTCATGATTTCATCCAAATTCTTCTCCTTTTGATCTAAAAAACTATTAAATAACATGCAAAGCACACTAAATATTAGTATATAAATACAATAAAATAATTGTTTATCAAACATCCCCACACTTAAAATTTTGCTTATCCTTAAGTAAATCATAATCTAATTCATCAAACATATAAACATTCATAATTTATTAACCTCAACATGTCCATCAATACTCTAAACCATTATTTCATATCAATAAAATTAACATACGATTAGATTCAAGTCATTTTAATGCCAACCTTCGTAAGTCAATATTAAAAGCAATCACATCGATGATCTTTTTGAAATCAAAAGCATAATTTTTTTTACCCTCACCAAGGATTCACTCAATGCACTCAAAGTGTTTAAGGTGAAAAACGTAAGAACTCTTAAATCAATTCATAGAAGGATTGTTAACCATAAGCTTGCAATAAAGTTATATCTCCACCACTTATAAGTAAATTAGAATCAAAACTCAAAAGGTCTTGTTACAAGGTTTTAATGAGGCTTAGGTTACGGTATGATAGGGATAATAAAACAAGTGATAATATTAAAGGAAATTAACATAAACAATATTACATGCAACTTAGTTCTTCAAAATATGGGTCCTTTACACTTTAATTCTACTGGTACCATAACTTTAACACTACTTTTACATTTCTTTTAAATTTTTATATGTTTGTAACATTTTTTTTCGAGTAATCATCATGTACCAACAATTAAAGAAACATTGAACCTCTTCAAATTTTGAGTTTCAAGCAATCAAGTAAATGTAAATAGCCTTCAGGGTTAACAAATAATTAAAAAAGGCTTTAAGAAAAATAAGGTAAAGGCTAGTTATGTGGTTATAATCAATGAAAAGGCTATGTCTCAAAATTGGTTACTCCTAAAGGATAAAAGAGCATAAATAACTATATATTTGCTGTCAAGCTCAAAAACTCACAAAAATGATCTTGTGTGTAAATAATATACAATTTTAATTCAAATTGATTATCTTAATGATTTCTAAAAATATAACTTATAAATGCAACTTTATTATAACTTTCATTCATTTCATATTAATACAATTCAATAAAAAATGATGATCCAAAGTATTTTGGACATATTTTAACTAATTTGGGATATCGGTTAATAAGATTAACTAAAAAAGATTAAAATAAACTTAATAAATTTGAAACGCCTTCCATATACTTAAATTTGTACATTATCTCCATTTTATACAATTAAAGCACATAAAAATAAAGTACAATAAAACACAAAAAATGAGAAAGGCATGATTGGTACTACCCTTAATAATAAGAGGTAAAAGGTTCTAACATTTGATGAATAGTCCATCCTATGTTAGATACATCCTTTATTGTAAAAATATAAACGAAAAGGGATTAAAAAAGATAAAAGAAAATGGAAATAAAAATAACATTGCATAAAAAGCATTGCACTAATGTTCAAACAAAATAAAATAATAAGGAAAATAAGAAAAATACAAAAAGAAAAAAAGAAAAACCAAAATAAGGCGTCTATGAGTCCCTCAGTGAATCTGACATATCTGTCATTAGAGGATCCTAGAGTCTTGGAGCCTCATACTACTGCGGAACTGAAGATGATGCAGCCACTCCAAATGGAGAAGGTGAGATGGATATCCCAAGATATCTTGCCATCGGCACCAAGACGTCCTTCATCCATTTATCATAGGCTTCTTACCTCTTAATCTACTCCAACAGTGCCCTATCCTAGGCCTCTCTCCTCTTGATCTACTCTGCCATGCATCTACCATGTGCTTTGAATTGCTCTATCTGCTCATTTAGCACCACCTGTTGTGCTCAGATAGTACGCTAAACACCCAAGATCTGCCTCATGTGTTTCTCCAATTGATCTATCTTCAGCTAGTCCTAGTGTGGTGTCGATGCGCTGGGTAATTCCGTACTAGCCTCCTCTTGTATTACTATTCCCGTCTAGGATGGCGTTGAGTTTGGTTGAGGTGGTTGCTTCGCTATATGTAGGTGATCCCTGTCTGCTCATAATGTGGCCGACTCATCTAGGACCCTAATCAAGCAATAGATGTCTCTTGTAGGTCATTGTTGTCTATATACCATGTACATGTTTTTCAACGCGTCCAAATTCAACGTTGCCATAGTACAAACCATTCTCATTGGACAATAGCACCAAAAACTTAGTAATAGTTTTATTAAAAAAAACTTTCAATATTGCAAGTGTACTGATCTCATCTTATAGTATAAAAGATATCGCTCCCACAAGGATTATATAATCACCTAACAATTCTTGTAAACTTTGTTTAAGGTCAACAATAAAATGACTGATTAAAAATTAAAGAACAAAGAATTAACAAATAAATTATGCGCAACTATTTACTATGTCGCAATGAAATTAGTTGATTGATTAAAAATGAAAGTCTATCCTTATTTGTTTTCCCTTTACCTTCTTGATTTAATTAAACTTAATTCTAGATATCCTATAGTTATGATTACCCTCTCTCGACATCTAATCAAGTAATCCCAGTTGAAATAGATAAAATTTGAGTTGCAATCTCTCGATCTTACAAAGCTATTCCTAACTAATTAATTGGATTTTAAGTAATCCTATGGATAACTAATAAACAATTAAGATATCTCTTTAATTGTCTATTAACATGATGTTTATAGGTCTATTGTAGTACTCACTCTCACTACACAACATAACACAAGTAAATCAACTCGATCTCTCAATCCAAATTGATTATAAAATGATAAAAATCACAAGCATATTCGTTAAATTAAGAGTACACAGTTTAACAAATAATTCAAGTGTAATTCCTAAAATGAGGAATTTTCGCAATCTATGAATGTAACTAAATATCCAAATCAAATCATCACGAATATTCAACCATAAGGAAATAAAGAGTTGAGAACATAACCTAGCATTCTTTTCTTCTTTTCCTTGTGCTGGAAAATTTGTTGCCCCTTTTTAGATTTCTTCTTCCTTTTTAGGTGTCTCTGACAACTACTAATTGCTTCTTTCTAAATCTAATATTCGCTCTCACCTGCCACATTCTATGTACCCTTAATAATATCCTTATATATCAACAAACTAAGGTTTTTGAAATGTACACAAGCACTTACATAATCTTGTAGGTGACCATGTATCTCTAAAAATACCTTAATTCATATTGTGGGCAACATACATAGGTGTGTAACTTCATACAGGCAAAAATTGTACCGTTGAAACTTCACACGATTCCAGTGACTTAA
Source organism: Erythroxylum cassinoides (assembly GCA_027478405.1). Lineage (NCBI taxonomy): Eukaryota > Viridiplantae > Streptophyta > Magnoliopsida > Malpighiales > Erythroxylaceae > Erythroxylum > Erythroxylum cassinoides. The sequence goes on from JANIPM010000231.1 coordinate 24,739,252, forward strand.
CTGTCAACATACACAACTGTGTAAGTAAAAGGTTACTTCAATTCTTCCATTCTATTTTACAATTTTACCTGACTTCTTTTTCTTTTAGTTTATAAAGACAATTACCACTTAAAAACAAACTTGAAATAAAATAATTATCAAAAATACTATAAAATTATTAAATAACTATCAAAGTGCAGTAAATATAGGTATATAAATATATATCGTCAAATTATTTACTGGTTCCTCGTGGTTTTTGCTTGGAAAAGAAACCTTGGAGTCTTGGGTAATAGTAGTAGACCTTTACCATTAGGTTATTTTGTTTGACCTCCACAATGAGAAAGTTCCCTTCTGCGGCTGTTCCCAGAACTCAATCCCAATACCTTGTAGGTTCCTTTTTGGCCATAGGAAGTCATATTGGCTGCTAGCACAGCTTCCTGCGTCCTGGTCAGTACGTAGGCTTGTTGGAGACTTTTAGCATCTAGCAGTTTAACCATTAGTCCTAGTTCCGGCTTAAGCCCTTTAAGGAAGAATGCTGTAAGGTACTCCTATGTAAGCGCCAATCTGTTAGAATGTTTGTTAAACTGTGCACGATACTCCTAAGCAGTTCCTTCTTGGCGCAGCTCCTTGAAATCCCCAACGGGTCCTCAAGTATTGCTTCATCAAAGCGCTCCCTTACCGCCAATGTAAACTCCTTCCAGTTCAGCTCTTTGGTGTTGTTTCTATGTTTCTTTACCTGTTGATGCCAATCTTCTGCTGCTCCTCCAGGTGAATATAAACGACCCTTGTTTTCATCGTGTCTAGTGTACGATTCAACACAAAAAACTGTTCGCACTTATAGCCTCGACAGACTCATACCAAAAGTTATTACACAAAAATGAGTGCAGTGAAAGAGAGGAGAAGTGTCAGGGCTCGTTAGAAGTTAAGAGAATTAGTAAGAGCATAACAAACAGTAATATTGATAGATGTCGTCTCGTTGCCTTAAATTTGTCACATATAGGACAATAGGGCCTTTTACTTCGGACCTGTTATGTCAAGCTAAACCATCCAGTGGCACTGGCAACATGACTGTAAGCTCCATCACGCTAAATACCGTCGAGTAGCTACAAGGTTTCAACCACTATCAAGCTCGACAATTATACCAAAAACCAGTCATCCAGTCATACAACTGACACCCAATTCCCTTGGATGGTCATGATTAGTGCCAGGTATCTACTCAAATAATTTGTACTGGAGACGAGGTTTACAATGAGCGCAGAAAACTTGAGTGTGTACAAAAGATTGGATAAGGATTGAAAATTATAACAGCAGTGCAAAACCTTGAGATAACATGGACAAATAATTCCAGAAGGGCTGGATCAAAGCCACCATAGCGAAGTGTTCAAGAACAATAAAATTCCAGTACATCATCACATCAACTACTAAATGCCAAAATCTATTATCCAGATTAACAGTTTACTTGATCTTCTTCTTTGGCCTCAGCTGCAGCAGAGAACATGATGTGAATATATAGTAGAAACAGTGTTAGGACATCATATAAAATTTGGTGACAACATATACTCCAAATATGATTTACCTGATTGCTGTGCCCGCATTTCTTCTTCCTGCAGTTAACAGCACGAGGGTGCAAGCGTGCATAACATCTGCATAACATAACTTTCCATACATTAGATCTTGGATACCACAATGCAACATTTTCTATCAAACGAACCAGAAAGCTTAATTAATATGCCACCTGATAACTACAAAACCTTATAATTGATAATAAAACCCTGACACAACAACCTCCACATCACTAGAATACAAAGAGATCAATCAAAAGGTTCAGAAACAAAAGGGGTGTCTAATTTACATTATATCAACAAGAAAAGGTCATGAAACAGAAGAAGCAACTTTTCTCCACTTCATCAATAGGAAGCATAAAATAGTACTACATCAAAATAGGCTGTCTTCAATATTTTTTTACTGAAAATAGGTGATATCAATACATAAGGCACTCAAATCAAGGTAAGCTTAAAATCCAAAAGTAAGTTGGTGTCGGCTCATGGCCGCTTTGATAACTTGATGATGGTCCTAACAGACATTGTTCTCACAAAATAATCTCGAATAAAATGATTACATAACTACAAAAACCCACCACCCCCCTTTCACACTAACAAATTTGTAAACTGTTTTACTTACTTGCGACAGATCATCTTGTCCTGGTTATATTTCCTGGCCAAAGCCATCAAGGATGGCTCAATAATGCCACCGCGAAGCCTCAATACCAAATGCAGGGTTGACTCTGCTCAAGTACAAAACATACCAAAATCAATTATACGATATTATCCTACATCAAAAACAGACAAATTCATTTCAATTGCCTATACTTGTATAGGCAGATGTGGAGATACCAAATTGTCTGATAAATAAGGTAAGTTCGAGAATTTTTCGAAACCATGATATTAAATTTACTTCAGAAACAATTAGAGGAAGTTTTCGAAAACATGAGATTCATCTAAAACTTTGATAAAACCCAATTACTAATTAAAAAAGGCAGAATTCGGTTATCATTCACAAACAAATAGCCAGCTTTGGCTTCAAAAATCAATATCAAGTCGAAGTCCAGTTCACAAATTTCTCACTTTAAATAAAAACTAACCTTTCTGGATGTTATAGTCAGCAAGCGTGCGGCCATCCTCCAGCTGCTTTCCAGCGAAAATCAGCCTCTGTTGATCAGGAGGAATACCTAAACAACCAACTCACAGAAACTCCAGTTTTAAAATAAACGAAACTTCCATGAAAAAAAGTGAAACGCAGAAAGCAATACCTTCCTTATCCTGGATCTTAGCTTTGACATTGTCAATGGTATCGCTTGATTCAACTTCAAGGGTTATAGTTTTCCCCGTTAGGGTTTTCACGAATATCTGCATTTTCGCCTTCTTTCGCCCCAAAGATCTTCAAGTGTTTTTGGTGGCGACTAGGGTTTTGCTTCTTTGTATATAAATACTAGACCTACATAAAAACATGTTTCGTTATTTTTTCTCTTGGATATTAGAAGAGGTGATTGGCCTCCTACCATCGTTACTGTAAATATTAATTTGTATTATATCGTTTATACGACAATACAATTTGCACTGATTCGTTACAATATTATTAAGCTGTGACACAGAGCATACATGTAGGAGGTTATTATCAAAAAAAAAAAATATTTTGTTAATATATTAATATAAAATATGTAATTCAACTCTTAACTTTTGACATAACTCTAAAATAACTTTTGTATATTTAACATTTACAAAACGACAGGATTAGCACACTCAAATCTAATCCTATTAAGTTTTTGTCATGTCTCTTTTACGATATCATTACTCTATGACATGTGGTATGCTAGCCATCCAATTCTACCAACATAAATATTAATGAAGTTGTTATAAATTTTATTTTAAATATTTATTTTACTAAAACAAAGCATATCACATTATTATTATTGTCTATTCAACAAAAATTTGTGAGCAAAACGTATTACATATTATAAATTTGCAATTTAACAGTTACAAGATTGTATCATTTACATCTTTAAATTTAATTCCGTGTAGTTTTTGTCATGATGTCATTAACCTGTGACATGTAGTAAGTTAGTGTGTAATTTTGGATGCCTAAATATTGACATGATTGTTATGTAATTTAATTTTTGATTATATCAATATTTAATTTTTTATATTATATATTGCATTTTCATTTTTGTAAATGCAACAAAAATTTGTAAACAAATCATATTACATATTATAAATGTACATGTTGATAGTTGTAGATTGCATCGTATTTTTGTAAGTAGTTTAGTTTGTATTTGATTGTTAATTTGATTGTTTAGTGCGCATTTAAGTTAGAATTGTGTTAGTTAGTAGATATTTGTGTTTCAAGCATTTTGTAAGTTAGAGTATGCATTTGAGAGTCAATTTTATATATTTTGAGATGTCTTGATGAGTTTGCTAGTGTTATGGCAAGTATTGAAGAACAGAGAAGATTCGAAGAAGGGCCAGACCCAGAACCAAGGCCACTATCGTGGCATGTTCTGCAACGATTGTGACAGAGAGCCAACCAAAGAGGTAGTGCCACGATCGTGGCCTGCGTGATAGAAAATAAAAACAGCTTCCTGATTTAAGTTTTCGAGGAACATTTTGGACCTTTCAGGCCCGAAAGACCTTATGGTTACCCTAATTGAAAAGATTATATAAGGGAAACAGATGTAACCCTAAAAGGGAGCCTCCATTTTGCTACATTTGAAAACCTTCAAGAAAGAAGAGAGAAGAGGAAGAAGATGAGAGAGAGGAGTGGGCTACTGCAACTGCTACATTCTTGGGCCATCCCAATCCTTTCCAAGTGATATTTCCATTTCATCTTGTTATTCTTTTCTTTGAATGTATACGATGAATATGATGATGATTATGAGTTTAGATTGGATGATATTCTAAACTTTTTAGGGATGTTGAATTGATTCAATGTCAATCTAGTTATCTTTTGTGTTGATTGATTGGGTGTTCAGAGATTGTATGTTTCGGTAATAAACTAAGAGGATGAATCGAATAAAAATGATTAGGCTTAATTAATGAGAGTTAAGCGACTTGATAGACCATAGGATTAATCAAATCAGTAATTTGTTCGAAGAGAGATCCCGTGTGAGGACCTGGATGTTTGTTACAACACTTAAGAACTAATTACGTTGTGGACTGGTCGTTAATTGAGAGATTACATTTTTAGTTACTTGACTTAATTAGGGATTATCAATTAGGGCTTAGTGATTATAACTCAAGAGAAAGTAATCCACCCATCGAGAGTCTAAAACTGACACCATATTAACACATAAGTGACTGGATTAGCATTGATGATAGGATGAATCCCCCTCCTTCATAATCGCTCAATTCTTCTTTGTAACATCCCACCCCCGATGGGAAGGGTAAAATCGTAATTTAGCAAAGGATGAGAGTGATTGGGACTAATTAGGAATTTCCATGCATACTGGTATT
>JANIPM010000231.1:24792225-24805244 GCA_027478405.1 Erythroxylum cassinoides
AGTTATATTTTAATTAATTGTAAGAAGCACACTCTTATATAATAATAATATCCATTCCTTTAGATTAGAAGAGGAATGAGGTATTACCTAAAAATGAGTAATCAAAATAACGACTCTATAATCATAGCCCCTTATCAAACTCAATCTTTCATTCTATACTCATTTCTTTTTTTTAATACCCACCAACAAGCACAATCAAAGTTTTAAAGTTTGAGTTTAGACTTTGGTAAGGGGATTTTTTTTTTTAAAAAAGAATTATAAATATGTGTTATAGTCTTATAGAACTACGGGTTGATACTTGATACAACTTGAATGTCTAAATATTAGTTTAAAATTAACTTTTTATAAAAAGCTAAAAAAGGTTGATATTTTAATTTGAGTTGAACTATGGGCGGGTCATTTAATTAACAATGTAAAAAAATTAATACAAAAGAAATTTTGAAAAATTCTACACTGACAAATTTGTTATTCCATTTTATTCATTAAGTTGCATTCAAACTAAACCACTCGTTGACTTGGATCAGAGATTTTTTAAAGTTGGATGATTAATTATCAACCAACTTTTAAATTGCTAAGATAGTGGAGAAAAAACAGCGTTCGTGTGTTTATTGGATTTGCTGTTCTTCAAGAAATTGATCACGTTGGATTTGTGATAAAGATTCGTGTTTGCATTTTTATATGGCTTAATCTTTTATAGCGTGCGTGCTTGTATTTCTAGGCCCATCATGCGTTAGCCATAGCCTTCTATTATAATACTGTATAATAATTCGATTAGCTATATGTACTGTATATCTTATAAATTCTTCTTTTTAGCCTATTTTGCAAGTCAATCACAAAACTGTAAATTTGGGAACAACATAAAGTTCCTTTCGGCTATGCATTCATTAAAAGAATAAAAATGTTAGTTTTAGTCAGCACCAGTCCAACTCTCCTCGTGTTGAGCTATTTTAGGTCCCTTTTTTAAGCCTCGAACTCGGCGTTGTGTCCTTTGGTTTGTTGGGCTGTAACCGGCGGCGTTCCGACCCGACTATTCATCCCGCTTGCCTCTCTGTTTACGACTATGCCACTCTTTTCTCTCACTCATTATACCTATGAACAGTCATTCAGTTGCTTGAACACTCCTCTGTTATTGCATAAGCGCCCGTGATTCTTCATTCAGTAACGCACATTATCTCTTTCACTATTAACTCAATACCTTTACTTGTTTTAGCTTCTGGGTTTTCGTCTTGGCTTTCACGGTTTTGATTATCCACATCTTTTTACTGGGTTTGGCTGATGGTAGTGATCGTGTTCTGTTTCTCACTGTTGGATTTTTCGTTTCTTTCTCGTTGTCTTACAATGTGAATGATTGTCATGTTGCATTTTCGCTTGTGAACTAGATTTCTAGGGTGGGAGTTCGCTGGGTGGTGGGGCCGAGGGGTTTTGGTTACTTGCATGTTATGTGACTTGTTAATGGCGCGTTATGAATGTTTGTAAAGAACGAAACTTTATACAAGTTGGCTCGGAGTTCTAATGGCTCCACCGTAAATTTGGTTAAATGGTGCAAAGTTTTATTTTTGGTTATTGTTTTACTAGTGTTTCCTTCTTCTTTTTGTATTGTTTTTTCTAATGGACATAGGTTTTTTGCTTAATTAAGCGGACGTTTTTTGCTTTGTTTCACGTGATTGATGATTAATGAGTGATATTGGTGTTCCTGGTTAATTCTCTCAGTTGTCTTCAGTGACCTGTTTCTTGATAATTCATTCTGATCAACTGAATGAGAATGCTGGTAGATTATGTAGTTTTTCTCTCTTGATTCATTGCAAGAACTATTGAGCATTTTAAGCCTGGGATTTTTGGCATTCCTGGCAATTGATATATACTGTTTTGATATTTCGTTGCTCTGCTTTAAAGTTTATATGTTGTAGTCCATTGTATGATAGCGTAATTTTGGAGGGAAAACGTACCCTTTTTCTCCTATCCATTTGTCGTGATAATTTCATACATGAGTTTGCACAAAAGAAATATTAGAACACAATTTTAGAGACTGTGTTTGAATGGTGTCATGTTACACTGAAGCAATGTAATGGTTTCACGATGATAGAGCTTTCTGAGGTGATTGGTGGAGCTGCTGGAAACTTGAATCTAAGGCTTATATTTTCTTGTTGGTTTAAGAAACTACTTAAATCTTTTAACTTATAGGGTATTTTGCCAATGGTTGTGCATATCTACTAGAATCTAGTGATCTTTTCAATCTCTAATAATCTGGTTTTGTATGCAGATTGCTTAGCCACAGTGATAAACCAAAATCAAATTCAATGGATATCGAGTTATTTCCGGAGCAGCAACCGCCATCTGCTGTTCTTATTAGCATAACTTTTGGTATTTCAACCGAGGAAGAAAAGGTGACAAGTTTTCTTAATGGCAAATATACTGGATTGTGTAGAGAATGGAAATGTATTGAATAGCTAATTTGAGATTGTTATCATGCTTGTTGTATGCTAATTTGGCTATGATTTTATTGTGTTTGCTGTCAAGTATGAAGTAAAAGTCCATTCATGTTTATTGCAATCCTTGGAGTTAGGATAATCAGGATTGACTAGGATGGAGTTGAGGGCAGTTTATAGCTTGATTAGATATCACATAATCTGAAGCCAGTATAGTAGGCAGATTTACTAGCATATGTTTGACTTGGTTCTTGCAGAGACAGATTCCATTCTTTTTGAATTCTGAACATTTATGGTTTACCAATGTTTTCTTTGAACCTAATGAATCCCATATAAGGTTTGAGGGTGAGTTCATGTTTCCAAGTTTACAAAAGGACATAATGTTATGCTGCTCGATTAACAGTTTTTCCATGCATTGATTGATAACAGGAAAAGATTTCAGTTCTGGCTATCGAAGCAGTGAATGAGGTTACGGATCCTAAGTTGGGACTTCCTAATCCATCTTCTCAGTGCTCCACATGTGGTTCCCATGATGTAAAATTCTGTGAAGGTCTGAAAACTTGACATGGATTAGTTTTAACTAATAGAACCTTCATATCTATTGGAAGCACTTCTGACTTTCTATTGATGAATTTTTAGGACATTTTGGGGTGATCAGATTTCCATTCACAATACTGCATCCATATTATCTATCAGAAGTTGTACACATCTTGAATGGAATTTGCCCAGGATGTAAATCTGTCCGAAAAGATTTATTGGCTATGGTCTGTTACCTCACTCTTTTTGAATGTATGCCTTCCTGAATGTAGCTGTAATAAATTCCCAGACCATTGAATTCTGTAGATAATTACTATAAATGTCATCATGACATAGTTATAGGAAACAGTTATGGTGATATCTTAAATATCCAATTCTTGTCTTGTGCAGAATGTATTACAAATGATAAATTGGGACTGATTATCTTTCACAAATACACTTGGAAGTTGTGGCAGATCATCATGTTATCATATGTTTAGAAACACTATTGATTCCTTACACGGGCTAATCCTTTTAGTCAAAGTGTTTTCACTACAATGTGTTCCAGTGAGTTAAATTGTGAATGTTTGGAATTTATATTTGTGTTCCTAAATTTATGAACTTTTAACGTTGGTTGGAACATTGTAACTTCAACTTTACATTTGGATTCATTGTTTTTTTTATATCATTAAGCTGTTATTTTATCTCCAAAATAGTGACTGATTTATCTTTCTTCCTTGAGCTACTTTTTTTTTTTTGAGTAGGACATATTTTCTCTTTTGATGGCTCTAAATTTAGTGCTAATAATTCCTTTTGTCTGCAACAACTTACGATGTTTTTGCTTTCATTTTTGTGCATTTATTGATCTACAAATTGGCAATATCTTTTTATGTATCCTCGCAAATCTCACTCATTCTCTTTATCTCTTTTTACCTTTCAACTATTAGAGGACAGGTCCAAAATCTAGAAAAAACCCACATAAAGGATGCAAATACTGTGCTGTAAGTTTGCTGAAGCAATTCTTAATCTTTTCCTACCCTGGTCTTACTTTTCTGATGATATAAATTTACAATGGTGTATTTTGATATGAACAGGGAGATTCAAAGGATTGGTATCCAACTATAAAATTCAAAATTTCCTCCAATGATATCTTTAGGAAAACTGCCATTGTTGCTGAAATAGGAGAAAATTTGCTCAAACAGTCTTCGAGAAAAGCACCAAAGAGAAAATTGGCTGCTGACTTTTGGGATATTATTCCGAAAGATGAACAGCAAGATGAAAATGACATCAAACCAAACAAAAGAGTTTTGTCACATGCTCAGGTACCAGTCAAAGCCTTCTAGCAAGCATATTTAGGCTTGCTATTTTGCATGCCCATTTTGTAATTATTGTCAACTCAACAAACTAATGTGCTCCTAATGATTTTGAACCTTTTGATCCTTTTAGATTTTACCTTGCCCCCATGTGTTATCAGAGGAGTTTCTTTGATAGACAGACATAGCATGATGTGAAGAAAATTTGAACGTTGATGTTTCATAATTGCAAACATGTCGAATTGATTCATAAATTATGCCAGTGTTATATGTTCATTGGTTGGACATATTGTCGTATAATTTAATTCTGCACTGTAAATTATGAGTTATGGCACTCTAGCTAACATTGAGATTGCAAATAGTAAGTATTCCTTTTTGGTCCTGCAATTTTATTCCTGGTGAAATGCAATTGTCCTTTCTGGGCACAAGCTACTTTTCTGATGATTTATGATAGGTCAAATTTTATTGGGACCTTGTGGTTTTGTGCTTTATAATCCTTTTTAATACTCTTTGACAAAACTGGATCTTAATTCTGATCAATTTTGTTAACAGTGCTGATAAGTAGAAGTTAAAATTGTTGGATCAGGATATTATTTCTTTATAATTGAGAAATTGGAATTGGAAAGCTAGACAATGAAAGTTGTGTTTTTGTAATCTCTTTGATCTTTCCTCTTAGAGGTTTGATTTTCAACTTAGAGGTTGGAGTTTGGGAAATATCTGGAGATTTTGAAGAATGCCCATGCCTTTATCTGCTATTAGGTATCACCATTATGAATAAAAAGAAAAAAGATTTTCTGGCAACTGTGTGCGTCTGGAGTATGCAACTTGCGTGGGCTGCATTTAGGGAGCAGTTTTACTGCACAAAAGCCTAATATGAAGATCCGACCCATCGAAATTAAGGAAGAACTATGTTTCACATACTTCCATATATTACTTTCTTCATATCATTTAAGGATATATCTTTTGCATGTTTTTTTAGCTACCGCATGTTTTTTTAATTACCTTTAAGAGTATGCTAAATTTCTTGAGTAAAAGTTGATGTAAACTCTGTAAATAATTATTTAACATATTGAACTTCATGTTTGCTGGATACTTTCTGGTTTCAGGTCCGCCATTTGCTGAAGGATGTTGATCCAAGTTTCATAGAAAGGTCTGTTTTAAAGAAAGATTCACTCTTTCTGAATTGTTTTCCAGTAACACCAAATAGTCATCGTGTGACAGAAGTTACACATGCATTTTCAAACGGGCAGCGATTAATCTTTGTAAGATGAATCCTTTTCTTTTTCTGTATTTTTTTAGGTTAGCTACTTATCACAAGATTTTATGTTATATTCTCATAGTTTACTTCCACTGAATAGGATGATAGGACAAGAGCTTACAAGAAACTGGTTGATTTCAGAGGGAAGGGAAATGAGTTGAGTTTTCGTGTTATGGACTGCCTAAAAACTTCCAAGGCAAGACTTGAAACATTTCTATATGGAAACGATAGTTGTGACGTCCTCATAATTCCTTTTTCTATTCTAATTTACAGCTAAAACCAGAAAAACCAGTCAGTGATGATATTATCATTTTAAACCAAAAGCTGGTTAATGTTTCTAACTCCAAAACATCTGGTTTGAGATGGATGAAAGATGTTGTTCTTGGCAAACGAAATGATCATTCATTCCGAATGGTGGTTGTTGGTGATCCTAATCTTCGGCTCAGTGAAATTGGAATACCATGCCATGTTGCAGAAAGGATGCACATTTCAGAACATCTGACAGCTTGGAACTGGGAGAAGTTGAATACTTGCTGTGAAGTGCGACTTCTTGAGAAGGGTGAGATTCATGTCCGTAGGGAAGGTAGTCTAGTTCGCATTCGCCGTACCAAGGAACTGCAAGTTGGGGACATCATTTATAGAGCCCTTAATGATGGAGATACTGTTATGATCAATAGGCCACCATCTATACATCCACACTCTCTCATTGCTCTCTCTGTGAAAATCCTCCCTGTGACATCAGTCCTTGCAATCAATCCACTCTGTTGTCCACCACTTCATGGAGATTTTGATGGTGATTGTCTACATGGTTATGTTCCTCAATCAGTTGAGACTAGAGCTGAGCTTCACGAACTTGTTGCTTTAGAAAAACAGTTAACTAATGCGCAAAGTGGCAGAAATCTTCTGTCTCTTAGCCAAGATAGTTTGGTTGCTGCTCACTTGGTCATGGAACCTGGAGTTTTCCTGACCATATTCCAGATGCAGCAACTGCATATGTTCTCGCCAAATAAATATTTGTCGCCTTCAATTATCAGAAGTCCACGAAATGGTTGTCTCTGGACAGGAAAACAATTGATCAGCATGCTCCTGCCTGAAAACTTTGACCATGATTTTCCTTCATATAATGTCAACATTCTCAAAGGGGAGCTTATTTCTTCTGAAGGATCTTTTTGGTTACGTGATACTGATGGTAACCTTTTCCAGAGCCTCACCAAGCAATGTCAGAGCCAGGTTCTTGACTTCTTGTATGTTGCTCAGGAAGCTCTTTGTGAGTGGTTGTCAATGAGGGGGTTGAGTGTCTCCCTTTCTGAACTTTACCTCTCTCCAGACACATATTCACGGAAGAACATGATGGATGAAATTTTTTGTGGATTACAAGATGCAGAACACACATGTAATTCTAAACAATTCATGGTGGATTCTTTTCGCGATTTCTTTGCTGGAAATATTGAAGTGGATCCTTGTGCTGTTGCATTTAATTTAGAACACCTGTGTTTTGAGAAGCAGAGATCTGCTGCACTTAGTCAAGCTTCTGTTGATGCTTTTAAACAGTTTTTTCGTCACATTCAAAGTTTAGCTTACAAATATACCAGTAAAACCAATTCATTGCTATCCATGATTAAGGCAGGAAGCAAGGGTAATATGCTGAAACTGGTACAGCATAGCATGTGTCTGGGATTGCAACATTCGTTGGTTCCTTTATCATTCCGAATGCCCCATGAGCTATCATGTGCAGCTTGGAATAAGCTAAAAGATGATGATGCTGTTGAATGTGCTAAATGCTACATCCCATATGCTGTGGTTCAAAATTGTTTCTTATCTGGCTTGAATCCTCTTGAGTGTTTTATTCATTCAGTAACAAACCGAGATAGCTCTTTTAGTGATAATGCTGATCTTCCCGGGACTTTAACTCGAAGGCTTATGTTCTTCCTGCGTGATCTATGTATTGCTTATGATGGAACAGTGAGAAGCAGATATGGGAATCAACTTGTTCAGTTATCTTATGGTGAGAATGTGGTCGTTCATGATCCAAAATTTGTAGGTGGTCAACCTGTGGGCTCATTGGCAGCTTGTTCTATCTCGGAAGCTGCCTACAGTGCTTTAGATCAACCAATAAGTCTGCTAGAAAAATCTCCTTTACTAAACCTTAAGGTTATCTCTCTCTCTCTCTCTCTCTCACTCATATATTAAAGCTGTGGAAGCTTCCTTGATTATGCTATGGATGATGTGAAGTAATTTGTTAATAGAAACAGCAAATATATATATAATTTGGCTTGCAATCATAAACGATAACAACTTAAGCAAACCTTAAACCCACAATAATTGATGTCTCATTATGGATCTTATTTTCTCCAGCTTTAGTTGTAGTAAGAAATTTTAATTAACTCTTTCCAAATCTCATATTTAGAGCTATTGCATGGATTTGATTCTATGACCCCTTTTTTTCTGCCTAATGGTGTATCCCAGCCCTCTGTTGAACATTCTTCATTTGTAACTTTCATTATCAGATTGCTTGACAAGTTTCATGATGTGGATAAATTGCACAGAATGTACTGGAGTGTGGTCTGAAAAAGAGTAATGCTAACCAAACTGTATCACTGTTTCTATCTGAGAAACTTGGAAGACAGAGGCACGGTTTTGAATATGGAGCCTTAGAAGTTCAGAACCATTTGGAGAAACTAGTATTTTTGGATATTGTTTCAGTTACCAGAATAATGTCAGTGTCTGTAACCTATTTATTTGCTTGTTTGATCTTACTCTATAATTTACTCTTCAAAAATGATATTGACTTTATTGTTCTTATACTTGATTTTTGTCTTTTCCCGGTTAGTTACTCCCCCCAAACGTGTGGGAAGAGATGTTTTAGTCCGTGGGTTTGCCATTTTCATATATTCAAGGTACTGAAGTACAAGTATCCCACTATCCATGTCTGCATGTAGTTCAATTTCTGGCACTGATCTGTGAGTTTCAGGAAATCATGACGAAGAGAGGTCTTAGGCTCCAGTCTGTTATTGATGCCCTTTACAAGCATTGCAAATCAAATGCCAAAACCCCGGAGGTCCTAATAACATGCAAGTAAGCTGGCCAAATCAATATCGGCTTGCATTACAAGGAAATTAGTTACCATCAAAATTTAAAATTACTGGATTGTTACGGTCACTGCACTTTCTTTACTACAATTGTTTTGGTTTCCCAAGATTTGAATTGAATTTAGTTGTTAAACAATCACAAAATCTGCCAAAAGTTTCATATGGGGTAAGGAAATAGTAGGGTCAATGGCCTTCCCGATTAGCACTATGAAAATTTTGTATCCGAAAATGAAGCAGCAGATCTCTGTTTCCTATATTACAATATTGGGTGCAAATTTGTGCTTGCAACAGTACGAAAATTTTCATTGATTTGATGACTTCTGTTCATCCATTTTTTTTTCCTTTTTGAAAGATTCTGTTCATCAGTGTTGCTAATACAAGACTCATACCTTGTGTACCTTGGGCTCCATTTCATATAAGTTATCTTTTTCACTTGTGATTTGTCGGGCAATATATCAGTGTGCTTACTTTGCATAGTCAATCTCATTAAGTTCTTTCTTCTTATCATCCTTTATGAATATCTTATTGGAACATCAGGAACTGCTCTGTGACTGACAGTCACAAGGAAAAAGAAGGAACATTTTGCATAACTGTGACCATTATTGACAGCTCCAAAGATTCATCCATGCGACTGGAAACTATTAAAGCCTTGATGATTCCTTTCCTTCTTGAAGCTGTTGTTAAAGGTCAGTACTTCGCTGGATATTGTTTGTATTTAGCCTACCTTCTATGGGTATTTTATATTTTGTGCATCTCTTCTTCAAGGCTTGTCTATTTGCTTTTGTTCATATCTTATATACAAGGTTATGTTGTTGATATTCCCTGAACCTTTTCCCTCTTCATCAGGACTCACTGAGATAAAGAAAGTGGATATCTTATGGAATGATCGACCAAGGATACCAAAACCATGTCATCAACCTCCTGGTGAGCTCTACTTGAGGGTTTCAATGTCAGCAATCTCCAGAAAGACAAAGCTGTGGAACTTGCTTGTTAATCACTGTCTCCCTGTAATGGATATGATTGACTGGACACGCAGTCATCCTGATAATATTCATGAATTTTGTTTGGCCTATGGAATAGATGCTGGATGGAAATTTTTCCTTAATGTATGTTGCTTTTTGTAATTCTTGACCGTACTGGTTACATGTGATAGATGCTGATGTATAAAAAACTACTAACGTGCATTTTCAATGACAGAATTTAAACTCTGCAATATCTGATGTTGGCAAGACTGTCCTTCCTGAACACTTGACACTTGTTGCTAGTTCTCTATCAGTGACTGGAGAGTTTGTTGGCCTAAATGCAAAAGGCTTGAAAGGACAAAGAGAACAAGCATCTGTCTTGTCACCCTTTTCACAAGCTTGCTTTTCTGTCAGTTCTTGCTGCACTTTTTTCTTTAGAACATTCAATAACATCTAACTTAATGTAAATGTAGTTCATATATGTTTGTACGACATTTGTTTGCAGAGTCCTGGTAATTGTTTCATTAAAGCTGCTAAGGCAGGAATCAAGGATGATATGCAAGGAAGCTTGGACGCGTTAGCATGGGGACTGGTTCCTCCAGTTGGGACTGGACAATTTGATATTGTATATTCTCTGAAGGTATATCTGCAATTTGATTCTGCTAAGTTTTAACTAATACTACCTTGCTAAATTCCATTATGTAATTGAAGAGGCTACTGCTTCCTCTACGAATGTTATTGCAAAGATTCTATATGAATTTATGGCTACCTCTGGTAGTTCCTTGTTTGGTTTTTAATAACTTCAAATCGGAAACATGAAATACTTCCGTGATACATGTATCGTAAAACTTCAATCAACTAGGAATATCAGTATCTTTTCATCAACCAAATCCAACGGAATTCTCAAGACTGATAAATTCTCTCTTTTTACTAGTCTTTTCTTTAAATTATCTAATCATTTTGCTTAGCAGAGTTGTGAGCTTTCAGAGCCTGTCAATGTGTATGACTTCCTGGGTACGCAAATCAGTTCTAATAAGCTGGATGATGAGTTTGAAATACCTCATGCTCAGAGCTATAAATCTGACAAACATGGGGCTAAGTTTGCAATCAAGTTTGGAGGTTATGACCGCAAATGGTTTAAAAAAGCAGAAAGTATATCAAGGTCATTCTTAAGGAAATTTTTTACGTACAATGATATCTATAAGCTCTCGCGCTTAGTGCGAAACATCTTGAATAAGTAAGTAAATTCGTCTGCTTTCATTCTTGATGCATTTTCAGATGTGCAATTGGGATATCTGCTGGTTCTTTTTATAGCTTTAGCTATGTATCCATGCCATGTTGCTCGCACAGTCTTTACTGCATATTTCAAGAAGGTGCTGTTTACACAAGAATAATTTCCTTTGTCAATATGGCAGCTAATATATTTGTGGAAAGGAAGGAAATTAAATTTCCTATAGAAGTATAAGTTTGTACATATTTAAGTGTGAAAGTTGTTGTAATAAGTGGATTGTACAGCAATTAAATGCTCAAAAGTTTATGAGAATGCTTATCAACTCTTTGAGCCACATAAATAAGTGCTTCATGAATGTATGCATAGAAGTTATAGTACCATTGTACAGTGTTTCGACTTCTTGGGTTTGTTCTTTTGTGCATTGCTAGAATAGTAATAATGCTTCCATGCAACTTGTTTCCATGGTAATTTTTCTGAAATTTTAGTGCCTTTTGTTATTTTTTTGAAAGTACAATTTATGGGATTCTTCGCCTAACCTTCTGTTGTTCTGGATGCAGGTATCCGTTGGACCACCAATTAAATGAAACAGACAAGTCCATATTGATGAGGGTCTTATATTTCCATCCTCGAAAAGATGAGAAGATTGGACCTGGGGCCCAGCACATCAAGGTTAATCATTAAATAATTTTGCTTCAGTACTTTTAACAGGATTCTCCAATCTATCTGTTTCTTATTTGATGGCTTGGCATTTATATAACTTACCCTGTGGCTTTTTCCCCTCTGTTAACAGGTTGTAAAACACCCAGTATACCAAGATTCCCGTTGCTTCTCTCTGGTTAGAACAGACGGGACAATGGAAGACTTCTCGTATCACAAATGTGTCCATGGGGCCCTTGAGATCATTGCTCCTTACAAGGCAAAAGTATATCATGACAAGTATTTTAAACATCGTTATCTGGGACATGCTTGAGGAGAGAATCAGACCTGTACAGAACTTGAGACCCGGAAATGGGTTCTTCTCACTTGACATCCAGAGCATTAATCAATGATGCATTTGTGGACTGACTGATTCTAGTTTCTGACTCCTCTTTTAGGACACATGTGGAAAGAGGCTAAACTAATTAGGCTAGAAGTGAGCTAGATACTAATACAATCCTCCTTTTGTGAATAAGCGCCTTCTGTATTGACCCATGCATGCAGGATTATTGATTTCCAAAGCTTCTTTTTGCTCCTTCTACTCTAACTTCATTTGCCTTGCATCAAATCAGGCAAAGAAGATACAGTGGAAGCAGCAAAGAAAAGCTTTTGTGGAGCCATTCATCTTGGTGTATGTATTCGTAAAAGTACTTAATATGAAAAGGAAAGTTACCTCCATTTCTTATTATACTTGTGAATTTCATTCTCGCAAATGCCAATGCCTTCTTTACTCCGAAAAGAATAAGTTACAATCTTAATGTTTCATAGCATATCTGAGTTGCTTGGTGGAGGATTTTATTTGTACGTTTACACTTTCCAGTACAAAATAAAAGAAGCAGCAGAATGGGAAGGAGGGACAGGTATCAAGTATTTATAATTGTACGTTTTGTTCGTTATAATTGTACGTCTTCATAACATTCTTCAACTTCAAGCAAGCAGCTGTGAATATCCTTCGTACCCAACCGCTGATCGTATCCAACTACTGTTATTGTAATTAAGCCACAGCTTTTTCCATGGCGGTTTGTTCTCACTCGGTTTCCGCTTCTCCGTGCACTTTCTTGTCATTTTCAAGAGTTACATACCCAACACTAGTGTTAGTTTAACCAATCCTGCATAGGGTGATGTGTAGAGGGTTGGCAATGGAATTCGGCCTGACGGGTTTAATTTACGTAAATTGAGTTTTAAGTTAAAATTGATTTTTTAAAATTCGAATCGAAACCGAAATCGAATTTCATAGCTTGACTTGACTTAAACTTCAACATTTATATTAGATTAACCCTGTACGAGGAGGCTGGATCCTTTGTCTAAGATTAACGTGTTTTATTCTATCCAACGTTAAAATGACGCCGTTTTAGTTTAAAATTTGACAGACGCATTTAGCTCCTTCCCTGTACAAGCCGTTTTAAAGCCAAGATATAGCCATTAACCCTTCCACTTCTACTGATAACAAAATTTATTTATATAATATATATAGTAAATTATTTATTTATTTATTTTTCATTTATGTACATAATTAATTATTTGTCTT
>JANIPM010000231.1:24822450-24834869 GCA_027478405.1 Erythroxylum cassinoides
AATCCTAAGTGGGAGCTTAGGTAGAGGACGTAGGTCTTAGCACCGAACCTCTATAAAAACAGTGTTTGATCTTCTTCCCTACTCTTTACATTTAAATTTGATTAAATTGTTTTTGTGTGAACTAACTTATGATTTTATTGTAGAAAAATACAAAAAGCTTTAAAGATCTATTCAACCCCCCTTCTAGATCGTTTACATAATTAAGATGAGCTTGACAGTTCTCTACTCTGGCATTCACTTCCCCTATCTGACTAGCATTCATGATCTTAAGGGCTTGTTTAACATTCTTTAGCTTAGCCACTACATAGTACAAAGGAGTGCCCTGAATTAGAGAGGACCAAGCTTCCTCTATTGTGTGCATGAAATTGGGTTGAGAGGCTAAAAAGTTTGAGAATTTGAAAGGGGAGGGTCTCTTGTGCCAATAAACAGTACCTAACCACTAAAGGGGAATGGTCCGAGATGTGAGAGTTGTGAATGACACAATAAGAACTAAGAAACTTGAGACTCCAAGCAGAGTTTATGAGGGTTTTGTCTAATTTTCTGGCAATGAAAAAGTCTCCACATTGTTTATTATTCCATGTAAAACTAGGGCCACTGGAGTTTAAATCAAAAAGGCCAATTTCCCCTACACATTGTCTAAAATCACTCATCCCACTCATAGCTGAGGGGCTAGAAGGAACAGCGTTATGAGGATATAAAATAGCATTAAAATCCCCTGCAATGAGCCAAGGGGAATGACCAACCTAGGGTGAATATTGGACAATCCAAACCAAAGAACCTTCCTATGGTTGAAATTGTTAGACCCATAGACACAAGTAACTAGGATAAACTCAGAACAGTGCCTATGGGTCAATTCCATGTGAATAAATCGATCAGATGAGCAGATGATAGAGCACAGAAGTTGATCAGGGTGCCAGGCTAGCACAATCCGAGCATTCGAAGACTGATCTATGTTACTATAAAAAGCCCAGTTGGGGAATAGAGAATTGCAAACCTTATTCAGATAGGAAGGAGATCTAATCCTAGATTCTATTAAACAAACAAAAGAAACTGAATGACTTTTGAATCAAGCACGAATAGCAAGTTGTTTTTTAAGGTGATTTAGACCCCTCACATTCCAAAATATCAAATCCATAAACCTAAATATAATCCAACCTACTTCTATTTCCTCCCAGATTTCCTATTAATCCTCACTGTGAATTCCCCCTTCTGCCCCTCCCTTAGTACCAGTACTATAAGGAACCGATTCAGAAATAGGAGAGGAAGGTATACCTGCCCGATGTACAGTAGCACTGTTGTGCTCCCCATTGTCTCCAGTAAGTTCTCCGGACCTTGGTTGAGATGGGTTTTAGGTTGAAGGACTCCTTTTCGAACTAGTGTCTATACCCTTTTGCATAGGTACCTGCTGGAGAGGATCTTGCTCCTTACTTGGCCCTTTAGAATCTTCTGGTACACGAATAACCTCCTTGTTGGTATCTGCCATCACAGAATTGGGTTCATGTGTCAATTGCGGCTGAGTGGAGGTGTTGGGGATTGTCTCTTTGCCCTTTTTTAACTTATGTTGAAGCCCAGTTTCAAAGACTCTCCCTGTAAGAGCCCAAGCCTTTTTCAGCCCCTAATGATTTGGCTTCCATTCATATTCAATTCGGATCTCCTTGAAAATTGTTTGTCCCTCCTCATTGTACGTAGCCAATTGGAAAGCTTCAGGCCATTTCCCTTGGAGCTCCAATTCCACACATAGACGGGCATAAACTATCCTAGACATCCTTGCAATTTATGAATCCATTAAAATTGGACGACCCACCGCACTGGCTATCCGAACCAAACCTTCAATTGTCCAGTATTCAACTGGAACATTGTAAAACCTAGTCCACACTGGGGCATGCTTAACTTCTTCCTATTCCCCTCCATTCAGACACCACTTCCGCAAGAATAAGGGTTGCCCTTGGATGTACCAAGGGCCCTTTTCTAACACAGCAGTCAAACCTTTCTCTGACTCAAACTTAAACAGAAAGTTATTAGAGCTAGTGATTAGCATTTCCTTTAAACCAAAATCAGCCCACGCCTTTGCTAAAGCTCGATGTATAACAGGATAAGCTGGCCTCTTACCAATAAGAAATCGATTAAAGCTAATTGAAATTTGACACCACCCTTCTTGGCCAACTCCGGAGGAGGAATAACGAAGATTTGCGCCTCCTTGATCTCAGGGGGATAGAAGGATAATGTGGGATCTTCAGAAGAAGCCTTCATTCCTTCCGCAACAACAGCCTTCCAAGACTTGGGTATCTCACGGTTGGGTAGTGGTCCATTTTCCTGAAGGGAGTGCTCAGAAGGAATTTGGGTAGGGAGAATGGGCGGGGGCGATTTCGTGGGAGTGATGGAAGGGGACAGTTTCTAGGGGAACGTTGTTTTCGGAATGGAGGAGATGATGCTAGGATCTAAATTTTGGTCTTAGCTATGGAGGAGAGTTGGCGATTTCTAGGGAGGTGAAGGAGTTAGGGCTAAAAAGGGAGAGAGATGAGGTCGGTTTTGAGGAGGAGAGGAAGAGGAAGACGCAACCATAGACAGGGAGGAGTAGCTCGTCGCAATCTTAGAAGTCAGGAACCATGCTCGTCGGAGTTCTCACGCTCGTCGCACGCTCGTCGCTCTCTTGAAACTTGTAACCTGCTATACAAAATTAATTTGTAAGTTAGATGAGTTTTAAGATTAATACTAATGGCTATTTTTAGGAAGCATTGAGAAAATTAAAAACATAATTGACCCACCAAAATAATACAAAATGCAAAGGTATAATATGTATTGCAAGTTCACAGGTGACTTGGAGAAAAGCTTCAACCATCAATAGTTTAGTGCGTGGTTCTGAGAAGCATTTGGCCATACGTATCTCACACTTGGTTTGGATTCATCTGTACAATCTTGTTGCTATTTATTTATAAAAGTTAAAAATAATTATCTTACTATTTTTGCAAATTTAAACAAAACATTTTCAAAATATGTATAAATAAAATCTTACTTTTTTATAATCAAAGAAAAACTATTAGTCATAAATTGATACCTTAAATGTCTTCAAAGAAAACTGAAGAGATTACAAACACCTTAAATTAATTGATTAATGAACCAAGTTAAGTTGAGGTAAGAACACAAAGTGTAAACGTTATTAAAATTTTAATCTTTAATTTTTAATAACGTTCAAAAGTTAATTAAACGTTATGAAAGATACTCAAAATTTAATTAAGGATTATGAAAGATTGAATGTTTAATTTGTAAAATAATATTATTTTAATATAATTAAATAAAATAATTTTATTTTAGTACAATCTTAATAACTTTAAATTAAATTCAAACAAATCTTAAATTATTATTTAAGAGTTTATAAAAATTTGATGGTCTTATTAATTATTAGTAACTCAAGTAAACATAATTAATTTATGTCAGTTTGTAATAGATTAAATAAAAGTTAATTATAATAAGATTTAACTACTTTCTTAAATTCATTTGTAGTTTAGAATTTAGATTTAAGTAGAGTTCAATAATTCTAAAATAGGCCTTCATATATTTTTAGTGATTATACTTCTTTGGTTCTTTTATGTTGTAGAATTGATGAATTAATAATGCAAATTTAGTATAAATTGTGATAGTTTACTACTAATTTTACATAGTAAAGCTAATAATTATCAAACTACAAAATATTTAATAATTAAATAATTAAAATCAAATTGGACTTTGAAAAGAACAAACAAACAAATACGGGAACCTTTTGTCATTTTGTCCTAAATTATTGTGGTTGTATCTATCATTACTTAAAAACAAAGTAGAAAACGATGAAAAGGGTATCGTATTTCGTAATTAAACTACTAGGCCTAGCAAGAACCTGTGGCCATAGTAAATGAAAGAGACCGTCTCACTTGTTTCTTTTCGTCTCGTAGAAGATTATTAAAGCATTCATGAATGATAAACCATAAAATACATTAAGATGAGAAGAAAGAAAAGGTAATGAAATGGGATTGAGGAGGATTCTCAATCCAAAGTCACCAAGCATGACGCACTTACCCAATTAAAAGACAAATGAACATCGTAATCGCCCAACCGAGAAATCTGATAACCGGACGGACACTTTCTTTGAACCTAACCCTACTTGGTAAATATCATTCATAACTATTCCAGTCAAAGCATGCATGGAATCACTTTGGCCTAACCTTTTCCTTTTCCTCCTTGAAATGGTTGAATCCATCCCATCCCATCGCCTGCATCCCTCGGAGGGTTTAATCCTGTATATATAAGCCAAAGGATAATTACAAGGATAGTCTTTGGTAAAAATAAACAATTACGTATTCCGATTTGAATAAAATTCTAACTTTTCACTGTTTAAGAGGAGAGCATGCAAGTATTGTTATGATGTTGAGCATATCTCAGTATCTCACCCATCCATTTCCTTTTCATTTATTAGTGATACTTTCTGATTTATGGCCCTGGAGGACATCTTTTCTCCAAAGGTGTTTAGCTAAGCATGTCATTGATTAGGACACAATTATGACGATTTGTCCATTAACGCAGCTCATTTTGACCCATCTTTGGTCGAATCAAGTTGTCTACCACACATGATCACGGTAATTAATTAGCTCTGGATAGTTGACTTAAGAGGGCAAAAACGCTTCTTTTGCTTTATTATTAGTTTAAAAGGTAATTACCTCGACGGGCCCTTTTACCATTCTCATTATTCCTTCGTTTAGCTAATTAATCCAGAGATTTGTGGAAAGAAAGGAATTATAAGGGCGGACTACGCAAGTAATTAAAGAAAGGTAAAATAATTAAGAAGTATGATTCCGAAAGCTCGAGTTTGTAAGAGCAGGTTCAAAATTTACCGTATCTGGAATGCTCCAAATAACAAGCAGCAAAGGTTTTTGCTTTTATGATAGAGGTGAGACTTTAGATTTTGGTCACGGAAAAATTTATCACCCAACATGTAACCAGTTTGAGTGTCAAAATAAATATGACATATAACTTAAAATCTCGAAATGTTTTATTTTGGTGAACAAAAATTAATTATAATTATAATTTTTAACAAAGATAATTACTATTAAAAGTACAAGCATTTTTGTAAATAAAACTATAGAATAATCTATTCTTAAAATTTATATGTATTATTATTACAAGAAGGAATGAAAATAAAAACACACTTAAAAATAGAGAAGACACTCTCTAAACATAAAATTAATGTTTATCTTTAATAATTGTAACAGTTAATTAAATGATTTATTTAAAAATCTAGTATTCAAAAATTTCAGTGTGCTCGAAATTTATTTGAATG
The DNA here is from genome assembly GCA_027478405.1 of Erythroxylum cassinoides. Lineage (NCBI taxonomy): Eukaryota > Viridiplantae > Streptophyta > Magnoliopsida > Malpighiales > Erythroxylaceae > Erythroxylum > Erythroxylum cassinoides. Next base: position 24,827,759 of record JANIPM010000231.1, read on the forward strand.
AGGAGAAAAGAAAAGTGATCTCCACGAGGTGAGAAAGCGTAGGGGAAAAAGAGAAAGAGTGCCACTTTGAGAGTGGGAATACTTACTGGGTGCAGAAATAGACTGAAAAGATAGATAGATTGGCTACACACTCTTCTGCCAATCCATTTGGTGGTTAGTGGTTACTTCACCCACTTTTTGTTATTATTATTCAATAACACCGATTGTTATTTATCAGCTTACTAAAACAAACTCAAAAGACTATAATGGTCCATTTCCAGAATGACTTAATAGGAATTCATAGTTATTCCTTTTCCCCAGTTTGGAATTATGTCTGAGGAATATAGATATACTACCTACGAACTCTAATTTAGTACATATCAAAAATAAAAAGACCTTATGCATGGCAAGGTAAATCAAAAGAGAATAGTACAAAACAAGTATTAATTAAGGGTGCCATAGTCAAAATCAAGTTAGCTACAAAGGGACTAGACTAGATAATACTCCATGTCTTAGATTCTAGTCTACACCCAAACCAAGACTAGGGGCTAGAGAGAGAGAGAAAGCAGTTGTTGGGTTCAGTTGATGTTTAAGAACTTTTCTTCTTAAAAAAATAAATAAAAAAAAGAGACCTCAATCATGTCAAGCTTCTTCTCCTCCTTCTGATATTTTTGTTAGAAAAACTAAGTTTAAACGACAAATGAGAAGTTCAAAGAACTAGTGGAAGTGAGCATTTTTCTTGTGAGCATCACACATCGCTTCTTTTTTCTCAATGTGCGTGACCCCACCGGAGGTCAGCTCTCCAGCCGAAATTTCTGGGGGGAAGTTGTGCGTCTGCCTTCCATTGCTGCCGTCACTGTCACAGCTTTGGCCGGAATCGCTGTGTTCGCCGCCATTTTTACAAATTAGTAGCTGGTAGCGAAAGAGTTAATCACTCCTCATTTGAGAGAGATAGTGAAAGAGCGAGTTTTTCAAAACCCATCCTTTTTTCGGCTAGTTTGATTCTTAAGTTGCTGGTTATGGTTGGTTCGAGATAATTGAAACAAACGTTAAAAGTAAATGAAAGCTCTGAAGCGAAGTCACACATCGTCTTCGTCTTCAAATCCCTCTTCTCCATCGTCATCGTCGACAGGGTCCTCGTCGTCTTCGTGGGTTCATTTGCGTTCGGTCTTATTTGTTGTTAATTCCTCCTCACCAGCTTCTTGTTCATCTTCTGATCGGTGAGTCTCTCAACTCCTTTTCTTTCCTTCTGCCCTTGATTTTTGGGTCTTTATTCAGATCCGATCTCTGACTACGTTTTTTCAATATCAATCTTTAATAGTTGCTTGCTCTTCTTCATACTTGTTCCCCTTTCCACTCCTAGTTCCCTTTGCTTTTTAGTAAACTAGTTTGTCTTTCTTTTTTTCTGTCATTTTACTTCGTTTAGTTGGATTTGAGCTCATGCTTCACTGTTTGGCTTAATTGCTACTTTCTTTTTACTCCATTAAAGTGTAGATTTACTGAATAACTATACATGTGTACTACCAATGGAATAGGTTTGAATTTGTTCATCTGCATTACGTGGATAACAGGATAGGCATTCATTTCTTGTTATTCTAAAATTGGAATATAACTTATCCGGGTTTACAAATTTTTTGTCTGGAGGGGCAGTTCCAACTTTTTTTTAAAGGCTTTTGGGTAGTTCGCCAAACTAAATAGTATGGAGTAGTTGTTTGTCTGCTGTAAGAATGTTACAGCTTTCTAAATTGAAAATTCTGAAATTTAAATTGTTGTCATCTTCTTCCTTCAATCCCTCCTATGCCCCGAACAACCATATTAAAACATACAGAAAAGAACTTGGGGGAAATTAGAGAGGATGGAGGCAGCCAGGAGGGACAACAAAGTTAGGTGCCATTATTAGCAACATTTACATTCTCTATTTTTCGATGGAACTTGACAGAATTTATTCAATAGTTGGTTTTTAGTTTTAATTAGGTTGTTCTATTCTTCATAGTTAATGCCTTCCTGTCTTGTTTTTGCATTGCATTTTACTATCATTGGATTCTGAGTTATGAAAGCTTTGATTGTGATCGCTCTTTCATTCCAGGAGCCATCTAAAATCACCATGGTCTCGTAGGAAAAGAAAACATGCCCTTACTCCTCGACAATGGAGAAGTTTGTTTTCACCAGAGGGGAAACTTCGTGATGGTGGAATAAAGTTCTTGAAAAAAGTTCGAAGTGGAGTGAGTAATCATTGCACTTGCTATCTTATTCTGTTATGTTGATGTTTGTAGTTTACCTCTTCTATTTATTGATATAGGGGGTTGATCCAAGTATTAGAGCAGAGGTTTGGCCTTTCCTTCTTGGAGTGTAAGTTTCCTTAACAATGTTTTACTAAAGCAAAGGGTGTCGCTGTGCATCTGTTTGTAGATCCTTACGTCACTTTTAAACTCTACAAAATGTTACTGTTCTTAGATGGTTGTACTTTGGCTTTTTTGGAATAGCCAAATCCATATGGCATATTGTAAATTTTCAGTGGTGGATATCTAATATGATCTGTCATGTCTTTGTTACTTAAAGAGTTTCCGCTTCCATTTTGTTAATCTCTGTTTTTCTATCTGAAACATTTCAAATTTTCAATGCTACATATGAAATTGTATATACGAGTTTTTACATATCTCAAGAATCAGGTTTATTTCTTTTTAGTGAGAGCTTTTACTTCAATCTCTATGAGTTCTTCACATAGTTTGCTGCAAAATATTTTGTTTTATCTTTTGTTTGAAAACCTTATTTGATGACATTTGCTTTCATCCTTTAACAGCTATGACTTGAAGAGTTCCAAAGAAGAAAGAGAAAATATAAGAACCCAGAAAAGGTACCCTTGTGTGGTTCATCTTCAAAATTCTAAGCGGTTGATTGGCAATTGTTGATTTATTCTCCATATGTAGCTCCTGGTTTCTATACTTGGCATTATGTTATCATGATTCTTCTTTGACAATCTGTGGATGTAGAAAGGAATATGAAAAACTCCGTAGACAATGTCGGCTGTTGCTCAGGTGCAGCAATAATAGCTTTAAGTTGAATGATATTGTCGGAACAAGCTGTGATGGGAACAACAGCAACATTGTCCAGGACACAGACTCTTGTTATGAAGATGTTGTAAGTGCGAGGGACTCACTTTCCAGTGAAGAAAACAGTGTAGATAGTGGGGACTCTGATGATCCCTCTAATATACTGGTGGAAGGTTATGATAGTCCAAGGCAAGAAACAAATGTTGATGCTTCTGCACCAAACACTGACTCGCCCGACTCAGATTCCTCTGAGGATCCTGATGCCATTGAGGCTTGCTCATCCTCAGATAACAGGGAAGAGGAAGCTTCTGATGTACCTTCCAATGACAATACCCCTATTTCGGTTACAGAATTAAACTCAAACCTGCACACTGCCACCGAGAATTATGCCACATGGCAGCGGATCATCCGGGTTGATGCAGTGCGAGCCAACTGTGAGTGGATACCTTACTGCCAAACCCAAGGTGCGATATCAGAGTGTAGAGCACGCCGGTCTGCTGAGGCTGTTGGGCTTAAAGACTATGATCACCTGGAACCCTGCAGAATTTTTCATGCTGCACGATTAGTTGCTATTCTTGAAGCCTATGCACTCTATGATCCTGAAATTGGTTATTGCCAAGGAATGAGTGATCTCCTTTCTCCCATAATCGCTGTGATTACCGAGGATCATGAGGCGTTATGGTGTTTTGTGGGTTTCATGAAAAAGGCCAGGCATAATTTCAGACTTGATGAGGTGGGGATTCGAAGACAGCTAAGCATTGTTTCAAGGATTATCAAATGCAAGGACTCTCACCTGTATAGGCACTTGGAGAAGCTTCAAGCTGAGGACTGTTTTTTCGTTTACAGGATGGTGGTTGTGCTATTTAGGAGGGAATTAACATTCGAGCAGACTCTTATCCTGTGGGAGGTGGTGTGGGCAGATCAAGCAGCAATAAGGGCTGGCATTGGAAAACCTGCATGGAGCAGAATAAGACAGCGAGCACCACCAACAGATGATTTATTGCTCTATGCTATTGCGGCTTCAGTATTGCAGAGGCGGAAATTGATTATAGAGAAGTATAATAGCATGGATGAGATTTTGAGGGAATGCAATAGCATGGCAGGGCATCTGGATGTGTGGAAGCTCCTTGACCATGCACATGATTTGGTGGTGACCCTGCATGACAAGATAGAGACATCTTTGTAATGGGTTATTTCTTAGCTTGAACTAGAACTTGAGATGGCATTTCTTTCCAGTTATTCGTTTGGTTGTTCACTTTCAGAGCCAAGTTGCAAGTGGCAGTGGCATGCTACGAAAGATCTTATTAGGCTCATCTGCATTTCATTGCTATGGAAAATGATTTGCAGAATCACATTGCACTGCAATGAACAGGTGAGTTCCGCACAATTGATCAGTGTATCATAGTTGAGGAATATTTAACTTAATTTGATTAGAAGATTACAAATTTTTTCGGCCCAGCCAGAATGTTCAATGCAATGAACCGCTTGTAACTTAGCTGATAACATATTGCCATAAGTTTGTCTTGAATACTAATGTTCTGATTCCATCTTTCTTATGTTAAATGGAAAATCTCTATGGACCTAACTAACAGTAGATATTCATTATTTTTCTGATGTACCCGAAAAGAAGAAATGTGACTTTGATAGAGCAAGGAAGCAAATGCACTTAACCGGTCGGTGCTTCTTAAGCTGGTCAGGCTTCTAACAAACAAGCAGAAACCCTATCCCTGTGGCTGTGTGGATGTTATTCATAGTTAACTCACATGGATAAGCCACATGCATAGGGACAAGGAGTAGACAACAAATCCTAACAAAAATATGGTGGAAACGGAAACCCAATATTCAATTCTGGATACAAGTTTACTAATATTAAAATCAACCTTTATTTTATTTGTTTCATCTAAATGATTACTGTATCAGAATCTAAACCCCTGGTTGAAACACTAAGCTCGATGCTAATTTACCCTAGTGTCGATGTTGTTTCAGTAAATTATACTGCTAAAATAACTTGTTGACGTTTAGACCCAGGGACGCTGATTCTTTTTGTTCAAAGTACTAAATTAGTTAATAAGATTTAATTGCATATAAGAAACTTGGTTGCAAATTATTTGCGAAAAAGGGTTATAGATCCTTACTTATCACCCTAATGTTAACTATCGCAATTAAGCAAACCTTGGATGATTACCAAAGGTTGACTCTTTTCAGTCAATCGATAAGTCTTTTAGCTCCTTCAATGTTACGCCGAAGCCCCGAAAGACGGAGCAGTCCTATCAGTGAGCCACCGCTCGTTAACGGGACAAGATCCTCTGTCTAATTTTATGGTGTCTTATAGTGTCCTATGGAATCTCAGCCATTCATTTATGCGAGACCCACGTTTATTTATACAGTACCCACATAAATAAATGACTGAGATTCATTGAACACAATAAGACACCATAAAATTGGACAGAAGATTTGGACTCCTCGTTAACATCTCGAAGAAAAGTCGTACATTAATGCTCATAATTATAAAATATGAATAATTAATATAAATAAATTTTTAACGTAATAAAATATAAAAATTATAATAATTCATTCCATAAATCTTTTGAATTCCTAAAATTTCAAAGTCACGCCAACAACATAAAAAATATGGTTAGAATTATATGCAATAATAGAAGAAATTTGTTCTCTCTAGATCCAATCACCAATTAACAACATTCTTTAGATGTGGCAATACGAATCACCACATTAATCCAGATTTTGAGCACTTCATTCCATGATCTTCCTAAATCACTCCTCTTAAATGATTCTCTCGGATTAGTCCAAGTTTTTCAGCTTGATCATCACGAAAGTATAAATGGTTTGTTCTCTATAAGCTTTATGCTTGTTTTTGGGTCCATAGAGAAAAGTTTGCATATATCATTTGCACACTGGTTACTCTCCTTCCTTTCTTGGATGATTTCTTTTACTAGATTTTTGAAGGATGACTTCAAAAGCTTCAACAGCATCCTCACAGTACAAGTAACTCCTCACGTTAGAACCATCCCTGTAAACAGGAAGAGGTCGGCCTTTAGGAGGTAAATAGTATAACCTGACATATGTCACGATGAGCATCTCAGCACCATGACTAGCAACATATTTCACTAGTTAACCTTTGGAGTTTCAATAACTTACTGTATTTACATTTAGCAATGCCCTAGCCCCTAAATTTTTCTTCAAAACATCAAGCTATATCAAATCCAAACCATAGCATAGTAAATAGGAAACCATAGTTCATGAACATTAGAATAACAATGGATATATCCTTTGGTTGACCAATGACCCAGCATAATTGGTATTAGGCATCTAAACAAAGCCTTGCTCTGTTTCACCCCTAGTGGATAATATATATTAAAATCTACATCTTATACCCAACGTCTGTGAGTTTAACTGAATACGAATATCATACGAATGCAAAATTCTTGAAGTTGTGTCTCTTAACGAACAAGTAAATCGTTGAGTTAAACTAATTTCCTCTTATAGGAACTTATATCTTCTCCTAAATGACCCAAAGAAATATTTCTATAATTAACAGCTTGACGCTTAGTTTATAACCAAAACAAGAGAAATATATAGGCTTGTGATAGTAATTAATAGTTCTCCACATTTAACTTTGTCATGTCTAAAAAAAAAAATGGATTAAGTTAAATATTACCAAGAGATGTGTCAAACTATACCCATTTCTTAACCGTTTCATGCAAGATTAGGAGAATTAACTCCACTATTACAATAAAAGGATAGAAGAATTAGCCCCATCATTATATGATGGCAAGCACAACATAAGGTGATAATACAAAATTCCTTATTCATTTTCTTTTACTATAATAGTGATATGAGTGGTACACTAGGGAAACGTCTTTAGTGGATCATGGGTTGCATACTTTCATGGTTTGCATGGTCTGAGATCGTGGAGCATGATTATGGAGGGAGGATGTGTCTACCAGTACTAGCTTTGAACGAGTCCATTGAATCCATGATAAGTAGTGGTTGCATTATTTTAGGATTGTTGTTTTCCATTCCAGTTGTAACGTGCGTAATCCACGATTTGCATTTGTTTTCTT
>JANIPM010000231.1:24849615-24859940 GCA_027478405.1 Erythroxylum cassinoides
ACGAGTGGTACACTAGGGAAACGTCTTCAATGGATCATGTGTTGCATACTTTCATAGTTTGCATGGTCTAAGAGATCATGGAGCATGATTATGGAGGGAGGATGCGTCTACCAGTACTAGCTTTGAACTAGTCCATTGAATCCATGATAAGTAGTGGTTGCATTATTTTAGGATTGTTGTTTTCCATTATAGTTGTATTATGGGTAATCCACGATTTGCATTTGTTTTCTTTCCAAGTTCATAGTAAGTGAGGAGATCTCATTGTATGTTTTGCCTATAAATTAGTCAGTATACTGGAAATAAAGGGTGGACAAGTTTAACACAACTATCTTCTTCTGTATTTCTTCCTTCTTCTAATATTTCTTTGAAATTCTCTTCATCAGTGGTATCATAGCCAGGTTGCGCAAATCAATACCCAAAACCAATCCAATGTCGAGTTTCAAAATGAGACTCTAGAAGTTCTGGGACAACATGAATCCAGTATTCACCATCTCCATGCCACACTCGAAACCATCCCCACCAAATTACAGAATATCGAAACCACCATCAACCCTTCAAACACTACCCAAGATGAGAATCCTTTTGCTCGAGGTAACAACGGGAGTAGCAGTACCGCACCACCTCACTGAAGTTCAAACCTCCAAAACTCACAAAACACCCACTCGCCCACCCGCGATAGCCGACAACACCTGAAACTCCAATTCCCCATGTTTGATGGTACTGACCCGCAAGGTTGGACATACAAGACGGAACAATATTTCTCGTTCAAGGAAATTCCACCTCAGGACCAAGTGCATCTCGCATCATTTCATTTGGAAGGGATAGCCCTACAGTGGCATAGGTGGTTAACTAAGTTCCAAGGTCCAATATCATGGGATGAGTTTGCCACAGAAATAATAAAGAGATTTGGCCCTACTGATTATGATGACCCCGGCGAAGCTCTAACCCGCTTGCGATAGATCACTACTGTGGAAGAATATCAAGAAAATTTTGAGAGACTCTCTCACCGAATTGATAACTTGCTTGAATCTTTTTTGGTTAGTTCCTTTATTGTAGGTCTCAAAGATGACATAAGACTAGAGGCTAAACTACAGAACCCGCAGACTCTGATAAAAGCCATCGGAGTAGCAAGGGTAGTAGAAGAGAAATAGTCCCTACAAAAGAAAAACACCACAGTTGCTAAGCCTCCTTAGACCAACAAAAGCACCTCAAACCTGAGTATATTAAAGTCTCATCCGAGCTCTAAAGCCACATCTGGTAGTGGAACAACCCCAACCTTTCGTCGCATATCTGGTCAAGACGCAAAAGAACGAAGGGAGAAAGGCCTCTGTTATTACTATGACGAGAAATACACTCTCGGTCACCGATGCATCAAACCTCAATGATTTACCACATAAGATGTGCTAACGGAGGATTGTTCAGAAGATGGCTCCATAATAGAAGAACCAATTTTGAAGGTGTCCTTACATGTCATTGAAGGAACCAATCACCCACAAACAATTCGATTGTCAAGGAAGATAAAAGGGAAGGACGTGATGATCCTAGTCGATAGTGGTAGTACCCATAATTTTGTGGATCAAAATCTGGTGAAGCAATGTGGAATGACAGTAACAAAGGGGGAGCAACTTCGGATCATGGTCGCAAATAAAGAACAGGTGACATGCCAAGGTATTTGTAAGGCAGTAAGTCTTTCCATCCAAAACTATCAAACAATAGCAGATTACTTTGTCCTTCTAGTGGCCGCATGTCCAGTGGTATTGGGTGTTTAATGGATGGCAACTCTAAGTCCAATCCGGACAGACTACAGCAACCTCACCATGGTGATTCAAGACAAGGGACAGTCGGTGGTATTTCAGGGATTGAAATCAAGTAAGTTTGAACCTCTCTCTGCAAAAGAATGTAATGTAAAACGTGGGTTCAATTTATTTCTCTAGGTTGCCGTACCTGATCAAGTTTTCCCAACTACGTCAAATACTAAGATACAACAACAACTCAATACTTATCAGCAGGTGTTCGCAGAACCTAAACACCTACCACCCAAGAGAGTGCACGACCACCATATTCCTTTGCAACTAGGTAGTGGACCCATTTCTGTTCGATCATATCGCCATCACAAGATAGAAATAGAGAAGATGGTCTAAGAGCTCCTAACGTCGGGATTGATTAGACCTTCTCGAAGTCCTTTTTCCTCACTAGTCCTATTGGTAAAAAATTGGATGGAAGTGAGCTACTGGACGAACTCTATGGCTCAAGATATTATTCAAAACTGGATCTCAGGTCAGGATTTCATTAGATACGAGTGCAAGAGGGAGACATCCACAAAATGAAATTTCGAACTCACGAAGGTCACTACGAGTTCATAGTTATGCCGTTTGGACTTACAAATGCCACATCAACATTTCAAGCTTTAATGAATGAAATCTTCTGCCTTTATCTAAGAAAGTTCATTCTTCTATTTTTTTACTATATCTTGGTGTATAGCAAGAATTGGTCTGAGCACTTGGATTACTTGACAATTGTACTTCAAATACCACAGAAACTTAAACTGTATGTCAAAATCAACAAATGCCATTTCGGGGTAACTAAAGTCGACTATTAGGGCCACATCATATTTGAGCAAGGGGTCGAGGTTGATCAACAAAAAATCAAAGCAGTGCAAGAATGACCAAGATCGATCACCTAAAAAGGTGTCTGTGGATTCTTGGGTCTTGAAAGTTACTATCGTAAGTTCATTCGAAATTTTGGAGGTATTGCCACCCCACTTACTCAATTATTAACCAAAACTGGTTTTACTTGGAACTCTGATGTAGTGCAAGCTTTTGAAAAACTCAAGATGGCATTATCAATACCTCCCATGTTGGCTCTCCCTGATTTCACTAAAGAGTTTGTTGTGGAAAGTGATGCATGTGGCAATGACATCGGAGAAATTTTGTCCCAACAAGGACGCCCTATTGCATATTTTAATGAAGCCTTGAAAGGGACGACACTACACCTTTCTTCCTACGAGAAGGAGATACTTGCTATTGTAAAGGTGGTAAGAAAATGGCATCCATACCTGCTGGGACGTCCTTTTATAGTCTAAACTGACCAGAGGAGCCTCAAGTTTCTATTAGAATAAAGAATCACTACCCCTGCCCAAGCGAGATGGCTTCCAAAGCTTCTTGGTTGTGACTACCGAATTGAATATCGCAAAGGGAGAGAAAATCAAGGAGCTGATGCATTATCTAGAAGAGGTGAATGCGGTATGTCAGTAATTTCCTTACCAATAGCGGCATGGTGGACTCAGTTGCAAGGAGAAGTCAAGAATGATCCTTTTTATTCAACAGCAGCACAAAGAATCATACAGGGGCGGGAATTACAATTGAGGGATGGTTTTTATTTCTTACAAGATAAAGTCTACTTGAGTCCCAACAGCTCCTTAATTCCTTCTCTGTTAGTTGAGTACCACTCTACTTCAACAGGGGGCCACTTTGGGTATCAAAAGGCCCTGTCTAGAATTAAACAAAACTTTGCTTGGCCAGGATTACATAAGTCAATCAAACGATTCCTGCAAGAATGTACAATCTGCCAAAAGAAAAAATTCGAGACCATGAAAACCCTAGGATTACTCCAGCCATTGCTGATTCCAACCCACATATGGCCTGAAATTTCTACTGATTTCATCGAAGGACTTCCATCTTCAAAAGGGCATATGGTAATACTAGTGGTAGTTGACAGGTTATCTAAATACTATCACTTTATTCCCATGAAACACTCATTTAATTTTTTTGGGGTTGCTAATGTGTATGTTCAAAAGATTGTCCGCCTACATGGAATTCTGGAAGCTATCACTAGTGATAGGGACAAAATATTTACTAGTGCCTTCTGGGATCAGTTATTCAAGTTGCAGGGAACTGAACTCAACAAGAGTTCTAGTTACCATCCATAGACGGACGGACAGACCGAAGTTATTAATCACATTCTAGAGCAATACTTAAGGTGCTTCATGAGTGAACAACCAAAAAAATGGGTCGACTGGCTTCCGTGGGCTGAGCTTAGTTACAACACAAGTCTACATTCGGCCACGAAATTCTCACCCTTCGAGATTGTCTGTGGCAGACCTCCCCCCACCATCATTCCCTATATACCAGGCACAACCAAAGTAGCGGCAGTGGATGAATTTATAAAGCAAAGGGAGGGGGTTTTGCGAGACCTGAAACACAATCTGAGACTGGTTCAAGAGCGAATGAAGACTCAAGCAGACAAAAAGAGAAGAGAGGTACAGTTTTTGGTTGGAGATTTTGTGTATCTCAAGCTCCAACCTTATAGGCAAAGCTCAGTGGAATTTCAAAGTTCTTTAAAGCTATCAGCCTGGTTCTATGGACCGTATGAGATTCTGGAAAAGATTGGCCTTGTCGAGTAATAATTACGTTTGCCACTTGGTGCCCAAATACATGACGTTTTTCATGTCAGTCTCCTCTGCAAATATCTTGGTACATGGCCTGGACTCTACCAAATCTTCCTACCATGTTAATGACTCCTCGCCTCTTCCTACCCTAGACAAAATTTTGGATAAAAGGGTGATTCAAAAGGGTCAATATAGGCCATTTATAGAAGTTCTAGTTCATTGGGAAGGTACTTCTGAGTCCGATGCCACATGGGAAAATTTACATCATCTGTCTCGCACATATCTGGAGTTTGTCCTTGAGGACAAGGACAATTCGAGAGGGGTGGATTGATATGACTGGTACACTAGGGACACATCTTTAGTGGATCATGGGTTGCATATTTTCATGGTTTGCATGGTCTGAGATCGTGGAGCATGATTATGGAGGGAGGATGTGTTTACCAGTACTAGCTTTGAACGAGTCCTTTGAATCCATGATAAGTAGTGGTTGCATTATTTTAGGATTGTTGTTTTCCATTCTAGTTGTAACGTCGGTAATCCACGATTTGCATTTGTTGTTTTCCATTCCAGTTGTAACATGGGTAATCCACGATTTGCATTTGTTTTCTTTCCAAGTTCGTAGCAAGTGAGGAGATCTCATTGTATATTTTGCCTATAAATTAGTCAGTATACTGGAAATAAAAGGTGGACAAGTTTAACACAATTATCTTCTTATGTATTTCTTCCTTCTTCTAATATTTCTTCGAAATTCTCTTCATCAAATAGGCTAGAGTCATTGAATTAATTGCCTTTTGTTAGGTGCCAACACAATGCTTTCTGTATAGAGTAAGCAAGAACCCTCTAGAGCATAAAGAGCGCATTGCCTCTACATCTATAGAAGGGCTAGTACATGGTCCATGTTTTCAACTTTATCATTCTCCGGTGACTCATTAAGTGATGTTGAAACAAAATAGTGACCATTACCCTCGACGAGCAAAACCTATGATGGGTAATGATGAAGCTAATTAATTATAAATTTGGAGTTTGAGATTTAAGTTTTTATTTTACAATCATTCCATAAGTAGAAAGAATTAAGAGAGATAAATGAGCGTATCACACACACACACACACCCATATAGAGGCGCGCATGCATGTGCACCCACACACACACACGAAGTAGTTGTTTTTTTATTATCAACTCAGTTTACATAAAGTTTTTACTTAATAAATATTTTATTCGTTGATGATTAGCAATTTGAGTTTTTATAATTGTATCATTTTTATTAATTAAAAGCCTTCTGATAATGATGTGGTCTCTTCTTTTTGTTTATAATTTTTCAACTCTTTCTTCATATCTCTAAACAATTACGCTTCTTTTATCTTGTTATTCAAATACCTTATCATTTTCTTCTTCTTCCTCCTCTATTTGACCTTTTTGCTCTTAACAATTCTCCATTTCTTGATAATCTTGTCGACAAGGGTGACATTAGGAAATCACTGTTATATATCATAAAGACATTCCCAAGAAAGATTATTAGCTTTCACCGAAGATCATTATATTAAAATTTGAACATTAAGTTTATAGTGACAATTAACTAATCGCCTATCCAACATAAACAATAACATACAGAGAGTAAACTATGTTGGAGGAGGAATGAGCAAAGACACTGACATGTTATCCAAAATTATTTTCTTCATTTGAGAAATATAGAAAGTATGATGAATTTTATTGTTAGGTGGAAGTTCTAATTGATATGTTACTGCACCAAAATGTTTCAAAACCTTGAAAAGACCAAAGAATAAATGAGCTAACTTTTGAGACAACCTATGTTGTACATTCTACTGCTTATAAGGCCGTAATTTGATGTAAACAAAGTCACCAACTTGGAATTCTTTCTCCATATGATAGACGTCTATAATCTGTTTCATATGATATTGAGCATATTGCTTATGAAATAGAAATACTTGGACCATAGCTTCCCTCTCCTTCAAAACCTGATCCATTAATAGAACATAAGATTCTTATACCAAATATGGTATATACAATGGAGGGGAAAAATCCTATATTTCTTCTAATGGTGTAAGAGAGATGGTCGAATGAAAGGTATCATTATACCATCATTTGATAATGACAATCATTTACTCTACTGATTAGGGAAATTTAAGGTTACGTATCAAATATATGTCTCTAATGTACGACTAAGTACCTCTGTCTACCCATCCATCTAAGGATGGTAAGCAATCGAGAATTGTAAGTGTACACCCTACATATGTAAAAGTTCTTTCCAAATGAATTTTGAAATATTACATCTTGGTCATTTACAATTGTCTTTGGATTACCATGAATGTTGAATATTCCTTCCATAAATGTTCTAGCTACCTTCACTAACCTGTATAGGTGACAAAGTGGAATGAAGTGTGCATACTTGCTCAATTTGTCCACTACTGAAAATATGATTGAATACATGATAAGCTTTATACAAAATCCACACTAATATCTATCCACATGGCTAGTTGTAATAAGTTGTAGGTAGTTATTGTTTCGTATTTCAATTTCTAGAAAACTTCACATTTTATAAGAAGTTCATAAATATATCTATGTAATTTTATCCGAAAGAAATATATTCCCAATTTCTAATAGGTTCCTCACCACCTAGAATGATATCCATAAGCTTAAGCATGGAATAATTCGATGAGGTTTTAGGTTAAAGCTACCAAATTGCCAACTACAAACTACCTTTTCCAACTTAATTGCTCACTATTCCATATATAGGTAGAGCCTTTTTATTCACCATTACTCAACTAATGAATCATCCTTTGAACTACATCATCCTCTCTCCATTGGTGTTTTATTTCTTAAATTAGATATGTCTGTGTCTAAGAAATTGATAAAGTGAATAACTTAGAGTTGGTGACACGTGATAACAAATCAACTATGGAATTATCACTACCATTTTTATACTGAATAAAGAAATAAAATCTAATCATCTTAGGAAGTCAAATCTATTATTAAGGGTAGTTATCTTTGATCCATGAAATACTTTTAAGTAACCTATTTGGATCACAACATACCTCCATATTAAGTAGTATGACCATTTCTTAATGGCCATAACTAATGTTAGGAATTCCTTCTCATAAACCTATATGTGTTTATAACAATCTAATATCATTTTACTAACATATGGTATAGGAAGACTGTTGGACCCCACACTTGGGCTAGCATTTCCCACCCAGCGTGTGTTTGCGGGTTATACCGCGGCATCCAAAACAAATCAGTATTGTCCTCTTTGGTGGGAATCGAACACCCAACCTCAAGGTTTTGTTGCTTTTACAAGCACGCCTCTTACCAGTGGAATAGGAAATTTATCCTTAATAATACTCTATAATACAAACAAAATCATTATGTTCCATCATTTTTCTTGATCTACATGACAGATGCTAAGAATGGGCTCACACTCTTTTGTATATTTCCTTATTTTGGAAATTCCTCCATTAATTCCTCTACAACTCCTTTTTGTAATCTTTATACCTATAAGGCTTGAGGTTAATGGCCTTTGTTCCATCATTGAAAAGAATCCTATGGTTATGTAATCTCTTTGAGAGAATAGATCAAATACATCTCCATAACTTCAGAGTAAGTTTTGTAATTTGTCATTGCATTTCTTTGATGAACCATCCTTTTTTAACTCCATAAAAGTATAACAACATTCCATTTATAATTGCATTAACTTTTCTACATTCTTAACTTAGAAGCTATCAAGAAGTAGGCAAAAAGCCCAAATTGGGGCTTAACCTTTTTGAGTTTGATTAGTTTGGGACTTAAACTTGTAATTTACTCAAAGAAGGTCTAAAATTTCACGAGTCTACTCAATTTGAGACTTTTTTGGACAAAAATTAGGGCTTGTTTTACATGAGCCATTATAATGTACAATGTGGCACTGTTACTATTTATTTAAATGCCACATTTAAAAGAGTAAAAGCTTGCGTGGTTTTAAGTTTTAACCATAAATTAGGTAAAGTAAAAAAAAAACCTTAAATTTACTAAAAGTAAAAGTTATAGAAACCCTAAACTCCCATCGTTCTTTCTCTTTGACGCATCTTCACTGTTGACCAATCTGTGCTCTAGTCTTCATGCAAGGGTTATCTTGCCTGGTTCATGCATCAAAATTGTTGCACGATCTACACTTCCTCCTTTATTGAAGGGGTTGTCTTACCTAGTTGATGCATCTTCACCATCGTCTGATCCACACTCCAGTCTTCATTGAAGGGGTTGGCTTACTTGGTTCACGCATCATCTCTTGAAACTAAGGTAAGCCCTAGAGTTAAGTATTAGCCATTAGACTTAAGAGCGGTAAAACATTGACTTATGAGAAGTCTGAGGTTAGACTGGTAAAAAAAAAGTTCAAAGGTTAAAGAAGTCTGAGGAAGATAGTATGAATGAGATGGGCAAAAGAAAGCTGGTATTAGTTTCATCTTCAACCGAAAATGTCAGGAGCATTCACCTTAAACCACTGTCAAACCCTAGAAGCTACCCATTCTATAACCTCATATGCTAAAGAAAATAATAGAAAACTTCAAGTACGAAATATTTATAAGAAGTTGAATATTAATATACCCTTCATATACCAAGTTTTTGAAGAAGATTATCTCTAAAAAAATAAACTTGAGGATTATACTATAGTTCCTTTAACCAAGGAGTGTAGAGTAACTTGTATAACTAATTAACTGTAAAGATAAAGGATCTTGGGAGTTTTATGATTTCATGCCATTTTAGTCATTTTAGTGCTTCTAATGTTATTAATTGTTTATGATTAGTAGAGTTAGTCTAATGACTTATATCACGCCCAACGTATTCAGAGCCTCAGGCTCAACGCAATGTGCCCGTCATTGGGACAGTTTCAGGCGCACGGTCACAACAACGAAATGAAAATGGAAAGTGTCACATGTGCATCGCATATACGAATGTTTCAATGTGGACTGTGTGAAAGGCAAAATGCCTTATATGTGTAAATTGGTAATGCACGTGATGCTTTTAAATATGTTATTGTGTGATTATGTGAACTGTATGTTTATGTATGAGTTTGGTGGACCATCGATGATGGTTTCTCGCTGAGTTCACAAACTCACCCAACATTGCAATTATTTTTTTCAGGTTTTGAAGAGTATCCCGTTAGACAAACGGGAGTATGTCTACTACACGGGAGTTAGAGATTAGGGTCAGGATCGGTTCGCGTCTGCATTAGGGTTATTCTGTCTTTGTATTATTTGTATTTTTGCAAATTAGTGTTTTTATGTCAGTGGGTCCCAAATGGGCAAAAGCCGTATTTGTGATATGATTTCTGAAAGTGTGCACTTGTAGTGGACCTTTTTATGATTGGAATTGTGATATGAATGAAAATAAGTTTTGAACTGTAATTGAGAGCAGTAGCATACCATTCTCGTGTGGCGCAGACTCGAATATCACCCACGATATCGGGTTCGGGTCCTGCGGGAGTGGGATGTTACATGTTAGCTTGGAAGGTTCACTCTTGTGGTTTCAATGTATTGTTGGCATAAATCGTATAAGTGATTCCTTCAGAGTGGTATATGCTTCATGTAGTTTGTGTGTGAGAGCTAAAATGAGTTATGAAATATAAATGTTGCATTCATTATAGTTGATTGTACCAAATTTTAATGAGTGTTAACTTGTGCACTTGAAGTCATAATTAAGTGTTGCTTTGTTTCACTAGCTTTAATGACTTTCATGCTACTTGACCCAAATCCATCTCACTTTACCTTTGCCCACATTGCAGCCTTGAAAAGTCCTCTGACCCATGATTTTACGTTGAAGACTAGTGGTGGAGAAATGAAATAATATGCAAAGTTGTGGAATGATATGATCATAAATAGTGTTGAGTGTACCTGAGGATATATTTTAGTTAAACACATTTTCCAAGTCTACCATTAGATTGCTCATTTT
>JANIPM010000231.1:24896346-24908910 GCA_027478405.1 Erythroxylum cassinoides
AGCTACAATTAATATAAAAAAGATCATATAAATATAAAATTAAGGATAATATAAAGTACTTAAAATATTGCATTAAAAAAGATCATATAAATATAAATTTAAGGGTAATATAAAGTACTTAAATTACTACTTTTAAAAAAATTGAAACAAATTCATTAGAGCTAAAAATTGAACATCAAGTAGTATCATGCTACAACAATGACATATAAAACATTCTACTCTAGAACAATATAAGAAAAGATTGCTCACTGGTAGTTTTGTACCTTTCTTTTTATTCATTAATTTAATTTTAATTTCTAAAAAAACATAAGAAAAGATTATCAAAAAACAAATTCATTCCAAGCTCCATGTTCTTTTTAGTGAGGCACTCATTCCTTCTTTATCATGAACTTGCAAGATTTCCTTAATCCAACAGCAGACCTTATATGAGAGTTCATAACTATATTTTTTTGAGATATTGAAATACTTATTATTCCTTACCCTCTAAATATAATAAACTGAACATGTTATACAAAGGCTGATATCTAGTTGGTCTCCTCTTTTCCTTTTGTAAAGCTTGTTAACTCATTTGAGTATATCTTGCCACTCTTGTTATGGATAGTACATCCCCATCATATACTACATCCTACTCCAAATAACTTTAGCATATTCACATTGAAAAAACAGATGATTGATAGATCCAGTACTAAGATTACATAGTAGACAACTTATCATTAACACTACTCAACCTATCTTTGGTCTTCAATTTGTGTCTTACTGCTAGCCATATAAGATACTTTAAGCATCCAAGCATCTTTCCAAACAATGTTAAACCAATGAATCATAGGTTATTATTGTCTAATAGCCTTAAGACAAGATTCATTAGTAAACTCTTTCCCACTGTTAGGTAATCAATGTCCACTACATATCTCGAAGATTTGGGAGAGTATTCAAGAAAATAAGATCAAATTCTATCATTACCCTTGAAGTCAACGGACCAATTATCTTGCTGGATAACTTCCTTGACCTGAGCTTGAATAGGAATTCTAGTTATTAGAGATGAAATATCTTCCCTTAGGATTAAAGGGCTGCAAATTGCTAGTTGCCAAACCAAAACCAAGAAGTTAGACCATTCCCAATGTGAGTTTTGATAAGAGGATGAACAATCTACCTTTTCCTCAGCATTTGAATGAAGTAACAACAGTACTCTTTCCTTTCTTCAATCTGCCAAAAGTTGGAGTTCTTATGATAGAAGTCATTTGTCCACTTAGACCATAGGGACTCCTTATTAGTAAATAATCTCCATATTCTTTTTGCCACTAACATTGTTTGACTCATCTGCAAGAAAACGAGCCCCAAACCACCTTCCTACTTACTCCAACAAGTTGTTCCCATTTGATTTTCCCCTTTAAAGTTATCAACACTTCCAGCTATAAAAGTTCTTAATACATTTTTCTAGGTCTTTGTTGATCTTCCTAGGAAGAAATAGGTGGGAACTCCAATGAGTATGAAGACTCCTCAGTACAGAAGAGATAAGTAAAAGTCTCCCTGTATAAGACAAAGAATTGGTTTTCTAAGCATTGGTTATTTTTTTTGTAACTTTCTAAAATAAGAATACAGTCCCAGTATCTTAGTTTTTTTTTATAGGAAATGGGGAATCCTAGCTATTTAAAAGGTAAAAAATGAGCATTCAAACCTATCAACAACCTTAACCTTGTAGATATTTCACATCAAAAGAGAAGTATATCATGCTTTTGTGTCGATTGATTCTTATCCTTGAGATCCTACAAAACTCCTAAAGAGAATTATGCAATACTATTACAGAAGAAGGTTTGGCTCTAGATAACAATATCAAGTCATCTTCAAAGCTTAAATGACTAAGCTTTAATTCTATGCATTTGTGATGAAACTAAAAGCTGATGCTGTTTTGGACGCTCTTCATAATAATCCTTATTAAGGATTTCCAAAGCAATAACAAAAAGGTAGGGGGAAGGGGTTCTCCCTATCTAATCCTATTAGCACCCTTGAATTGAATGCTAAGATTGCCATTTATAAGAATGTTGAAGGAAGTAGTAGAAATGTAAGCATTAATCTAGGAGATAAATTTGTAAAGGAAGCCAAACCATTCAAGACAACATAGGATAAAGTTCTTGCTGATGGTATCAAAAGCTTTTGAAAATTCCACTTTGATTGCACAACTTTTGATGGATTCATTAGTATAATAATCCCCCAATAACTCCTAAATCAGTAATATATTATCAAAAATAGATCTACCTAGAATGAATGCACTTTGATAATGATGGATTAAACTTATCAAAATACTCTTCATCTTTAATGCAAATAGCTTGGAAATCACTTTATATATAATGTTGCAATAAGAGATAGGGCGAAAGTCCTTCAAGTTATTTGCATTGGGGAATTTTGGGAAGAGACAAATATAAGTAAAGTTGAGCTTTTTTAACATTTTGCTAAAATATTAGAACTCCTGAATCACCTGCACTAATAAATCTCCAGTGATATTCTAGATAGATTGAAAGAAAAAGACATTGAAACCATCAAGTCATGGAGCTTTTTTCAAGCTCAAACTGAAGAAGTAATTCTTAATTTACATATAAAAAGTTGATTTTTATAAGTCCTCTAACAAATCATCATTAAGAGGGTTGGAATGTCTTAACAATTCTATCAAAACCTGGGGACTGAGCATATCTAAATCTCTTAAACTAATGATTCCCTTTTAATAGTCATACAACATTCCTTGAATAAAAATTTTGTCTATAACTAATTGGTTATCCTATCAAGCAAATCATAAGGAACTATGCTCTTGAAGGGCCTTCGTATACACCTTAAGAGCCTTAAGTTCCTTCTGATTCAAATCTAAGTTGTTAGGATCCCAATAATGAAGATCCCATAAATCCTTTTAGCTTCTCCTTTGTAGCCTGCAACCTTTGAGCAAAAAGAGGACCACTATCCTTAAGAAAGGCCTTCAGCTTGACCTTTACCATATTTATTTTCTTTATAAACTAATAAGACGTCCATTCTGGAATTTAGATCTCCTAAACCTCCCTTACTATATCTTGGAACCCCTCCTTATGAATAAAGAAGTTAAAAAAGGGATCTTTGTCAGAGACGTTACCACTTAGATCAATAACCTCCACAAATGAGTGATCATAATATAATGGGAAAAAATGAGCAAAAGAATTAGGCCATATACATGTCGAAGCTTGATTAACAAAAACCCTATCAAGTTTGATCCTAGTGAAACTCTTGCCTTATTGTTTACTGTTCCAATTAAAGTGATAACCAACATATCTTAAGTCAAATACTTCGAACAAACCTAAGGTGGTGTCCAACTCTTTACATAAAGCATTGTGATTTACTCTATCTCCTTGTGCTTTCTGAGGATGAAGTACACAGTTAAAATCTCCTACAACAATCCAAGAACTAAAAATAGATGATTTGATAGAAGCAAGGTCCTCCAATAAGTTGGCTCTTTGGAAAGCAAAATTAGAGGCATATATGATTAACAATTCAAAGGACATTGAGGAATTTAGTTTCTTGCACACCAAATGGATGAATTGGTCAGAGCAATTTTGATTTATAACCTGAACCTTGTCGTTATCGTAAACAAAAACAACTCTGCCATTGTAATGATGCTGATGATTTGATCCTATGATCCATCTAAGCCCTAAAAACTTCATGGATTCTTAAAATTTATGAGCTCTGACTCTAGTCTCAAGTGATCCCAAAATTGAAGGTTTATTTTCCAAAAATAAGTCCTTTATTGCTTGTCTTTTATGAGGTTCATTCACCCCCTAACATTCCAAAAAATCATAGTTGAAGTTGATCAAAGGAATTGCCAACTTCCCTGGCCTTCTTCTTCTTTCTACCAAATTTCTTGTTTGAGGTTGGAGTGGATTTCTCTAACAAATTCTCCATTTGATTGATTTCATAGATTCCCTAGAATTGTTCCTCCCCGTCAACTAGTTCTTTATTTTTAGAGTCATCTGTCATACTTTTATTGTCTTTCCCTTTATCCGTCTCAACCAGAATTTGCTCAAAAAGTCTAGATTTTTATTCCCTTACTACATCTCCTGGTTCTAAAACTTCAGTAAATTTAGAAGCATCCCTTACTACCTCTGTAATGTCCTATTGCTTATTTACAGTTTCAGTCTCCCTATGCTCCTCTGATTCCCCAATTCCCATTAGTTCTAAGTAGTCTCCTGTCTTGAGCAATTTGCTAGTTTCTTTCCGTATCTTTTTGTTAAACTAAGCCTTCCAATTGTATAAAAGTTTGATCTCAGCTCTAACTAGCTCCCTAGCTTTATTGAGTTTCATTATAAGAAGTTCTTTCCTTATTCTGACCTCCACACAAATTCTAACAAAACAACTTTCCTCAACATTAGCAGTAGGAGAACCAAAGGCTAAAGGTTTACCTACTGAGCTGTCAAGAAAGCTCAAACTATCAAAGGTCTAATATTCCAATGGAACATTGTGAAAATTGATCCAATTAGGAAAGAATTCTGCTCCATTTCTATCCAGTTCTATACCTAGAAACAAGTTTTAGACAAGCATAGGTTGTCCTCCAATGTGCCAAGGCTCAATTTCCATGATTGAAGATAAGCTATCCTTTTCAGTCAATAAAATTTTATCCAAACCCTTGTCTCCATATCTGGATTGAGCCCAAGCTTGAACCTAAGAAAATGAAGATCTATTATTCATGAAGAAACTAATTAAATTGCAAGACCAAGTTCTAGCTCCTATCTGTAGTAGCCCCACAGGCAAGGATACTACCCTATTCACTAGGGTAGAGTGGAAAATTTTTGGCTTCTAGGAGGGGATTTCTATTGATCACACATTCCTTTAGGATTTGTTAACCTCCTTTTGTGGGACTGAATTCTTATCTCAACACTTACTCACTTTTAAGGAATTGTAAATGGAAGGGAACTCAAAGTCGAACAAGCTACCTACATCTTATTGGACCTCCAGGATAGAGGATACTTTTGAGCTTCCTCCAATAGGAGTATCCATTAGAATTTCTCAAAGAGGAAAGCTATCGATGAGTCACTAGTTTCTTATTAAAAGGGGTAAGTTATTATTCAAGGAAGGACAAAGTTACTGTAGACAAAGAAGATCCTAGTATTAACAACCTGATTATATTTTGGGCTAAGGGAAATGAGTTTCAAGAAAAAAAATTCTACAATTTTATCATAATAAATAATATTACATCAAAACATTAAGTAAAAAAGAATAATAAATATCCATAACTCTCTAAGTATTACAATTTATAGCATGAGTTTGTGTCGAGGAAACAACTAAATAGAAGTGAAACCTAAAACAAAAATCAAATATAAATGAAATTAAAAGAAGAAGAGAAATGAAAATTTGGAACTTTATTCAATCAAATATCCACTCAAATCAGATTGACCTTAATTCTCATTTAGTACAAAATCATCATCATTGAGAATAGTCTCATCATCACTATCATTCAAATTCATTGCTCCAAATGACATGTCAATACTTTCACATCCAAATTTATCTTCCAAGTTATTCTCATCTATCCTCAAAAACCCAATATGCCAAAAGATCGATTGGGTTAAGGTAAATTAGATCTACAAAACTACTTGTCAATTAAGATTCCTAATAAACAAATAAAATTAAGTTATTAAGAAAATAATTTCATATTGACAATGATAATAACATACCTTTCTTAGAGCTTTAAATTATATCGAACAAACACCACGTCGTTCAATCTTTTGTGTTCCAATATATTCCTTTTTTTGAAATGGATGAATTTAAATGTTCTTCACTTCTTTTCATATCCTGTTGTATTTATACATTGACTAATAATTCGAATTGCAGATCTTTGTAATTTTGGAACACCAATACCAAATTGATCCCACCAAGCAATTGTAAGACATTAAAAGTAATATTATAAAGAAAATAAAATGATGATTAATTTCTATCAAGTAACAAAGGTGAAAAATATACATATATATACCCAAATTTAGCTTGGCTCTTTGACAAATAGCAATGGGCATCCCAAAATCACCAAAAACATCCTTATAAATCTTCATTTGTGAGCTTAGGAGATCTTGTATCATCTCATGGGAAATGATTGTTGTAATAGTTAATAGCATTCTCCTATTAACTTCAATTTTCTTTATAAAATTTAGTCTAGAATAGACATTAGGATTAAAAAATGCCCTAGTTGTAAATTACAAAGAGTAAAGTTGTCTTTTCTATCACTCATTGATGATTGCAAGATAAGGTGTATATAAAGAAGACTTATTTTTCATATTCTTCTTGATTGCTTCCTTCGCCCTATCCATGTCATTATAAAAATAACCTATTGTTAACTTCTCATTATTATTAGCTAGACGAAATACTCTTGCTAAAGGCTCATAAACGCATATTACAAATTGACATTGAGACCAAAATTTATGATCTTTAATTATTATTTCTAGAAACCTCAACTCTAGCACTAGACTTGACATATTGTGATGGACCTACTTATCACTTGTAAATATTTATCTCAGCTCCTACTTCATCAAAACAAAACGCTAAAGTGATAAGAAATTAGTCACAAACCTTATTATAGTAGGATGACACAAATTTCAAACATTAGTGAAATATTTCCATATCAAATTTTGGACCCATGCACGATTATAGATAAACTTGGTCACTTAATTAGCTTTCTACACAGTCTTATCAATGATGTGAAAATATCTAACATCTCTTACATTTTCCAACATTTGGTTAACATAATATGCAGCATAAGGAGTCTAATAAAAAAATTATATTGACTTTACAATCTTTTCTCAATTGCTTTGTAAAAAAATCATTATCAGTAATGAACTAATCAATGTTTTATGACCCAAATTTCATTCACAACTTCATCAAATATCTAAAATAGAGTATCAACATTTCCAATAAGACCAAATGCATGAATAGACTTCAAAACATTATCCCCTTAGTAGAATAAATTAAAAAATTGATAATAGGTTCATGTCTTCTATTTGTTAAATAATCACTCATGATTGAACATTCATACGTTGCTGAAGTCATTCTTATTTCATTCAAATAACTCTTTATTTTATAGACAGAGTTGCCCCAGAAGTTTACATCTATAATCTTCAATTAAAGGAGCCTTATATCTTAGACTGTAAGAGGCAATAACATCCACCATAGGCTGGTAATAATAAGATTGACATTAAATGATACACATGAATTATACCACCATATAGCCATTTCCATGTCCACATTCCGAGTTGCTTCTTTATATTGTAAGGCATTACGAATTGAAGGCTAAGCTCCAGGAGTTATTCATGGTGTGAAAAGTTAGACACTTGTCTTCTTCTTTTCCTTATATGAGGTGCACTATTCCTCTTTTGTTGGATAGGAACACTACCACTTTCAACATCCTCACTATCATCTTGACCACTAAAAAAATAACTTTGGTAACTAATTTTATAGTTTAACCTTTGTCTTTTATAATTTTTATGCTAATACTCTTCAAGTAAAGTCTTCATTTGCCATTTCATGTCATGGCTCATCTTTTTACAAGGCTTTACTTCATATATGATCCTAGCTAAATCCTTATGGTGATTTCCCTACCTTTCAAATGCTTGCTACAATACACACAAATGGTATGGTTCTTCATTTCAGAAACCAATATAGCATAAACCTAAACTGGATTGTTAAATCTTAATGAAACAACTGAATTATTAGGTGTGCATAAACTCCCCTCAATTTATCTAAAAAATAACTGAAGATATGTGTTAAAATTAAATTAATAAATTTATATTCAAAATAATTTTTTGTATATAATATCATTACATAACTATACAAATTCAATTTTTTATTATTAGCTTATCTAGATTCTAGAAAGACTCTTACATCTTTCTTTATGATAAAACAAATTGGAAACATGACTTTTCTTTATGATAATACACATCACAAAAATGATTTAAACACTTATAATTTCATATTATGATGAGTAATGAGCATTCTCTCGTAAATTCACGTACTATTTTCTACTATGTATTCAACTACTCATCATATAAGATGGTGAATGTGTATTTACTAAATTGCTACTCATAAGATAAGATTAATATTTGCAATGTTATTTCCTAATAACAACAATACACAATGTAAAAATGCAAACATTTAATTTTCTTAGCTTAATTACATATAATTAATGATATAGTTATATATTAAATCTTATATTTAAATAATTAATCATATGTTAAATGTCTTTTATCCACAAATAATAATTAGTAAGTTGTATCTTTCATATAAATTAATCAACAAATTAACAATTTAAATAATTAATTTTAATCTCATTGTTATGATTATTAAAATAACAAATAGTATAACATGTTTTGAATTATAAACAATTCACATTACCTAAATGTTCTTCCATTATTTAAACACAATATTATTTTAATCTCATTTCTTTGTGAATTCACGATTCCTAAATGTTATTGAGCTATATACAATTCACATAACCAATTTTAATTTTGAAGCCCAAGTTGCCTGGTGCATATTTTATAAATCATTCATAATACACACTTGACACAACTAAAACAAATCCTTGTATAAGTCACCCTCTTCATACCAATTGTGACTTCATAGACACAAATATTTTCCAATATAACTTGATAAATGATTAAGTCCCTTAGTAGTTTAATATTCCAGGAGAATATTATGTATGTTAATTCATAGAGGGAATTGTTTTTACTTGAGGTTTTGTATTTGTATTCCAACCTTCCATTTTTGGATAAACAGTGGTTTTTAATTAAAATGCCAAAGACTTGTTTTAATGATTTTTTGTGCTTGTGCTCAGTGATGTAGGTACCGTACCGTATTAGGTGGTATTGGTCGAAAATGTTATAGTACCCACTTATCGATATTTCAATTAGTATCGAAATATCGATAAAATATCAAGACAAAAATGTAAAATTTTAAAAATATTGGACTAAATTGTAACTTTTTTAAAAATATTGGAATAAATTGTAAATTTAACAAAAAACCTAAATATTTAAATCCACCCATCGTCCCGACCCTTTGCCAACGCAACCACATAGCCTTTTACTACTTCTACTCTCACTCTTATGATCTCACTGTGTTGCCTTGCATATGGTCTACCTCGCTTGCCTGCCTTGAGCTCACCTCCCTCATGTTCGCCTACCTAGTGCCTACCTCGCCTCGCCTTGTCTGCCTGCCTCGTCTCATCTGTTTGCCTCACCTACCTCTCCTGCCTGTGTCACCTGACTCACATGCCTACCTCAAGGTTGCAAATTGTAATTATCATTCACCTCAAACCAGTCTAAATTTCTAATTAAGCCTTAAATAATTGAAAATTTAAAATATGTGTGCAATGTTGTGTTGTTTAATGTGGAGTACAAGCTAATTCATAATTGGGTAGTTGTTGTGGAATTACTGAATTATGACTTGTCAGTTTGGAATTGCATTTTGGAAATTAAGGATATCAGATAGATGAGTTTGTTTTATCTTAATTTTGAAAATTAAGGAATAAGATTAAGGATTTTATAACTTAAATAGAATTATAGTATTTGAAATTCATAATTTTGGATGTGTTTAGTCATATATGTTGTTTAGATTAGAAAAATTGGAGATTCAGTCATTCAATACAAAACTAAATTTTGTGTAATTGTTTGAAATTTGATAAATATTAAATTAAATGTTAGTCTTTATTATAAAATAGGTTATACATATTATAAATTGGTTTCTTAATATAAAAAATGGGTTAGTTAATTTAGGTTGAATTAAGTGATTATATGAATTAAGTTAAAGTTGTGAGTTTGTGTTTGAATCATATAATCATAACAATAAGTTATATTTATGACTTTATGGTTGAATTATACACAAATTGAGTTATAGATATAACTTATGGCTTATAAGTTTACGTTTAAATTATGGAATCACACAAAGTTATGAGTTGTAGTTGAATTGTGTAATCATATAAAATGGTTATAATAGTGACTTTATGGTAAAATTATATAGTTACCCAAAATGAGTTATAATAGTGAGTTGTGACTTTAGATGGAATATGCTTAATCATCAAATTTTCTTAAGGAATCATTTATATAAGTTTATAAAGGTCACTTACATGTGTATATGATACGATTGTTAAGAAATTGTTGTTGCTCTATTTTTTGATATTATTATACACAACTTGATTTTGATACGAAGTTATTAAGTTAATTTTAATATATGTTTTGATTTATTTTTACAAATAAGTGGAGGGAAGTTTAAGTACACTTGTAATTCAATCACTTCAAATATAGGAAGATTTGATGATCCAACTTGGGCTCATGCTAGATGGATTCTTAGAATGAAGAACCATACTATTTTTTTGTATTGTAACAAGCATTTGAAAGGTAGGGGAATCACCAAAATAAAGAAGCATGTAGATGGGATCAAAGGTGGTGTCAAGCTTTGTAAGAAAGTGAGTTATGATGTCAAATGACAAATGAAGATTTTACTTGAAGAGTATTAGCATGAGAAAGATAGAAGAAAAAGATTGGATTACAAAATTGGTAATGAAGTTCTTTTGTTTGTATTCAGGATGATAGTGAAGATAATGAAGGTGGTGGCATTCCTAATTAACAAGAAGGAAATATTGCGCCTAGTGCTAAAAAAAGAAGAAGACATGTGTCTATTTTTTTTTCACTAAGAACAACTCCTGGAGCTTAACCTTCAATCCCTAGTGCCTTACAATATAGAGAAGTGACTCATAATATAGATATGAAAATATTTAGATGGTGGTATAATTAAAGTATATCATTCAATGCTTCCCAGTATTATTATTATCATCCTATAATAGATGTTATTACCTCTTATAGTCTAAGATATAAATCTCCTTTAATTGCTGACTACAGAGGTAAACTTTTGAGTAGCTTTGTTTATGAAATAAAAAGTTATTTGGATGAAAGAAAAATCATGTGTGATGGGTGGACAAATAGAAGACATAAGGTTATTATTAAATTTTTTTGATTTATTATACAAAAGGGACAATGTTTTTGAAGTCTATTGATGCATCTAGCCTTGGTCAAAATGTTGATACTCTATTTGAAATATTTGATGAAGTTGTGAATGAAGTTGACCCAGAAAAAAGTATTCAGTTCATTATTGACAATGATTTTGCTTATAAAGTAGTCAGAAGAAGATTGCAAAGAAAGTATAATTCTTTTTATTAGACTCTTTATACTGCACATTGCATTAAATTAATGTTGGAAAATATAAGAGATGCTAGATATTTTCCTATTAATGATGAGATGTGCAGAAAGAAAAAAAGGTGATTAAGTTCGTCTACAATTGTGTATAAATCTTGAATTTAATAAGAAAGGATTTTACTAATGATAGGAATTTGTGTCGTTATGCTATTACATTATTTGCAACTAATTTTTTTTATCTCTTTAGTGTTTTATTATGATGAATAAAGAGTTGAAACAAATGTTTGCTAGTGGGTTGCATCTTAGCATGTTAGGCCTAATGCTAGATTGAATGTTTTTAGAATTATACTAAAAGATAATAAATTTTGGTCCCAATGTCAATTGTCATCTGAGTTTGTGATCTTTAGTGAGGGCACTTCATCTAGAAGATAACGATAAAAAGGCAACAATGAGTTATTTTTATGATTCCATGGAGAGGGAAAAGGAAACAATCAAGGACAATCTGAAAAAATGTCTTCTTTGTACACACCTTATCTTGCAGTTATCAATAAGAGATGGAAAAAGTAACTTTAGTCTCTATTGTTTGCAATTGGAGCATTTTTTAATCCTATTGTCTATTTTAGACTAAGTTTTACAAAGAAAGCTGAAGCTAATATGAGAATACTATTAATATAACAACCATTATTGCTCATAAGATGATGCAAGATCTCCTAAACTCACAAATAGGGATTTATAGGGATGCTTCTGGTGATTTTGGGATGCCAATTACTATTTGTCATAGAGACAACCTTAATCCAGGTATATTTTTTCGTTGCCTGTTGAAAATTAATCATCACTTTATTTCATCTATAATGTGAATTTTATTATCTTATGACTTACAGTTGTTTGGTAGGATCAATTCGGAAGTAGTGTTTTAAAATTGCAAAAGTCTGCAATTTGAATTCTAAGTCAATGAGTGAGCGCAATGAGATATGAAAAGAATTGGAGTACATTTGAATTCATCTATTGTAACATCTCATCACCGATGGGAAGGGTAAAATAGTATTTTGGAATGAGTTATGAGTGTTTAAATTTGTCTCGACATGTTTATGCATATTATGGCCTATATATATATACATGAATAGTAATTCTTGCACATGCACATGACTGTACATGCATTCACGACATTTCCCGATATATTTGGTCATAAATGTGATTATTGTGAAAAATATGATTTTTGTGCTTGAAAATTTAATTGCAGTGGGTCATTGTGTGTTTTGAATTTTGGGATAATTTTAGAAATTTTTCTGAAAATTTTCGGGGTACTTTTTCGAACTAGGAAAACTGCCAAATGGCAGACTGACTAGTTAGCGGTAGTAAAAAGTACTGTCCAATGACACTGAAAATT
>JANIPM010000231.1:25005971-25020994 GCA_027478405.1 Erythroxylum cassinoides
ACACTTTATCTAATTCAGACTAAATTTATGCAGTTTTTCCCCTGAAGTCAAAACACAATTCCTATCTTTCTTTTCTATAATACATCTCACTTATATGCAACAACAATTCGTATTCAAAATTTATCATCTCAATTTGATAACTTCTTCAAATGTACCTAATTCCAACTTACTTCATCCTTAATTAATTCATATTTCAACTCCACCTCATCCATACACAAATTCACATTTCAATTTGACAATCATCCATAGACAAATTCATATTTCATTAACATCATAAGATAAAAGTTTACAAAGTTTTAATGGCATTTCAAGCCACATTACATCATCAATATCAAAATCCAAAATACCAAAGAAACAAAACCCAATAATTCTTAAAATGCGCCTAAAGCCTTGTTTTTACAAAATCTAACTTAATATACAAAAACATTGCAAAAATAGAATGATGCCTCGACTCGTGGTTACTTGATCTCATTCTCCTCACTTGAAGATGGGACAGAAAAGGGGGTGAGCCTGAAAGCTCGTGGGTAACAGTTTTATAATCGGTAATAAGAAACAATCATTTAAAACCTTCATGATCATAAAAAATTCTCATTGAATCATAAAACATAAAATTATCAACTTATCAAGCCACTTCATAACTCACATAAGTTATACGTCCATCAAACTTGCCAAGACATCATAATTAATTAAGCACATCAGAATAGTTTATGTGGTTCCGTAATAGAACGTACTACACATTTCCCATAAGGGTCCTGTGTAGCCATGAATAGAACGTACTATCACAATCCCACAAAATGGTCTTGCGTAACCGTAAACTTATGGGAGTCCGTGAAGGAGTTTCATGCCACTAGCAGGCAGGTGAGAGAAGCCTTTTAGTCAAAGTGCACTTGACAGACAGGATAGACTATCACAAACCCACATAACATGTTATTAATGACTTGCAAACTAATTGCCTAAATGGCACATTTTGGAAACTTATCTTTCATGAGCATGAAATATTTCATATACAATTCCATCATCATTTCACACTTCATCAACCAAAATCATATACCAATCATATAGCCATTTCCTGAATCATTCAAAAGCAACAAATACAATAATTATGAAGCAATTTGAAATCATTCTCATATCAGTTCATAATTCATTCACATAATTCACATACAAAAACATGTGACACTTTCTCAAAGCATTTTAAAAAACAATAAGTGCACATTTTCAAGGTAGTTGGAAATCATTTAATTCCATTTATTTGAAAGAAACTTTAATGGCTTATTAACTCAATTATAAAAATTTCACCCACCTTGATTTCCTTGCTTAAAACTTTGCTAAAAAATGCCTCTACTCTTGCTCCTCTTGCCTCTCTTGATTCCCTTTATCAAAGACAAAATTTCCATTCAATAGGGATTCAAATTGGAGAACCCACAAGACTTATTCACTAAAATTGATCCTGGAATTCTTAAACCCATATATTTCTTAAGCTTTATGAACCAAAACTCCTTCAAAAATCCAAGAGATTAAAATCAAATTTACCTTGAATCTTCACCAAATAGTGAGATTGTTGGCTCGAATGAAAACTCTAATCCTCCTCTTCCTTTTTTCCTTCTTAAACAACTTCAAAATCACTCTTTAAGACTAAGAAAACTCAAAACCTAGCTTAGCTTTCTTTCTCTCCTTTCTTTTCTATCCAACGACACTCTCTCCCTCTTCTCTTCTAATTTTCATTTTTTTTCTTCTCCTAACACAAGCCAACTCATTTTCCACTTACTCTTATACCTTT
Source organism: Erythroxylum cassinoides (assembly GCA_027478405.1). NCBI lineage: Eukaryota > Viridiplantae > Streptophyta > Magnoliopsida > Malpighiales > Erythroxylaceae > Erythroxylum > Erythroxylum cassinoides. The sequence continues at coordinate 25,007,749 of JANIPM010000231.1, forward strand.
AATGAGTGCAAAATTCCCCTTTTACCCTTCCTTATAAGTTTAGGTTCTTTTAACTTTACGTAGTCTTCTAAAAATGCTCTTCATGCAATCCTACTACCTTAACACTTTAATTCAATTTAACCTATGTCATATAATCTTACTAACATTAACATAATAATAACTTCAAAAAATAAATCCATCAAAACCTCATAATTCATTTAAATCATGCTTAATTAGAGAAAAAAATCTGGGGGCCAACAGAGCATCATATACACGTGGTGCGAAAAACCAAAAAAAATTGTTCAAGGACTTTCCCGAAGTCCAGGATCTATGTGCCTATACAAGGAAATATCATAAAACCATACTGAATATTCTCAATTCAATACATGTTCATAACATATATATAGGAATTCATGGCATTTACATAAATCAATCGTTCATATAATAACCATGTACCTTGTGTGTAGTCTCTTTCGTTCTTCGACCTTCTGCTCATCAGTTTATCGCAAAACACAATGTCCAAAACAAACCGTCTCCAACAATATCCATGCAGAGCACACTAGGATCAATCTTACCAGGTTCCGAGTGTGGAAAAACATCGAAGACCTGTTTTAGTAATATCGAAGTTACGATCTCATCGAGACATATCCTAATCTCTTCGGAATCCATTTAGTTATATCGCTCAATCCATTTGGTTCTATTGCTCTCCATATAATGGATCTCTATCCAAAACCATTTTATGAATCCTCTGAGTCATTCTTATGCGTGTAACCCACTAGGTTCCTAGTTATGATATCCACTTAGATTAACACTTAATCCAAACAAGTCATGAGCAGCGTCTAGCAATACATCATGACCCTTAATTGACCGAAAAGTGGTTTGATGAATGAACCCGTGCTCACTATGAACCATCTCACGAACCCTCCTATAAATAATTGTTGTGCAATTCATCCTTTCACTATGTTATATCTCACTTGGTTATAAGTATGGGCAAAGTGTCAAATCTCACTAGACTGACTACATCAAATCTAGTCCAAGTGATATCAGTTCTCATCCTGGGACTCATTACTCTATATGTCAATGAAAGACATTCTTCATGATATATGCACTCCGACTAGAGATTTCTAAGTAAATGACCTCGACAAGCGGCCGTGGGTATCGTCTTCTACTATCACAGAAATGGTGAATCCTCTATTAGCTACTCAACTATCTTCGAATAGCTTAAGTTATATCTAATCACCACCCTATGAGCGACCTCTACAAGGCAACAAAGAATGGAGTCAACGCACAGAATCAGTATCTAAGATATCTTTGAGTGCCTCAAGTCTAAGGATACTTGCACCATTGCTATGATAAGATTATCACTGACATTAGAATAAAACATCCATGTGATGATCTCATGGTAGATCATCCAATGTACTTACTACCTCTAGTAAGCATCCACATCTTAACTCTAAACATCTCATGTTTACAGTTTCTGAGATCCATTGCTTGATCAAATCAAGGAGTTTGATATGTGCTAGTCTATCCGGATTAACGATATCTAATCTCATTAATCTTATGACTCGGGATAATTTAGATACTGACATAATTGCACATGATAGGAATCTCAATAGTATAATCACATCATGATTTCCTTCATTCTATGTCATATATCATGGACTTCATTAATTTGCTCATAGATCAACGTCAATTCATAAACAATGAACACCAAATTAATGAAATATGTCTTTCTTTATTATTGAAAATAAAGTCTGTACACAACTTTGTACAAAATGCGCTAAAGGTGATTGCCTTTAAGCCATTACTCTAACACCTACTTATTCTCAAATGTCTCATGACCCTTGTAGTGTTTCACTCTCACACCCTTGCAAAAAAACCACAAAAGAACTAAATATTCATTGCTACAATAAGAACATAAAAAGGAGATACGAAAAATGTCAACCTTTATTACTTCCCTCAAATTATACAAAGAAATGCTCTCTTACATCTCTAAGTTTCTCCTACACTCACTTCCTATGAAGAGCAAAGCTCAAATGAGCTATTTATAGACACCTCTCTAATAGAATCCTACTAGCTAAGATCACAATCTTGTCATATCTTATCATTATCAGATTACATCATACTAACCAATAAAATGACATCCTCATCCAATTAGGACTCTATCGAATAGGATTAAGCTACATTACAATAACAAGATAAAAGATTACATCTACTAGGAATGATTTATCCATACCCACAAAGATCTCCTCTATATTCAGATGATCCTTCGATATGATCTTTATCTCTTACAGTTGATATTCATTCACTATAATCTTATCTGCCACATCATCCAAGATCTCCTCATCTCTATCCGTTGATGATGAGTCATCCAAGCCAATAGGACACTAGTCCAATCCAATGCTTACCCATGCCAACTTCATTAGTCATGGTTCGTCCATTTGAGTACATACTAAGTCCTTAATCCTTCAAGAACCTAGCTTTAACAAAGTCAGCTCGTACAAGGTCTGAAACTCTCCCAAAACTTGCATCATGCTTGATCTACTTGCTAAGTAACCTTGAAGCTCTCATAGATTCCCGTCATGCATGTGATCTAGCTAACCTTCCATCTGGTGTTCGTCTCAAGTCTTCTTTTGGTCTCATATCCGAATCTTGCATCTCATCGAAGATTTCCACTAATGTGTGCCAACACTTGACATTGCACCTTTTTTTCCTTGCCTCCTCGCAAGTCTTTGTCTTGTTCCGTTGTTTTGCGTGTTGAACACTAGTCAAAGCACGTTAATGCCCACACGATTCCACTATTATGATATAGGGGTCTAATGGTAGGCTTGTTGTGTTTAGGATCTTCTATGGGTGGATTGTCTGGGCTAGTCGATATCTATTCATTTGGACTAGGGGTCCAAAAACTGTTTACAGTAACACGGTCACCTTGTAAAAGAAGGCCGGTTCCAATTTCAAGCGTCGGGATATTTTGGCAAAATCTATGTCATGAATCCGTTCAGATTCGGTAATATTATTTGATTTATTACTTTTTAGATTGTGAATTTAGATAACCTTTTTCTGTTTTCAATAATTTACAAAAAAAATGAATTGAGAATTCTATTGAATGTACCAATTTTGGGAATTGGGAAATTCATTTCCTCGTTAATTTGGGGATGACCTCAAAATAAAGGGCACAAGCCACTATCATGTGATTCATATCGTACAGTTCAGTTAGAATTCGGAAGTTTTCTATGAATAATCTAATTAGGCTTCAACTCATTGTTTAGTTCTGTATAACACTTCCTTACCAAATATTTAGAACTATTGGATTAGAATGACCGAGTATTGTTGAATTCAAAATACTAGTTGTTGCAGAAACAAGCAGTTAATTGGGGTGTTACATGTTTCTAGCAGTTTATGTCTAAATATCTGAAGCAGTCGCATCCTTGGAGATTCCTCTTCCATACCATGAGATGACTGCTCAAGCAAGACAAAACTCATCTCTTCGCTGAAAATGAATTCATTGAAGTTTGTATTTCTTCTAAAGTCCGACCCTTCGTCTCCGGTACAAGTTTAACCACAAATAGAACAGTTAGGCCACAAATACTTGAGAAAATGAAGAACGTTCCTGCAACCAAAGCAAATTCCAATGTTGGTAAAAGTTTTTAGATGTCACTCAGCCATACCAATCCCAGGTGTAAGCTCGAAACTCTTACCTGCTGAACTCCAATTCATTAGGAAGTTGAAAGCATAGGAAATAATCCAAGAACCTAACCAACTAACAAGTGTCACCAGGCTTCCAGCTGAACCTTTCATGTTAATGGAAAACACCTGAAATTAAAACATGTTTACAGAAAAATATTACAAGCCAAGGTCCAGAAGCAAGGTGAAGATGGCAAGATTAATCAAACATGAGATCAACTCACCTCAGACATTATTACCCAAGGAATTCCTCCCATTCCTATTGAAAATGATCCTGTATATAGCTGATGGCAGGGTTGGTAGATATTAGACCATCTCGTTATAACAATGAAAAAAGCTTATCCAAAAGTTTGGCAGATAAAAATTTTCCGAACACAAAGTTGTATCATGCATAGAAAATCTAAAACTTCACATAATATATTTCATCGTTACTCCAATGGTACCCTGATCTAGGAATTCAGGGACCTGGTCAGAGTGAAATGCATATTCGATAGAGGAGGTACAAAATAAATGACGAAGCATAGCCTCTTACTTCTACGAAACCAAGTATGTGACCAACTGTTATGATGTACTTTTACATGAATTAATTTCCTAAGAAAATTGAAGATAAGAGTTTGGCATCAGAATTAGTAGAGAGGTTCTGAACAATGAGTAGGATATGAAACCGTACACCAAAGTAAAATCTACCTTATTGCAGTATGCTACATTTATAAAAGAGAAACAAATGCTTGTCTGTCATTACCAGGACACCAGTAAGTGCGAAAAAAGGAGAGAACCCCTTCCCTACATGAAGGTCCTGCAAACAGGAAGCTTTCCACTTTAGATAATCTACGTAAAGGGAGCAAATAAATAGACAATCCATTGAGAAAGAACCTGAAACAAGAATGACAAAGCTGCAAGAAAGCAACCCAGGCATGTTCCAGCCGCAGAGACCTACAAAAATCAGTAGACTTCAGCATAGGTCACAATGTTAGATCACCAACTTGGAAAAATAAGGATGTTAACCATCAAAAGCGGTCTTCTCCCAGAGATATCCATCAATATCACTCCCACTGCTGTCATTGGGACCTGAAGAAAACAGTTTTCATGACCAATACTCGTAACACAATAAGGAAACATTGGTTTGAGACCAGATATAAGCAATGACCTGGACAACAACCATTGCAATAGTCCCAACACTGCCAGAGAACCCTGAAAAAAAAATAGTTACACAAATAAAACCTTTTTGACGATTGATTGCATATCTGTTTATACCTGCTGATTCAAATATTGAAGTTGCATAGAACACAATGCCATTGACGCCTCCAAATTGTTGCAATGCCATCAGACCAACTCCAACCTTCAGAAAGTTCAATTGTTTATAAAATTTATTTCCATTGATCATGTCAAGGAAAATGTCATATCTTAACCCCCCCTCCAAAAAAAAAGAGAAAAAAGAACTCACAATAAGGGAATGAGCGTATTTCCACTGGAACAATTCCAATATGCTACCTTCAGATAGTCGTCGAAGAGTTTCCGTGTAATCCTGTCAACAAGCAAAGATATTATGATGCCTTCATTAAAAATGAACTTGAAATATGGAAAAGAGAAAAGGAAACTAAAAAAGACAATATTAAACATTTTTTTTACATCACAACTAAAACCTCACTCTGATTTCAGATGCTTCTTCAGAAATATCAGCACTTGCCCCTCTAAGGCGCTGTAGTGCAGCTTCACATTCCTTCCCTCGTCCAATATTTGCCTGCAAAGGTTATTTTGCATGGAACCCTAGTATACAGACACGGGAACCCCAATAAATTTCTAGAAATACTTACCAACCATCTAGGAGATTCTGGAATGAAGGATAGGCCCAGAAGCTGAAGAAGACACGGAATTATTCCTGAAGCAAAATAACTCGAGTATCAGTACCTTCAGGCTAGATTAAAACACCACACAGAAAATGGAGAAAAGTATTACCAATGAGAGCCAAAGTACGCCAGGAAACAAAAGCTCCAATTAGATATGTCACTGACACACCACAACATATCATCAACTGCAGAATGAATTAGTGCTTAGTGCATACTTCAGCAAAACAGTTTATAATCAACAGCACAAAAAGTTAGTTCTTTGACATTACTTGATGAACTGCTGTAAATCCTCCTCTAAGATTTTTGGGTGTAATTTCAGCTATGTATACAGGTACCTTTTGTCACAGTAAAGATAAATATTTTATTCTACACGAACAAGTGAGTTATCCAATAAAAATTGTAACAGCCTCATAGGATTACCACATAGGAAAGCAGACCCATGCCATATCCCACCAATAGTCTTCCAATGTCAAGCAACCAAGCAACCTTTTGAAACCAAATTAAAATTAAATGCATTTGCAATTCCACTTGCCAATCATACAGAGCAAGCACAAACTTATGAAACTATGGAATGGAAGAGGAAAAAGTGAAAGAGCACCTTCGAGACTGATATTGCAAGCCAGCCTGCAATGCAGAATAGTTCTGATAAACCCATTGTCTGTTTCAACACAACCAAAACAGAGAAGATTAACAACTTGGATTTCTCTCCGACGGAAATTTGCTTAAGCTAGTAAAACAGGGGATTAAGAGACTTACACCTCTTCGACCAATGTAATCTGCAATCCTGCCACTCATAATCGCACCAATCATCGCCCCAATTGTTAATATTGAACCAAAGACCGAATACTGCATTAAGAAGACAAAATTAACCAACTTAAATTAGTTTCTGGATTAATCTCAAGGATGAGAAGGACGACAAAACCGAAGAGATAAAGAACAAAAAGGAGACTTCGAGTTCAATTTGATCTAGCATTTTGCAATCTGATGAAACATAAAGTTTAAGTAAAAATCGTTATGTTGAAGAATAAGCAACAAAGCAAAATGTTACTGTTCTTTCAAACAAGTCATTCAAGTAGAAAATAAATCAGTAAGTACGTCCAGCTTTACTTTTTGGATACAAGCACCCTTTACCGTCCCCAAGAATTTATGGGTTCAAGGAGGCACAACACGAAAGATACACTGACTTACATTAACTTTTTGCTTTAATATAGCTTAGCTTACCTCTGCAACAGAAAGGGACAGTTCACTAGTGATTCCAGATTGTGAAGGCGAGGAATATCCCACCTGCAATTGAGCGCCATTAGTTTCGTCCAACCAACAATAAACCAGTTAATCATCCATAGAAGGGATATTCTCAAAGTGCTTATCTACTACTACTGTACCATAGGACTGAAGAAAATTTAGAATCTTGCTGGGTTATGTTTCAGAACAAGCAATCTTTAAAATTTAACTACTTACGGCTGATCCAAAAACATATGAACCGGACACAGCAACCAGGGTGCTTATGACCACCATAGTTGTTGCTGAAGAACCTTCACTCTGCTCAACTCCTCCTCCATCACCAGCAAGCAGTTGAGGTCTTTCTTTGACAAGCAGAGGGCCTGATATTCCTCCCTCCTCTATGTTATCCTCAGCCATAACTTTGATTTTTTCAGACAACATGCAGAACCAATAAAAGCAAAAACAAGAGGAAACTAAAGTACCATCAAGTATTTGAAGTTCATAACTGTCCTAAGAGACATAGGAGTGAAGGAAATGCATAAAGTTTAATACAGTAAACAAGTAGCAGAGGAGATTTGTCCGTTGCCAGGATTAGATTTGGACATTGAAAGTGGGACTTTCATTTATCAGTAAAACTCGTTAGATAGAATACGGTAGATTTGTATGGTTAGGGAGTTATGTACTTTATCTTTTAATTTGAACAAATTGGTTATAATTTATAAAGTGTAATTCGGCCATAGTTGTATATCTAGATAAGGATTAGTTCATTAAAAGAATCCAAACTAGCCAAGTGAAACTGTTCCATTAAGTTATCGGAAAACCAAAGTGAGAACTTCGTCCCACCTTCTTTGAGTTATTCCCACTAACCCTTTTCTCAATGTTATTAAATTATATATTCAAGGAAAGAGTTAAAAATAAACATAAACCTTTCACGATAGATTTTTGGCATTAATTATATTAAGGTTTTGTTTAATCTTGTATTCTTTATATTTTTTTATTCTTTCCTTTTACATGTATTCTACAAATTTTGCATGTATTCACCGCGAAGTACCTTACTCCGGTTCAACTTGTACTGTGCAAGTAACTTCCCCGAACATGCCTAAGGAATAAGGACCCACATCTTGTCGGCCGCTTTGTCTCTTGATCTCGTCCTTTCGTGTTTGTTGTTTTCCTCATAAGTTTGATGCCTATATAAATGATAAACAAAGCCTTTGTTTTTTTAATGAGACTGAGGTTAATATGGCTCCTTATCATTATTATCTAATAGTTGCTTGCCTGAAATAAACCAAAACACATGACATTAAGAACAGACGAAAATTTTAATTTAGATTATAAATTATCACCAAAAAAAATTATTAATAGAATGGTCTAATAAATTGGTAGTAGTGATATACTTAAAAAAACCTTTTGAAGGACTAACAAATATAAGTACCTTTTGGAATTTTATTACTTATAAAACTATTTGCATTGTGTTGAATTTTTATTAGATAACGAAATACGAATAAAAAATACTACTAAATTTCTAAATGCTATTGAATCCATAAAAGCATTCCATAAAGTTACTCATGAAATTTATAAAGAATTTATTGGAAAAGATATAATTTCCTATAAATAAGAAATTGAAAATGAAGAAAGAAAAAACTCCTTATGACATTTAAATAATGTGTAAATATGTGACTTCTGCTATTTAGAAGAATATACTTGTCCATTCAAAAAATATTATTATAAATTAACTCATACAGAACAAGAAATGTATATACAAATATACTCTCGCTGGAATATTCACCGAACTATCTGACCAATGGAAGCAAGCCCTCTATCAACAACTACATCAATTTATGTCAACTTTATTTTTAGTGTATAACTGTACAATATGTAATCAATTATTAACTGAAATTATTCATTTAGAAACTTTAGTCATTGAATCTAGATCAGAAAAAGAATATTACAAAAGACGTTATAACTATCTACAATTTTTTTTATTAATGATAATGGTCTAATGCCCATAAAAGAACTACTAGACACTGCATAAAATTAGAGTGATTTGTATATAAACAAAGATTACATATTTCAACAGAAAATTAAGATATTAAATAATGAGTTTATTCTTATATATAAACTATCTTTAATTATTACTCTTAAATAAGATTTATACACTTAAAACAATTTTCATATCTCACTTGTTTATATCCATTTTAAGCAAGGACTGCAGTCATGTAAAATAATCCCTTAAGATACAAAGCGTCCCCCTTTGGATCAACTTTCACAAGGTTCCCCTCGAATACTGGACAATGCAGTGTCTGAGCTCGCTTAGTTTTGTTAGTTAGCTTATCTGCTTTGATGAACATACAACTATGAAACGACGTATTGGGTATGCCCGTGTCTGTGTGAATGTGGAACTTTCAAAAGAGCTTCCTAGCGAGATCCCTATTATGAGACTAGGCGAAGCTAACAAATTGAGGGAAGACCACGTTGCCATTTCCCATCATTGGAAACCTCCCTCTCAACACCCTAGGAAAGTCTAGAAAGCCACAGGAAGAACGTTTACAACAGGTACTTATGAATAGTAAATCAGTAACGAGCCCACTGAACAAAAAGAGGTTGATTCATTGATGGAGGTGTCCCACGCTACTGGCCTTGCAATGTTGGCCGACATAATGCACGTAGAAATGACACCTATGAGATAACCTGGTCAAGCTCCTTCACCAATCCTTAAAAAGTCCATAACTCTAGATAAAGATGTCAAAAGGGCTTAGCCTGCCTGACCCAGGTTGGCAGGGCCATATGTCGACCATGGTCGGCCCAGCCTGGCCCGTGGCCTGATCGTTCATCTTTAGGTCCACTTCCTCCAAGAGTAGGCAGATATCACCATCTCTCTCATCTAGGCTTGTAATTTTGAATTCCAACAGAAAAACTTATGAAACAATTTAATAACACTCCACACTAATATTACCACCCCTTGGTTGAAATGTAAGGACTTTAACTCCACATTATACGGATCAAAAGCACAAGGCCATTGCAGCTTGAGAAAATTTTCAAATGATTTTAGAGAATGCGTCGATTAACTTGGAGTTACAGACTTGAAGCAGATGGGTTACAAATACACATGGTCAAATAAGCAGAGCTCCAACTAGTTCATCCAGAAGAAAATTTATAGAGCTCTCATCAATGCAAACTAGCTTGCTCAATTTCCCAATAGCCTAACCCACTTTTAAGAACCTCTCTTCTCAGAACACACTCCTATTATGATATATAACTTGCTCCAGCAGACCAAACAAGCTTCCTCTTTTTAGTTTATTAATTTTTTAGCCAATGTCCCTGGATTTGCTGAAGCTTGTAGAGGTGGGGCTGACTGTATGTTTAAAGGCTTTAAACAATTTTGTTGTGTCCATAAGCTCAAGGTGATAAAGCAAAAGCTTAAGGACCTCAATTCCTTGAGGGGCTCAAACATTGAAATAGCTCTACACTCTACACACCTCTCAAACAACCTTAGCAGATATTCATTAGCTTTATGAGTCCATATCTAATGATCCCCCTCCTCAGAGATAGGGAACGAACTACACTTTCGAATTACCTTACAGTAGCTAGCAACTATAAGTCTCTACTCCAGCAAACGTGCAAGGACAAATTGGCTCAGAGATGCAGACAAATGCACAAAATTCTTTTTCAATGCAATCTTAACTCGAAAGAACCAGACCTGAATACTCTCCATCACCAATAGTGAAGGAGTTTAATGACATCATCTCAAAGATATCCACGATGAAGTTGTTAGCTACTTCACCTTACTGCTTGGTACTCCCAGTACGATGCAAGCTAACTTTGTTGAGCTCTCTGCAATCATCACTAAAAAGATAACCCCCGTTAAGGCAGCTTTAATATCCAAACCTGTAAAGGACAAGGAGATCGAAGACGTGGTCCTTTCTATGAATGGATTGAAGTCCCTTGGTCCAAATAGCCTGAATGCTCACTTCTATCATAAATCTTGGCATATCATTGGACCTTTTATCAAGGAGGTTGTGAGGGAATTCTTTACCAATGGATGACTACTCAAGGAAATCAACAAAACATTCTTATGTCTGATTCCTAAGAGTTCTAACCCTTCATGTTTTGATGATTTCAGGCCAATTGCTTCCTCTAATGTTCTATACAAAATCATTTCAAGGATTCTAGCTTCGAGACTATAGGACACTCTCTCATCTCTCATAAGTGACAACCAAAGTGCTTTCATATGTAACTGCCAGATCAGAGATAACATATTGATAGCCCAAAAGCTCTTAAAAGGCTACTCCAGATCTTGATCTGCTCAAAATTGCACTATGAAAGTGGACTTTTGCAAGGCCTTTGATAGTGTAAGTTAGGAGTTTCTATGGTATATGCTCGAAGCTTATGGTTTTCTTAACATCTTCATCAGCTAGATCAAGGAATGCATGTCCACTGCTAGCTTTTTAGTACTGATCAACGATAGCCCCTCACCTTATTTACGGCCGCTTAGGTTCTAAGATAGGGAGACCCTATCTCCCCTTACCTGTTCATTCTATGCATGGAGACTTTGAATTCCATCATCAAAAAGAAAGTGGCTGCAAACCCAGAGTTTAAATATCACTCTCGTTATAAGTTGATCGACCTAACTAACTTATCATTCACTAATGATATCTTGTTATTTTGTGGAGCCAAATTGGATTCTATTAATACCTTTATAAAGTCTTTGGATCACTTCAATAAGATCTTTGGGTTACAAATCAACCTCCATAAATGTCTGGTCATTTTATCCAAAGGTGCTTCATCTTTAAAAGCCCAAATAACTACTGCCACTGGAATGAAGTTGACGTCTCCTCCCCTGATGTATTTGGAACTCCCCGTCTTAACCCACCACCTTCGGTTTGCTAACTGCATCCCTCTAATTGAAAAAATATAGAAATGCATTCACTATTGGGTGAACAAGTTGTTATCATATGCTGAGAAACTCCAACTTGTGAAAATGATTATGATCTCCCTTCATATATATTGGACTTCATAAGTCTTCCTCTCTAAAAGTGTTGTCAAAATAGTGGAAAGAATATTCAGGAACTTCTTGTGGAATCGTTCTAGTGGAGTTAGAGGCATTACCAAAGTGAAATGGTTTGAAGTTTGTGTTCCTAAAATAGGGGGTGGTTTAAATATTTCTCCGCTGGCTCCATGCATATTTCCTTAGAGGACGGTGCATCTGGGAAATCAAAAGCAGTCCCTCACAGTCATATTTTTTTAATCTACTTCTCCCCTTAAGAGATGTGGTCCATCGAGATGTCCTTTGTAAGGTAGGTAACAGGGAAAAGATATCATTCTGTTTTGATAACTGGTCTAGCCACAACCCCTTATTTCCTTCCTAAGCCATTGCTACAAGCTCCCTTCCTTTCTCCCTGTCCATCAAGCTTTACTCATTTATCAGTGTAAACTCTTGGAGTTTTCCGACTAAATTTTCCCACCTACAACCTTCTTATCCTCCCAACCCCCTCACTTCTGATACTTATTTCTAGAAGGATCGACCACTCCATCAACTATTGAACAAGCTTACTATCTCTCTGCTAAGAGAGAAACAACCTATGGTGGCTTGGCACTCAATCATCTGGCATAAAGCTCTCCCCCTAAGGTCTTGTTCCTTCTCTGGCTCTCCATTAAGAACAAACTTAGCACAGCTGATAGACTGACCTACCTTGCCATCAACAAATCCTGCCTATTTTGTTTAGTACATGATTAAACCCGTGACCACCTCTTCTTTTTATGCCCGATAGCCAACACAATATGGAATCATGTAAAGTCTCTCTGCAGCTGGAATATATCAATGAGCTCAGTTCCTCACATTGTTCACTGGCTGACAACACATTCATCCATTCCTACTTCTGAATGCATTATTTCCATATTGGCACTTGGACAGATTGGACAAGCCATGTAGAAGGGAAGAAACTTGCATCGATTTGAGACTAAGAACAAAGCTATGGACACACTAATTGTTTAAGGCGCCAGAGGGGTCAAAGAACTTATCGTTCTCAATGACTTAGTTCCAACTCGCAACCTACCTTCTATTTAGTTCCAACTCGCAACCTGCCTTCTATTCTTTGACCATTGTATACATGTCTTTAACTTATTATCTGATTGTTAGTTAGCCTACATATGTTACTCCATGCATGTAATAAGGTATACTTGTGACCATCTTTTAACTTTGTAACATACTTAATTCTTCATTAATTCCATTTTTTCCCTTTCATAAAAAAATAATTCGTCATCATAATTTTCTTAAAATTATTGCAAAGCAAAAGAAATAATAGTTAAGTTGTAGCAACCTTAAAGTTGATAAATTCACCTTCATGTTATAGCAATGATGCCAACATTTAACTTCAATTAACTTACCTAGCACAGTGTGTAAACTTTTGGAAGTTAAGGGTGGTTAATTCCACACATGTTTTTTTAGTTTCTAGTTTCTAGTTTCTAGTTTCTAGTTTTTCTATTTTATTTTCAAATAAGTATAAAAACTTATTTGG
>JANIPM010000231.1:25080164-25090456 GCA_027478405.1 Erythroxylum cassinoides
GATAGTAAAGGTAGTGACAAGGATGAAAAGAATAGTGAGGCTGATCAACACACATTCTTTACTTTGGAGGCTATGCAACATCAATTCCAAAGGATTGAGAACATGTTAAGGGATGTCAGTGATAAATTTGATATACAAGACCAAGCCATTAGGAATTTACAAAGGGAGACTTCAACTAATGGTGCAACAAGGAGACAAAATGCTAGGGAACCAACTCCTGTGCGTCATAAGTATGAAGATGAATATGATGATGGGGAAGATGAAGAAGAGTGGCATAGGGTCCATATTTATATACCCATATTTAATGTATTTTGCTTGTTATTTAAGAGTTTATAGGATTTTTGGTACTTAATTTGCTTCAAATAAGTTTTTAGATGATAATTGTCTTTATGGATCAAGAAGAGATGTACTCAAGTGAAATCATTGCATGGAATGGAAGAATTGGGGCAATTGTGAAGATACACGATCGTGTATAGTGACCATGTATATCAATATAAACGTATGGAACTTCAAAGACGCAATTTCTGCCTATGTGGAGTTACATACCCGTGTATGTTGTCCGTGTAAGTCTCTATAATCATGTAAAGTCATGAATTAAGGTGTATTTGGATATGCACAAGACTGTACAAGTGCTTATGTATATCTTAGAAACCCTAATTTGTTGATACCCTAATTTGTTGATATATATATAAGGATATTAAAAAGACTACATAAACGGAGGTAGATTAGAAAAGTTTGAATTTAGAGAGAGGCAACGAGAGTCATTAGAGACACCTAAAAGGGAAGAGAAAAAACACAAAAATAGTCTTCACATCATAAAGAAGAAGATCAAATAGTGGAAACATCATGTCAACTCCAATTTTCTAGAAATGCCAGATCAAGGCTTTCAAGTTTAGTCATTATTTTCTTATTTTATTTAGTTTCCTTGGATGTTAATCATGAATAGTTGTGTTTTGAATATGTTTATGGAATTCTAAATCTATATTAGGGTTTATTATTGAATTATTTTGTTTAACTTTTATCTTGTTAAATTTAATATAGTATTGCTTTGTGGTATTTGTTGAACTCATATTTGATAAGAAATCGAGAGATTAAATCAAAGTTATCTGTGTTAATTGACCCAATGAGAGTTGTACCTTAATAGACTTACAAATATCATATTAATAAACAATTAAAGAGAGATCTTAATTTTGAGTTAATTATCTTTATAATTGCCTCAAATCGAATTAAATAGTTAAGAATAGTTTTGATAATCGAGAGATTTCAACTCAACTATTTTCTATTTAAATAAGGATTACTTTGTTAGATCTCAAGAGAGGGTACTCTAACCTTAGGATATCTAAGATCGAACATAATTGAATTAACAAGGCAAAAGGGAAGACAAAACAATAATAACCCCTAAGTTCCCATTATTGATTAACTTCACTCTTATTGCTATCTTTACTAATTCAATTGTTTGGTTTTATTAGTTTATTTTAATTTCAATTAATTTATTTGAAGTTTAGTTAATTTAATATTTTATTATCTTAGACAAAGTAAATTCAAATTATTAGGTGACTAATTCAATCCTCATAGAAACGATATCTTACGTACTACAATATATGATCCATATATTTGCAATATTGCATACATTAAAACAAGCAACATTAGGAATTGGACGAATGCTTAATTCAACAACCTGCTTCCCTCTCCCTCATTCCCCTAGCCAAGTCTTTCTATCCAACTTCTTCGTTACTGCAACCACTGAGCCAACAAATAATAACAAATCCAAAGGCAAAGTCAGAGAAACGTAAGTCCTCTTTTGAGGCTTCTATTATATTCTATTATATAATTTGTTCATTTTACAAGAATATACTGTAAATCATATCATATAAACAAGCTCTCATTCTAGCTGAGCATTTAACCAAAGAGTCCCTTGGTAAGTCCAAAGTAGTGCAGAAATTTTGCAAAGACAGCTAAAAACTGACATATTAAGAAGTCTAAGTTTCATTTTTGAGGGCCAAAGTATTGCACGTTTACAGCCATGAAAATCCGGCATGCACGGAGCTCGATCTACTTCAGCAGTCTTGAGAAATACCGGCGATTGTTGATTGTATTTCTTCCAGTGTTCGTCCCTTAGTCTCCGGTACCAACTTCCATACAAACAGAACAGTCAACCCGCACACGGCTGTGAAGAAGAAAAATGTTCCTGCGAGATACAATAGTATCTAATTGAGCACGACCTATAATTTAGATGCAATGTAGATTACAGGTCTCCGCATTCATTTCATTGCATGTACTCGTAGTAACAACAGAGACAACGAAAGACCTGCTGAGCTCCATTCCATCATGAAATTGAATGTATATGTCGTTAGCCAAGAGCAGGACCAGTTGGTTAAAGTCACCAAACTTCCAGCTGTGGCCTTTATACTTATGGGAAATATCTGAAATGGAAAGTTCATCTTTCAGTTCCTGTTTTTCTTTAATTTTCCATTTCCAAATTTTTCTTCTTCGGATTGTTGTCAATGAATTTTCTTATGGTAAGAGGTTTAGGCTCTGGATATATATGTGTACCTCTGACATGATGACCCAGGGAATTCCTGACATGCCTATCGAGAAAGCTACAGCATAACCCTGGGTGCATATTTGCACGATAAGACAACAGTGCAAAAATAACAGGAATAGAATTTTAATATAACCTCTACTAGAAAAAAAAAATCATAACAATATGTAACGGAAAAACTTCAGAAGAAAGTCCTATTCTGCTTTTCTAGTTTGAATTACCAAGAAACCGACAAATGCCAAAATTGGAGTGAATTTCTTCAAGAAGTGGAGGTCCTGCCATCAGAAAGGCAAGTGATTAATGAAATTAAGGACGATCTCATAAAATGATTGAAGGGGAAACGATTTAAGCGAATTCTGACAAAACCTGTAAAAGGAAAGCTAACGCGACAAGGAACACAGAGAAGCAATCTCCAATAGAAGAAACCTGCCACGCAATGTCTTTAGATTTGTCCACATGACCTACTTTCAGAAGTTCTGTAAGAAATTATTGCTTTTAATCTAACCATTAGTAGGGCACGTCTTCCATATGAATCCATCAAGAGCACACCCATAATAGTTGTTGGTATCTGAGGAAATTTGCATAATTGTCTAGTTTATTTGCAACTTCCATTTTAACTGCGGGGAGAAATGTGAAATAGCTGGAAATTTTCCTGTTACCTGTAAGATACCTATTACGGTAGTTCCCATGGTCGGTGAGACTCCTGTTTTGATTATTCAGTCAACCAACTTTGTTAATAGAAGATGAAATTTTTTTCATAGCTCAAAATGAAATGATTTCAGAAGATTTACCAGCTTTAGCATATATGCTGCTAGAATAATATACCATTGCACTGTTTCCTGCTAGTTGTTGTAGTAACATTAGCCCTACTCCAACCTGGGACAGTTGAAACAATCAAAGTAAATTAAGATTTAATCAGTATAGACAATAATAGGAAATTTCTCTCATAATTTTGCGACTAATTTGAATTAATTCTCACAAGTATTGGATAACCATATTTCCTCTGGAACAGTTCTATAGTTCCAGCACTTGGATTCTGCTTAAAGGTTTCTACAATTTCCTGGAGAACAATAGAAACATCATAATCCATATCATCTTACGGCTCTAAAAGACTGTCGCCTGACTTAAAAACTTCAATAGAACTTGGAAATTGGCAGAATAGTACTCTTATGTCTAGTGCTTCTTGAGAAATATCGGCATTTTTTCCTCTAAGCCTCCGTAGAGAAGCTTCAAATTCCTTTTCACGACCAAGATTAGCCTGTTGAATAAATTTTTTCACGTCAAAACAAATATTTTTTATCTCAAGTATTTCCGACTATCATGAATTAAACTCACCAGCCATCTAGGAGACTCTGGAATGAAGAACAAACCAATAATTTGCAGTATAGATGGAGTGCAAGCTGAAATACGACAGAAATGTAAAGTTGGTAAAACTACATACTGATTGCTGAAACAATTGTTGCACAGCTCAGGACTGCTCTAAATTATGTAACTAATATTGGCTCGAATGCTCATCTAATAAAAGAAATTGTTAAAGTTGAACAAAAATGGCATTACCAAGTAAAGACAATGCTCGCCATGAAATAATATTTCCAATTGAAAACACAAGTGCAAAACCCAGACTTATCATCAGCTGCACGGTTGAAAAAATCAAATGACATTCAAGATACTTAAATTTCTCAATTTTGACTGTAAAACGTAAAATGAAAAGATGCTTTACGTGATTGCCTGATGTAAACCGTCCCCTTATATTTTTAGGCGTTATTTCTGCAATGTATACAGGTACCTGCTCCAAACAGTTTTGCAAGAAATTGTCAAATATGGTTAACTCGAAAGGTATGAACTAGGAACTACTGCTGATCATAACTGAGGAATGCACACTTAATTGCAGTTACCACATAAGTAGTAAGCCCAACGCCAACACCAATCAAGAATCTCCCAATATCCAGCCACAAAGCGTCCTTTAAACATTAAACAACTTCTACGAATCACAAAATGCTTTCAGAGCTAGCATTCAAACAATCACTTAATCTTTGTTGCTAGGAAAAACTAAACCTTAGCAAATGCTATTGCAAGCCATCCAGGAGCGCATAATATTTGGGATAACCACATTGTCTGCTTCACAAAGCCATATCAATCATGTTATTACATAGAAAAGCACAAAGAACTTGCGATGACAATTGAGTGGTCAAAGTTACAATCCGGATTTTCAAAGTAACAATTGAAGGAAGATACATAACTCGTCTTCGACCGATGAGATCAGCTACCTTGCCACTTACAATGGCACCTGTCATTCCTCCAATGGTCATTATCGAGCCAAAAAGTGAGTACTAAAGGACGAAAAAGGAAAACAAACAAAATGCATCAGAAATAATGTGTCTAGTAAATGGGCATGATCGAAGTTGAGAAGATAACGTCATGTAAAGACAAATTGAATGACCCAACTATGTGATGTTCTGCACTTGTTACTGATCATTACAATAGGAAAAGGTATTATGTTTTTCGTGAAGAAAGGTTTTTTTTTTTTTTTTGGTTCTCATTCGAAATTCTAAAAGTTACAAAAGGAATTAAACTGTTGTAAAGCTTTCAATCGCCTTCCTTATTCAGCTAGTAGATCCATATTTAATGACAAGAATCTACCAAAAATAAAAATTAATAACTATAACACGTATGACCATTTTTAAAAATTGTATAATCAGAAAATACCTATTCCCATTGTCTTATGACAAAATTTGAAAGTGTGGATACTTAATGTTTTACATAATATATATATTCTTATACCAATCAGAAATTAGATTTTCATATGTAGGCTGCATTTGACAAATTAACTATGTAACAATTTTACACATGAGTTAATAAAACTTCAGTACCAAAATTATATAATTGCTAGTTTAATATGTAAGTGGTACTAAAATGGAAAAGAGACTACTAACTGCCGAAACCGTGAGGCCCAACTCTTCCATGATTCCAGATTCAGCTGGCGACGAATAACCCACCTAACAATCAATTACAAGATGGCGTAGCGCAACATCAATAATGCATGCAAACTATGAGAAGTCTCAGTTACTTTTCAATACTATACATAATTTGATCATATTTCTTAAAGTCCAACTTACTCATAACTGCCCATTGACTTTCCACTTCCTATTTATCATCTTAATAAATTGATTGATCACATACATATTATTGTTAACTTATAGCTTCTTACATGTGCACATGTGCCATTCACAACATATTTTTTAAAAATTAAGTTACCAATATATTACTATAAGTAAGATGTGAATAAACTAAAATTAAAAATTTCATTAAAAATGAGGGTTATGCGTTTGAGAATTATCCGCCATAGAAAATCTGATATATATTAAAAGATTTTATTTGAATGAAATTTCTTTTATAATAATTACGAAAACGGTAGGTCGTGACCTTAAAAAGGGTTACTGAGAACAAAGTTTTAGATATAAATTCTAACTGAGGCAAAAATAAAAATTCTTAACTATATTTATATAAAATTTCATTTATTTATTTTCGCCTGCCACTATGGAGGCATACGTGGTTCCGCCCCGTGCTTCCATCTTGCACTATACTGCGTGCTGCGGGGCATGTCGATGGGTTCTCCTCAGATCCCCAAATGGACGGTTGAAATTAAACTAGACAGAGTTCGTACAAGAGAAATGGGACAGAGAATCACGTCACCCATGGGTTGGATTCATGAGGGAGACGTCTCGACATGTTGTCTGCACGATGTGTTCCCAAATTGTATAATATTATAAGATATTCTTTTTCTTCTACTCGAGTTCAAGTTTCTACCGTAAGATTAAACGGAGCTTTCTTCACAAGAAAACGAAAACTTTAAGAAACTTGTTAGTTATATGAACTGAAGGTTGAACAATTGTGAGTTGTGACAAGTAAATATCAATCCAATTAAGTTTCTGCACGCTTAATCATAGGAACATAGCTTTTCCGCTCAGCCAGCCTTTGTGACCGTCTCCACGGGCAGTCGTGGTGGCTATGAACCCGCAGAGAATTAACGGGGATAGAAGCGATAGATGGCACTTCTAACTCCCGAGAGACATTCAGGTGAAACACCAAACAGCTACGCTACTTAAAAAAGACAATAAACTTGCTATGCATGGATGGCGTTAATAAGGTAGTAGTACTCACAGCGCAACCGTAAGTGGCAGAACCGCAGACCGCAACTAAGGAGCTAAAGACAAGAACGGTGGTAATGGGAGAACCTCCGCTGTCAGTATCACCAGACTCGGAGTGAAGAAGAAGAGGCCTTTTGGGTGTCGCGTAGTCTTCCATCAATCCATCTCTCTCCATGACTTAATTAGCACCCTCAAGGATTCAAACTCTCTGTGTAAGAGACTGGGAAACAGAAAGATAGCTGTGGAGAAGAAACTAGGAAATACTGGGATTGATGTATTTGGTGGTCCATTTTGTTGACTAACACACTTGAGAGTTGTATTTAATTGAAATACAGGACCTTGTTTTCGCTTAAAAAATAGTCAAACTTCAACTATTATTTTTTTTGACCTAGAAAATACAATAGTGTAGTCTAATTAATGTCTTGTAGGTTGTTTTTTTTTAACTTGTCTTTTTCTTATTTGTGTATTTAGTATTTACTCCGTTCTATTTGTACTATGTTAATTTATATTTTATTATTTTATGTGGATGTATTCATTTATATTTTGTATTATATGTAGGTCTATTAAAAATAGGTTTTTTTAATTAGTACGTATTAGTCAAGAGCATTATAATATAGTGAAGCAACAAATAGCTTTGATAAGGAGATATACTGGCAAGAACAGGTGATGGAAATCTGTCGGCAATATGGATTGCAACTGCAAAAGTATAGTTTCAAATTTTCAGTTAGAACCTTTGAGTGAGCAAGCATAGAAAGTCCCGTGTTAACTATATGCCGAATTTTTCTTTCCACAGTCTCATTTTGTTCATGAGTATGAGCACAGACAATTGTATTATTAATACCTGAATTCTTTAGAAAAGTATTAACATTCCTATGTTGTTAACAAGCTCAATCAATATATGTCTACTTCAACACATATACATTGGCAAGCTTGCAAGCGTGTTCTTAGATATGTGAAAGAAACACTCACCCAGGGATTCCTATTTGTTCCTAGTTCTACAAGTTTTTGCAATTTGAGTTAGGGATAAAGTTGACAGACGATCCACCAGTAGATTTGCAGCCTATTTGGAAAAAAAATATAATCTCAAAGAGTTCAAAGAAACAATAAACAGTGGATAGATCATCGACTGAAGTAGAGTATAGATCAGTTGCTAATGCAATAGCAAAAATAATGTGGCTACAGTCATTACTCAGTGAGATTGGTCACAACTTGAGCTCTCCCATTGTTGTTTGGTGTGATAATTTAAGAGCTGCATTTCTTTCTCTTAATCATGTTTTTAAGGCCAGGACTAAGCACATCTAATGTGATTACCATTTTGTCAGGAAATAGTGTAGTCAAGGAAAAATTACAATTCAATACATCTCCACTAATGACCAAATTGCAGATATCTTCACTAAACCCTTGAGTACAGCAAGGTTCTCATAACTTAAACACAAGCTTCAAGTTATCTAACTAGATAGGTATTAGTCAAGAGCATTCACAAACTCTTCTCAATTATAGCATGTAATTAGGTTATTTTGTTTTGGTCAGATAAGATGTAATCTTCTTAATTAATAGGTAGCAAATTGTTCGCATATAATTAGTTGTCAGAATAGCATAGCTTGAGTTTAGGATCTTGATTAGATATTATTAGCTAGATTGATATTCTTTGTTATTATATATAATGTCTGCTAAACTCTCAATACAAAGTGAGTTAGATTCTCTATTTTCATTCAAACTCTATTAGTACGAATAAAGTTACGTATTATTAGATCTCCTCAAATCTCACATCTTAGATATACTCTTGGTAAATGTTTTTGTTGCAGTAGAAATTACAATAGATAATATTATAAATGTTAGTTATACGATGTTTCTTTTTAATAATTACTAATAAATAAATCAAATGAAAGTGCTTCGTTTGTGTCAGTTTAAACAATAGTCTGCACCATATTGGGGATCTTGCATCATTTGTGCTTTTAAGGAATTCGTACAGACGATTTGTTCCAAATTTCTTTTTAACATAATTGTAAAATCATAAAGTTTTATTTCTCATTCCTCCAAAAATACATAATTGTCTGAAATCTACCGTTGCTTTCAATTTCTTTTTATTAAGTATTAGAAAGATTTTGTGTAAATTATTTGACCTGTTAATAATTCAAGGTTAATTTCCTTCCTTTGCTCGTGGCTTTCTTTCTGCCGTCCAAAGCTTATGGGTATAGAATGTTAAAGTCTTCGAAGACAAAACCCTTGTACAATGACGTGAAATGGTTATTTGTTCTTTATATCTAATATGTCTACTAGTTGGATATTTTTCTTAAAGACATGATATATAAAGAATCTTGAAAACATGTACAGGCAGTGAAATTACTTCCACGGGATGCCATCACTAATAGCAGTAAATGCATTGATTTCCTTGGATGCATTATTTTCGTCAAAACTGAGACATCTCACCAGATTCTTGCAGTAGCTAGTCTTGTTAGGTTTAGCTGAACACACCTAATCTAGATTATTATAGACCATAATAGCTCCAGATCCTTATCGAGGAGTCAATACACCAGCAACATGGATGAGGACAGACACTCACAAGATTTCAATTTTGTTAATGTTTAAATAATTCTTTTTGTTATAAATATCATCTGAGTTAACTTTCAAATAGATAAAATAACTGCGTTCTTTCAGAGTTTTGGTAACTTACACAGTTTTTCCCAATGAAAGGGTCGTGACAATTGGTTATCTGTCTAATCCATCCAAAGCCATATCTTTATGCGGGTCAGGGATCAAGTTGATTGTGATAGTACCAATATATGGTGTCTCATCCAAAAATAATGGCGCCACATAGACTCAAGTTAAAGAAATTTGCTTAAGAATTAGTGTTCCGTTTACTTAATAGTGAATTAGGATGATTTTCATATCATAAAGAACAAAATCAAGCTTAAATTTAATAAAACAATTTAAGGATTAAAATATACATTTTACTGTCTTTAATAGAGCAGTAAAATGTACATTTTTATATTAATTTTTTAAAAAATAGACAAAAGATTAACACTTTTTTATTCTATTGCTAACCCAACTCATCTAATGAAAAAAAAAAGTGATACACAAGCTTAAATTAATGAAATTCAAGTTAAACTTAGTAAGGTTGTTTATCTGAAAATCAATTAAGATGATTTTTAGATGGAAAATTCATGATTAATATGATTAATTAAGCATTTTATTCCACAACAGGACTCCTACTAGGATAACACATTGATTTGGAAACAGAAATAGTGACAACGGATTTCTTCTTCTTCATCCTCTTCTTCGTCGTTTTATACACGTAGAAGTACAATCCCTAATACTACATCGCATAAAGAGAAACTAGGTATAGCTATTAAGCTTTATTTAATAGTACTACTCGAGGGTTTTGTTTCTTTGCAATTGCGTTTTATTGGTTACGGGGTTTTTTTGGCGGGGGGGACTGGGCATTGTATCCTCCGCGACTGTCGTAGGTTGGTGGTCCCCCAGGCCGCCTATTGTATCCTCCGCGGCCGTCGTAAGTTGGTGGTCCCCCAGGCCGCCTATTGTATCCTCCGCGGCCGTCGTAAGTTGGTGGTCCAGGCGAAGCTGATCCAAGAGCTTTACGA
>JANIPM010000231.1:25200734-25211876 GCA_027478405.1 Erythroxylum cassinoides
TTTTCTTTGTTAAAAATAAAAACTATTTAATTATTAATATAACATAGTTACATTTTGTTACTAATAACAAACATTTTAACTAATAGTTGAAGATGAAAAAATAAATTAAAACATATTTATTATTTTAAATATAAAATTTGATTTGTTATGTTTGAATATCATTAGTTATATTAAAAGTATAATGATATTTGATAGATATTGGTAATCCATTCTTACTAATAATTCCATTCTTACTAATAATTAACAAGTATTAACTTAGCATATTTGCTTCATATGTTTATTAGTTTTATATGACAATAAATTGTCTTTTAACTAAATTTGATTATATATTATACAATATATATGATTAAATATTAATTAGGAAAATAATAACAGTTATAAATAAAATTTGAGAAATTAATTATACTTTGAATATCTCATATGATTTTTACTAAAGTTGCTATTAGTGAATCATTTTATTAATATAAATTACATAATTAAATCACTACCCTTTATCTAATTTCAATGGCCTTTAATAAATACTGTTAAGATATATGTTATGATATCTTATTATTTAATTTGGGGCATTATTTGATAATTAGATTTAGATGGACTTATGTGGGACTCTTTTAAGATAAGGTTGATTATTTTTAAAATCCGGATTTAATGTATAGCCTAGTTTGGGGATAATGGCTATTTAGGCACCAAAATTTGTGGAGATTTTTTAAACAATTGCAGTTATGTTGATACTATTTTTACGTAAATTTTGGGTTGTACTAGCGTCGGTTTGGTGTGTAAAAACAATGGGCATCTTATGACTTGGCAGCTAGGGTTTTAGGGCTATCTTGGATAATATTTGGTAGTTGATTTTGTGGGGATATTATTCTGAAGTGGTGCTGAATTTTTTGGCAAGGATTATGTGAGTTTAGGCGCTATTTTAATTGTTTATTGTAAGTGATTTTATAGTTGCGTATTATCCAGTTTTTGAATCACAATTGTGGGGTTGTATTGTTTATTGAATGTGTTGAATTTGGCAGCTAGTTTTCTGGTTTTTGCGTGATTCTTTTTTGGCTACCAATTGTTTATGGAGGGCTAATTGTGTGGCTGCAGGTTGTAAGTTGTTGTGTGCAAAAACTCTTGAAGTTTTCATGATCTTTGCAACTGTTATTCTTGGTCGATGACATGATGTTTGTTGGGCTGATTGGTTATTGATCGTATGAGTTTTGGTGGCTGTTGATAGTGGTGGTGGTGTGCAAAAAATTCCATCAATTGTTGTTAATTTTACAACTCTAACGTTTGCAACATTTTGGTGAATAAATGTTTTGTTGTTGTGTGTTGGGTGTTCCGATGATAATGTCAAAAGACTTCAACAATTTAATTGGTGAACAACTTCCGATCTTTCGTTGAAGAACGTGGAATTATTAGGAAAGATGTCTTTCTTATCTCAAGTGTATTTGTTTATGTTTTTATTGTTTAATCACTTGAGGTGTTTATTTCTTATCTTTATTATGAAATGTTGTTGAGAAAATTTTCTATTGAGATTAGCAAGATTTGGTCGTGTTATCGGGTGTGATTTACTTTTACGAGTTCTGAGGATGAGGGATAATGTCAAGGGATGAATGAGTCGGCTTAGTAAAGCCTTGTATAAAAATATCGTCGTTAGTGAAAGTATTAAGCTGAGAAAGAGCTCACAAATATAGGCAAGGTGTGCTAAACTACATTAACAAATTTCAGATGTTGATTTATTATTTCATATTTGATTTTTTCATATTTGTAAAAAAACTTATATCTATTGCGGGTGATTCATAATTTATGTGAAACTATATCCTTCGGGATTTTCAATTAGTATCAGAGCAGGTCACTATATTAGAACTTGGTAAGTCAAGTTGGTGCAGATTTGTGTTTCGTAATTATAGCTATAAGAGTAGGAGCATCAATAATCAGGCCACCATTGTTAAATGGTTCAAATTATCCTATGTGGAAATCACAAATGAGAGTGTTCATTCATGCACAAGGAACAAAAGCATGGAACTCGGTTTTAAATTGTTGGACATATCTAATAAAAGCTAATGAAAAGGGAGCTGTAGTGTTTAAAGATGCATATGAGTGGACAAGGGCTGTAGAAGAGAGAGCATTTGGAAATTCTCAAACGTTGCACGCCTTCTTTAGTGTAGTTGATAAAGGTCACTTTGCTATGATATTAGCTGGTGAATTGGCGAAAAAAGTGTGGGACATTTTTCAAACTATACATGAGGATTCAAAATTTGTTATAGCTTTGAAACTTCTTATATTGGTTGCAACATTTGAAGAGTTGAGGATGAATGAGAATGAAACTATTGGAGACTTCCATGAGAGACTGTGTGACATAGCAAACCAAGCACATCAAATTAAGAAAAAGTATTGAAATCTGAAACTTGTTAAAAAGTTATTGAGAACATTGCCTCCGAGATTTATACCAAAATTGCAGCCATCGAAGAAGCCCATAATACTAATGAATTATCTTTGGATAAGGTAATTAAGATTCTTACCAACTTTGAGATGATTTTGTTAAAGGATAAATGAGAGAAGAACAAAAGATTGGCATTGCAAGCCAAGATTGGTAAAGTCATGAATGACTTAGAAGATGAATCCAATGAGAATGAGGATATGAAGTTATTGACAAGAAATTTCAACAAATGGTTAAAGAAAGTGAAGAAGGATAGAGGCGAGTTTAGGCAGAACAATGGGAGTTCATCGAGCAACAACTTCAAATAACAAGCTAAAACTCAAAAGGGTGAAAGAAAAGTGAAGAAAATTCAATATCATGAATGTCAAGGCTTCGGACATGTGCAAGCAGAATGTGTTAACACTTTGAAGAAGAGAAAAAGAAAGTCTTATAGAAGCACTTAGAGTGAGAATGAATCCAAAAGTGATTATGGTAGTGAAGAGGAATTTGTGAGTAATGCTACAGTGGTTGCTTTATATAGCAAAAGTATAGTTGCTTGTTTAACAGCAATGAAGAAAGATGAAACTGACGATGAAATCGTGGATAAATCAGTCCAAAATTTCAGGAAAAATGTAAATGAATCAGCCCTAAGTTTAATTTCAAATTATGACAGTGATGACAGTGGTTCAGATTATAAGAGGGAGGATGTTTGCAAAGTTTATGAGTTAATGCGTGTTAAATGGGTCCAAACATGTAAGAAAAATGAGAAGTTGAAAAAGGAAAACTCTACTATAAAGAACATCATTCAAGATCTAGAGAAGAAGTTGTTATCTACAATAGATGATTCAAATGAAACAAAGTCATAGTTGGTCAGTATGGAAAAAGGGATAAGAATGTTAAATAGAGATACTAAAAAGTTAGAAAAGTTGCTGACAATTGGTAAGATTAAAGGAGACTTTCAAGGTTTTGGCTATAAAGGTGAATGTTATAAGTCGGATGATGAGAAAATTTGTGCAGCTAGATCTGCCCAAGGAGAAACTTCGAGGAAGAAACAAAAATTTATATCAACATATCACTTTTTTGGGGTTATTGAGCATATAAGGTCGAAATGTTACAAGTTGTTATAAATGATATTTCAAAGGGCTCAAAAGCAAAAATCTAGACATTCTTTAATGAACTTTCAGCAACAACCGACATTACCAAAGAAAACTTGGGTTAGAAGAAATGAACCTCACACATCATAACAGACATACAAGACAGTTAATACTAGAAACTGTTCAGATCCACAGTTAGTTGTTACTTGAAAAGAAATCAACTCGACATCTGATGAAAAAGATGATGTGATGAGGAATAAGGTTATGTTTGAATTTCTTCGAGGGGCACAAGGATTGTGTGTTTTACATTTTTGAAGTATATTTTGATTTTGTTTAAAAAAAAGTTGAAGGAGTTAACGTCTATACTTTTTAGAGTTTTTAATTTATGGGTTTTCTAAGGTTTAGGTGATTAGTGTTTATCTGGCTTTTCTTTACTTATTGAATAGTATACTTGAAGTGAGAATGAGACTTTGCTTAAAGATTTGAAAATTCTGCTTTTGGATTTTGATTTACAGAGTTATGTCAAGAATATGTTGATGTTTGATAGAAGACCTATAGGAAGATTAAGATTTTCTATGATTTGGGTTTCTCAAGTTTATCTTAGATTCTCTCTATATCATGGGTTGTATGAATTTTAACAATTTGTTTTCATATAGTTTATATGAGGAGGAGATTAATTAAGTTTGATTATGATTTGTGAATGCATTTGAATTTAATCAGTCATATGCGAATGACTTTGATGTAAGTAATGATATATTGACTAGTGTTCTAACTGGTGGTAAATTGTCATCTTGGCATGCTTATGATTCATCCGTTGCACCTATTGATGATTTTTATGCTTCTTTATTCGCTAAGATTAATTGCATCGATGGCATTCTTAGTTTTGGCATTGTTTTGTCCCAAGGGGGAGATGTAGGACTATTTATTTTCATCTAATATGACTGTTCAATTCAGGGCGAGATTTCAAGGTATTTACATGCCTATTAGTCTTACTTTTTGACATCTTTTTGTCCTAAGTGAGAGAATGGATGATTTAATGGTTGTGGTTGTTTTGTTTATTTGGAGAACTTGGCCGTTTTTCTTAATTTTAGATTATTTTTTATTCAGATATTTTCCAAGTGTTTAATTGGAAGATATTTGGAACCTCGTGTTCAATTAAGGGGGAGTTTCTATGTGGTATATGCATTTTATGTTATATGTCCAATTATCCTCTTAAGGGAGAGTTTTGACATGTGACAAATACTGTAATGCCAAAAAGAGAGAGATTGTTAAGATATATATAATGATATCTTATTATTTAATTTTGGGCATTATTTGATAATTAGATTTAGTTGGACTTATGTGAGATTTTTTCAAGATAAAGTTAAGTAGGTTTAAAATCCTAATCAATATGGGATTTAATGTATAGCCTATTTTGGAGATAATGACTATCTAAGGAAACAAAATTTATGAAGATTTTTTTGAAAAATCCAGTTGTGTTGTTGCTGTTTTTACGCAAATTTTAAGATTGTACTGATGTCGATTTTGTGTGTAAAAACAATGGGCATCTTAAGACATGGCAGCTGGATTTTAGGGCTATCTTGGATAATATTTGGTAGTTGATTTTGTGGGGATATTATTATGTTGTGGTGTTGAATTTTTAGCAAGGATTACGTGACTTTGGGGCTTGTTTTAATCGTTTATTGTGAGTGATTTTGCAGCTACTTATTCTCCATTTTTTGAATCACGATTGTGGGTTGTGTTGGTTGTTGAATGCGTTGAATTTGGCAGCTAGTTTTTCTAATATTTGCGTGATTCTTTAGTGGTTGCTAATTATTTATGGAGTGCTAATTGTGTGATTGTCAGTTGTGAGTTGTTGTGTGTGAAAACTCGAAAAGTTATCGTGATCTTTACAGCTATTTGTTCTTGGTCGATGACTTGATATTTGTTGAGCTAATTGGTTATTGATCGTATGAGTTTTGCTATCTCTTGATAGTGGTGGTGGTATGCAAAAAAAGTTCCAACAACCATTATAAATTTTGCAACTTTGATGTTTGCTACGTTTCGGTGAAGAAACGTTTATTTTTGTTAGTAATTTTTCTACTGTTGTGTGTTGAGTGTTCCGGTGATAAGGTTAAAAAACTTCAGTAATTTAATTGGTGCATAACTTCCTATCCTTCGTTGAAGAAGGTAAATTATTGAGAAAATTGTTTTTCTTATCTCAAGTGTATTTGTTTATGTTCTTTATTGTTTAATCACTTGAGTTATTTATTTCTTATCTTTATTGTCAAACGTTGTTGAAAAAATCCTCTGTTGAGATTAGCATGAGTTGATTGTGTTATCGAGTTGATTTACTTTCATAGATTTTGAGGACGAGAAATAGCATCAAGGGTTGCATGAGTCGACTCAGTAAAACCTTATATAAAACTATTGTTATTAGTGAAAATATTATGATAGGTGAAGGCCCCGCAGACATAGACAAGATGTGCCGAACTATGTTGAGAAATTTTGGTTGTTGATTTATTATTTCGTATTTGATTTTTTTGTTTTCGTATTTGTCAGAAAATTTATAGCTGTTGTGACTTATTCATAATTTGTGCAAAACTATAACCTTCGGGATTTTCAAATACTAATAGTTAATTTCTAATATAATTTTAGCAAAGTATTTATTAATAATTGATCAACAATTTCTAAAGATATTTGTAAACAAAAACTAAAAGTAAATGCTGAATTGGGAGCTGATAAAAAAATAAAAAACAAATACACCAGTAAGAAAATTCCATCAATCGTGGCTTCCCCTTACTTCAATCACTACGTTCCTAATGCTCTATACCGTAGTAGTTGTCCTCTAGAGTTTCCATGTATTTAACAAGATAGCCTTATATATACATTCCAGTTTTACAGTTTTAGTATTGGTACCATCTCTTTACAGATATTGGGAGGAGCTCGGATTTAAATCCTCGCTGATAAACACCTAAAATGGGTAAAAAGACACCAAGTCTTCAGGAAAAGGTCATAGGTCGCACTTACCTATTGCAGTCTCTGGTCTAGAGTCTAGTCTAGATACCCTCCCTAAACGAAAAAGAAAACAGAAAGCGAAGAGAATGGTGTATTCGTTGGAAAAAGACTTGTAATGGCACAGTAATGATCTCTGCTTCACTTCCCATGCTTAACCCACAACTCCAGTCCATTCAACTTACAGACGCTTGAATCTCCTCCAGTGTCTTACCTTTTGTTTCAGGCACCAGCTTGATGATGAAGATAATGGCCATTAAACATATGCAAGCATACAAATAAAATGTACCTGAAAAATTGTACAGTCAAGAACATCGGTGATTCAAATTACTGCTCTAGACCCAACTCTTTTCCTGGTTACCTCAATATAATCCATGTTGGGAACTTACCAAATGAACTCCAACTCAGAAGAAAAGTAAAGGTGAAGGATACCGTCCAGGAACCAAACCAGTTAACCATTGTCACCAAGCTTCCAGCCAGTCCCTTGACATTAAGTGGGAATAGCTGCAATATTTGAAGCATTCACATTTAAATTCGTTTTGAGCCTACTTTTGTTGCTATATATGTTTGTTTGTTGCGATGAAAGTATCAGAAGTTTTGAGGTTACCTCAGACATTAATACCCAAGGAATTGCACCCATTCCTATTGAGAAGGAGGCTATGAAAAGCTGAAAATCAAGAAGGCTAAAATTGTTATAGCAGATATGCATTAGATCAGATATCAAGCTGGGAAGATGGAGATAATGAAGTTACCATCACACCAGCAATTGCCAAGATTGGAGAAATGGTGGAAGCTGGATTATTCTCCTGGTTGTTGAAACTTAACCTTGTCAGGAACTTTTATATGAAAACAAGGTAATAAATTCATAGATTTAGATAATGACCTTCACAAGGAAAGATGTCCCTATCAAAAGATTCCCAAGAAGCAGACCAACTGCAGAAATCTGAATCGAAAACCTATGAGTTATAAAAAAACCTCTGTTTGTTTCATCAATTCGCAGAAATTTTTTTCACCGATGCTCACTGTTAAAAGAGGTCTTCTTCCTGCTCTGTCCACTAAGATTGAAGCAAAGGATGTGATCAAGATTTGCAAGCAAGAAAAAAGAATACTTCCAAGATTGGGATCAAATCCTGAAACGCAGAAATAAAACAACATGAAGAAAACTGGAATCCAACAGTATAATTCATAGGAATTTACGGCCAATTAAAATTGATATCTCATCTATATTTCACTTTCCATTACAGTAGAAACTCACCTGCATCTGAGAAAATTTGGTGGGCGTAGAATATAATGCCATTAATGCCACTAATTTGCTGGAATGCCATTAGTCCGACTGCAATCTGAAGAGCCAAATGCAGAATGCAGAGAGTTGGGAGTAAGGAAAGAGAATCACATTGCAAAGTTCCAGACAGCAGATTTTCATCCCAGCAGAACAGTTGATGCTTACAAAGACAAGGCGAACGTGTCTTCTGCTAAACAGGTCCATCACAGATGCTTTTGGTAGCTGTTGAATAATAGCTAAGGATTCCTGTAAGATCGAACACGGGAAAAGATTGCTTAACTTTGCATTTACTGTCTTACTTAAAGATGGACGACAACATACAAATTAAGATTGATGATGATGCTAATATAGCACATGAAGAATGAATATGATCAGGGCTTCAATAGAGCCTTAAAAATTTACTTTCCGGAGCACATCCAAGTCACTGAAAATCATTGTTCTAATGATAAAATAAGAAAAATTAAATATTAAAAAAGAATTTCTTACTATAATTTCAGCCTCCTCTTGAGAAATATCAGCATTAGGCCCTCTAAGCTTTTGCAGTGAGGCTACAAAATCTTCCTGCTGACCAACCATTGCCTGTAGCAGAAGTGTTACGTAATTAAAGAACACGACGATTCTTAGCCTGCTGAAACTTAGCTTTCCATCTTTCATTTTTCCTTTGATGCTTATTGACAGAAATATAATGACATTGTCCAGTAGAATTTCATCAAGCGAAGTAAAAGTTTATCAACTCTTTTCCCTGTAGTTTTTACTAGCCGATTCGGGTAACCATGGAAGCAAATGTTTAAAAACTTGAGCATACCAGCCATCTAGGGGACTCAGGAATGAAAAACAGACCGGAAAGCATAAGCAGGCAGGGGATAGTTCCTGCAACCAAGCCAAATTCCAAGTATTAATAATTGGCTTACCTTTCAATTCAGTCTTAGGATTCATGTGGCGATGACATAACAGATTTAGCCATTTGAAACCAAAACTTCCAATAGTTTTACATTGCAAAGATTCCAATATCATTAAGTCTTGTTTGGTAATTAAAACATTATTTCTTGTACTTGTATTGATATAAGCTAGAATTAAAACATTATTAGAATATTATCAGTTTGATTTAAGATTTGGAATGGATAATGAAAAGAACGGGGCTAACTTTCAACCGCGAAGATAAGGAAGAAAAGGAGTAATCAAATCCAACAAAACTATGAAACGAGGCATTCGAGAGGGTATACGAACCATACCAGTTAGAGATAGTGTTCTCCAAGATACACATGCACCTATTATGTAAGCAACAGCCAATCCAATAACAATGAAGAGCTGCAGAGAATGAAAAGCAAAAGGAAAATATAGATTCTCCAGTTGTAATTCGTGAAAGCATTTGAACATTTTCAGAGAAATAAACTCACTACCTGATTAGCCGTTGCTAGCCCTCCTCTGAGGTCCTTGGGAGTAACCTCTGAAATGAATACAGGTACCTTTGCAATTTGAAGGAAACAAGTAAGCAGCAAATGAGTTCCAATCTGCATACTTTTGCTTAAATTTGAATACGGACTGGTGACTAACGGGTAACAAAACATACCACGTAAGAAAGGACACCACATCCATATCCAGTTAGAAATCTTCCGAAATCCAACGATAAAGGTCCCTGCTCAGAGATACAGACACGAAGCATTATTCTCTACTGGAAGAAGTCCTTTTCGTGTGAATTAACAAAAAAAATTAGGTAGAAATAAACACAAAACCAAAGCTAAGTAGATTGCCATCCACCCTGCTATGCAGACAGCTGATGACATCCTCATGGCCTGCAGCAAGGCAGCATATAAGCTCAGTTTCAAGAGACATAAGTGTTGGAAAAGA
Organism: Erythroxylum cassinoides; assembly: GCA_027478405.1. Classification (NCBI taxonomy): domain Eukaryota; kingdom Viridiplantae; phylum Streptophyta; class Magnoliopsida; order Malpighiales; family Erythroxylaceae; genus Erythroxylum; species Erythroxylum cassinoides. Next base: position 25,210,357 of record JANIPM010000231.1, read on the forward strand.
TCATTCATGTGAACCCAACAGAATTCATGCGTCTCTCATACCCCTTTCCGGCCAACGAAGTCAGCAATTCGTCCACTAGTGATCGCCCCAATCATAGCTCCAATATTCAAGATAGATCCAAAGACCGAATACTGCAACCGACATAGAGTTTCTTACACCAGAAATTCATGACCAGATATTGCAAAAGTTGAATTAGTAAGTGGAACCAATTATAGCCGAGAAGACAGGCTGCTATTTGGACACAACAACTTCATCAGAAATTGAACTTACAGCAGAAAATGACAGATCAAGGTCTTTCATGATACCAAACTCGGTCGGAGCCGAATATCCCACCTGGTAAATTCAGAACCTCATGTTATTTAAGGTGTGACATATTTTTCTTCAGTCGAAAATCGGTCGGAGATATGTAAGAATCATCGAAGTAACATGAATAATTTCCAGCTTAAATCTTGCAAACAGAACGATTTTGGAAGGTTAGTTCATATAAACACATTCCTAACATCATTACCGTCTTCTTCCCATTCAATGCAACTAAAATTTAAATTGTCTAAAAACTAAAAAACTTGGTTAGTTAAAAGTTAAGGGAATCATTCCATGCGTAAACACCAACATTCGGTTCCTGTTATTTCGAAAATGCATAGGCATGTATACTAGGTAACGATACTTACACATGATCCAAACTCGAATGCCCCACAAACTGCAATGGCTGTACTAAAAACAACCATCCCAATATCACCATTGTCACTCTCATTTTCCTTCACAATCTTCTTTCTTCCAATAAATGGCTCAAAGATGCTGTCATCAACCTTCTCTATATCTCTAGGAGTAGCCATTTGGCTTCAATATTTCTAAGAACACTAAAAAACTAAAGACAAACAATTTGTTCAAGCGTCTGTAACCACCCAGCCATTAAACGAGAAACAAACCAATGGAAAAGGAGGCCCCTTTACATTAAATAACTGAATGAGACTATTATTTCATGACTTATATTGGTTTATATACATGCACTGCCATGTGCAATATTTGGGGAGCAGATCCCAAGTGCTGAGAATAGTAAATTAGCCTTAAATTTCCAGATTCCAATCTGTTACGTGAGGAGAAAGAGTAAATATAGGAGACAAATAAAAACCGTTTAGAAAGCTTTCACCAAATTTGATTGGTAGGAACTCTTCGGAAGTTCTAATCTTGCTTTGTTTCTATATTTATCCAAAACGTTGGATAAGATTGACTCACGTTTGAAAGCACAGGACATGAGTAACATCATATATAGTTGCTATAATTTTAAATCAAACGGAGATTTAGCATAAATAAAAAATTTAATATGTAATTTTAAAATTTTTATTAAAAATTTAATTCTGGTTCTGCCGGATTCTGGCGGAACTGAGCGTTGCCGTTTGATTCCATGGGATTGATGACTTTTCGTCGAGCTTCTGTGTTGAAGTACCTGTAAAACAAAGAAGACACGTCGGGGGTTGTTTCCCGATTAGCCCCTCCGACGCTCAAGTAAGTCTTTTGGTGAA
>JANIPM010000231.1:25221564-25232800 GCA_027478405.1 Erythroxylum cassinoides
AATTCTGCACTGGTTCCTTGAGAGTCGACCCGAGGTTGCACCCTGTGTTGCAATTCTTGGTATAAATTGATTTTGACTGGTTTCCAAGAATCAATCTTAGGATTGAACGATAAGCCGCGATCAAGTGCAGCGAAGATTCAATTATCGAGGTTACCCAATTTGATTAACTTGAGAGCTCTGTATATGGAGTTGAATCTAGAGCAAGATGAGGCATTGATTACTACTTTGAAGCTGAGATCTATGCTGCATGACAGAATCAGAAAAGTTCAGGGGAAAGATCCCAATATGGTAAAACTTATAGAGAAGGTAAAGATGAATCCGAATTCCAAGTTTAAGTTGAGGGATGAGACTTTGTGCTTGAAACAGAGGCTATATGTACCTCATGTGGATGACCTTAGGAAGGAAATACTTTAGGAAGCTCATACAGCCACCTATACTATACATCCTGGTACTACGAAGATGTATAACACAATGAAGCAACATTTCTAGTGGCTCGGAATGAAGAAGCAAGTGGCAAAGTATGTATCTAGGTGTATGACTTGCAGCAAGTTAAAAGCTACGCGCCAGGCTCCAGTAGGGAAGCTACATTCATTGCCCATTCCGGAGTGGAAATAGGAACGGATTACTATAGACTTTATTATGAGATTGCCTAAGACTCCGAGGTAGAATAATGCGATATGGGTCATAGTGGACCGGTTGACTAAGTTAGCCCACTTTTTGCTAGTGCGATAGAGTTACTCACTTGATCAGTTGGCTCGGAGGTATGTGAATGAGGTGGTGAGATTGTATAGGGTTCTAGTGTCCATTGTATCAAACAGGGATCCCAGATTTACTTTGAAGTTTTGAAGGAGCTTACAATCTACTATAGGTACTAAGTTACACTTCAGTACAACATTTCATCCTCAGACAAATGGATAGAGTGAGAGGACAATCAGACTGTTGAGAATATGCTCAGAGCTTGTGTATTGGAGTTTCAAGGAGATTGGGATCAATATATGGCATTGATAGAGTTTGCTTATAACAACCATTGCCACAGTAGTATTGGAATGGCACCGTATGAGGCACTGTATGGTAGAAAATGTCAGTCACCATTCTATTGGGATGAAGAGGGCATGACAATGGTAGAAGGCCCAAAGTTGATACAAGATACAGTAAACAAAGTGAAGTTGATCCGAAGTCGAATTAAAGCAGCACAGGATAGAAACAAGAGTTATGTGGATCAACATCGACATGATATGGAGTACAGTGTGGGAGACAGAGTATTTCTGAGAGTGTCACCTTGGAGAGGAGTTTTGAGATTCGATTAAAAGGGAAAGTTAAGCCCTAGATACATTGGTCCTTATGAGATCATTGAAAGGATAGGTTCTTTGGCCTATAAGTTGGCTTTACCGAATGAGATGTCTCAATTGCATAATGTGTTTGATGTGAGTATACTCCTAAGATATCGATCGGATTTGACACATGTGATACCAGCTCAAAAGATTGAGGTTGTTAGTAACTTAAGATATGATAAGGAGCCAACTAAGAAAGTGGGATCTTAGATCAAGCAGTTGAGAAATCGAGTCAATCCATTGGTGAAAATCCTTTGGAGAAATCACACGACTAAGGAAGCCACATGGGAAACGGAGGAGCATATGAGGAAACAATATCCCTACTTGTTCAAACAATTAGGTAAGAATTTTGAGGATGAAATTCTTTTTAAGGAGGGGAGAGTTGTAACATCCCGTTACCCATGTTATGGTTAAACTTGTAAATGTGAGAGATTCACTGGGAGAATAGAAATGTGTTTCATGCTCATGCATTATGTGATATGCTCATGCATATGAATATTGAATGGTTACATATGAAAATGACTATACATGCATTCATTGACCTTCCAAGTATAGTTGTTTATAAATGTGAGTATATTAAGAAATGTTGGGCCCTAAAAGTTTATTCTTGATGAATAAGTATGATTTATATTAATTATGAGGTCCTTATGTAATTTCGTAGAAATTAATTATTATGTTGATGTCAGAAAGATTATGTGATATAGGTTGATTGAAATAAAGTGTAAAGGTTATAAGAATGTTCAAGGGGTGTTTTTGGCAAGACACTTAAGGATAAAAGAACATAAGCCTATAAGGAAGGGTAAAAGGGGCTTTTTGGGCTCATTAAGGGTAGAAATGGAAGAAAGAAATGTAGTCTTGGTTTTTAAGAAGGGGGAAACATGAATTGGGGGAGGAGAAAATAAGAAAGAAAGAGAAGAGAATTTTGGTAGTTAAGAGAAGAAAAGAGTTAAGCTAGGGTTTCATCATTTCTTAGTCTTGAAAGAGATTTTGAAGTGGTTCAAAAAGACAAAAAGAAAGAAGAAGAGAAGAGCTTCTAATTGAGCCAAAGATCTCTACATTTGGTGAAGAATCAAGGTAAGATCATTTTGAATCTTTTAGATTTTTGGAAGGGTTTTAGTCCATCTAGCTAGAAAATACATGGGTTTAAGTATTCGAGAACCAAATTTTAGTGATTGTGTTTTGTGAAAATTTTCAATTTGAAAACCCTATTGAGTTGAGATTGAGAGTTTAATGAAGTTATTTTGGTAGCTGAATGGTTATGCTCAGGACATTCCAAGTTTTTCACAATGCAAATTTTCAAGTCTTCCTTAAGGGTAAATTTCATTTTCTGACTTTAAGGGGCAAAATGGATTGATTTAGGATAAATTAGACAAAGTTGTCTTCTAGAAAATTATAGCTTATCTTTCTATATTTCCAACGGTATATAGTATGAAATTTTTAGACATCGGAGTCGAAAGTTATGATCCCTATAAGTAGAGATGCATTAGGAGTATAGACTGTAACGTCTGTTGATAACATATCATCTGTTGATGACGTGTATCGTCTGGTGATGACGTATCATCTGGTGATGATGTGTATCATCTGGTAATGACATGTATTGTCTAGTGATGACTTATCGTCTGGTGATAACGTGTATCATCTGGTGATGATGTGTATCTTCGGTATTGACGTGTATCTTCTGTGTATTATTCATTTTACACAGTCTAGTTCAATTTTTATCCTATAGATAATAGAAACTATCTTTGATGTCTTCACAAAAGTTGTAGATCTTGAAGTATTATTTGAAACCATCCTAAGATGACTTTAATCCAATATCTCTAGGACAAGTTATGCCAATTATTCCAAATAGGTCTTAGACTGAAACTTCTTTTGGTCACTACTCATCTAACATTGTCTGGCCCAATTTTGACCCCATAGATGACAAAATCTTTCTTCAAGGTCTTCATGAAAGTCATAGATATTGAAGTCTTCTTTCTCTCCCTCTAATTATAACCTTTATTCGATACCTTTAGAGAAAGTTATGCTAATTGTAAAACATCTTTTGTGCACTGTTCATAAACTTCTTCTGAGTGCTGTTCATCTTACATTGTCTGGTCCAATCCCCTAAATGACAGAATCTTTCTTCAAGGTCTTCATACAATTTTTAGATATTTAAGTCCTCTTTCTATCCATTTAATAATTACCTTGATCTAATACCTCTAGAGAAAGTTATTCTAATTGTAAAACATCTTTTTTGCACTGTTCATAAACTTCTTCTAGCTACTATTCATCTTACATTGTCTGGTCCAATTTGGATCCTTTAGATGATAGAATCTATCTTCAAGGTATTCATGAAAGTTGTAGATATTGAAGCCCTCTTTCAAACCATATAATAATGACCTTGATAATATATCTATAGAGAAAGATATACTAATTGTTCCGAAACAAATTCAATATAATTGAGGACAAAACCTTGTTTGATTCTTTCGGCCATAACTTTGTTATCCGATCTCCAAAAGAAGTGATTCTTAGACCAATAGATTCCTAACACATTTTTATACCTCTCCATAAAATTATATAGCTTTTGATATTGAATTGAGAAAGATTAATTGAATCAAATTAAGGGTATCGAATGGAAGAGTATGAATAGGAATATTTTACCGAACACACTTCAATATTTTGGTTATATTTGGATCCATAAGATTCCAAATGAGATGATTACTAATTTGGAGTAAACTAAAGATATAGGCTTACAGATTATTTGAAGAAGTCAAATTGTAATTTAGTCTCTAACATGTTCAATTTCTGGATGGAAATTGTGCATAGTATGTAGTTTTAGAAATAAAACAGTCCAAAAAAATGGTTACGGTATATCTTTCAAATTACTGAACCGAATTGAATGATTTTCGTGTCAATGGAAACATAAGACATAAAGGGACAATTTTCTAGACCAAATTACATAATTTTGGCTTTTTGATTGAACATGAATAATAGACACGAAGGAGTGTCTTGCAAAGATCTGAAAGTAAGCCAATGAGAAATGAATTACGATTTTTAATGGTTTTAGTAAGGTATAAACCTAAGTATAAATTATACTTAGATGAGTCTTAATATGGGACTTATTTTATAATGACACTAGTGGATAAATACCCGTGGTTTTCATGAACATGCATTGTACATATTTTATTACATACATGTGCATTGTTAAACACTTATACTAGTGCAAATTGTGATATATGTGCATGTTAATTGATATAGAGGAGCAACTAGAATGTCAACCTCCAGACGTTGCCCGAACTTCTAGGCATTAGCTTCGAGAGCAACTTGTGAGTAACCTAGACGGTCTCACTCAATTAAATGTTTATTTTTATACTATGGTTGAATTGTTGAATGAATGTGTCTTGATTGTTGGATTCCAAACAATGAAGGTCTGATGATTGTGATAATTGATTGAGATATTGAAGTGCTAATTGAATGTGAATGTGAATGTGATGGACTAAAGGTTTATGATATGATTGATTGCGAAAAGTGCATTCCATACATGAATGCATGATCAAATAATGAGAGTTGTGACCTGAGTAGCCTACGTGAAAAGAGCTTTAAGCTCAGTTATGCGCATCAGAGCCTTAGGCTTAACATTTAATAAGCCCGGTATCTACAACAGATACAAGATAGTACTGAATTGAGCACGATGTTTACAATGGATATGGGACTCAATCGTAACAATGTAATAATTGGAAATGAGTCACATGAGCATTTCATATGCATTTTAATAAGCATGTTGATTGTTTGAAATGCCAAATTGGTTACTCTTAAGTGAAAATGTGATATGTGTTCAATTATCCAAAAATGCAAAGATGTGAAATATATGTTATTTGTGTTGATGTGATGCATGAATTGAGTGAACCATCGATGATAGTTACCTCATTGAATTCACAAAACTCACCAAAATTGCAACGTTGACTTTTCAGGACCGAGAGACAACTCTAGCTATTGAGAGGTGCTACAAGCGGTATAGACTGGTGATTTGGCAATAGAAGTCATGGCTCAAAGGTCGGTCAGCTGGGTTTTAGATAGAGTAGACAGATTTTTGTATATTCCCTCCTTCATGTAGTACTTTTATATTAGGCTATGATGACGTTCATGTAAGGAATGTTGCAAGACATATTGTAGACCTTCGGTTTTTATGAAATGAAATGAGAAAAAAGTTAGTTTTTAAAATATCGTGATTTTCTTATGGTACCATGTTAAGTGAATGTAGTGATTGAACGTAGTGCACCATTGTCTTAGGTTATGTATTGGAATAACCTCTGGGCGTTCCAGTATGTATTCTAAGACTACATGAACAACCTTCCAATTGCTGCTCAATACAATGTAGTTGAGGTAGAAAATTTGCTTCAATTGGCTTGTAAGGATAAAAGGGTCATTATCATACCATGTCTTATTAACATTGATGTTAGTAATATTCCATTCACTTTTATGACACCAAGATTAAATCATTTGCACTTAAATAGAACAACCTTTTTATCCTTGATGTAGTGTGACTCTATGATTTCTAAGAGGGCACTAAAATCGTCATCGTGACATTCCTCAACAACCCCACATTTTTGGCTTCTAAGTCGACTGTCTTAATCTTGTATGTGAAATCTAACTCCATTAATAATGGAACCTGGACATTTTTTCCACACATATGAGGCCCATATGCCAGAGCATATAATATTAGTTCAAGCTTATATGGAATCAAAGCTATGTATTTTTCTATTTTTCGAGCTCTTCTACTTTCAGTGTCTTGCAATATATATCCGTCGGTAAATTTAGCAACAAAATATTATGTCCTTAGGTAAATTTAGCAATAGACTTGCAATTTACCATAGGTAAATTCACCAACAGAATATTAGGAATCCGTCGCAAATTTAGCAACAGAATATTTAAATCCATCGGTAAATTTCCCTAATTTTACTGACAGAAATATAAATTCCGTTGTTAAATTTACCAACAGATATATAACATTCCATCGCTAAATTTACTAATGAATTCCTTATTTCTGTCACTAAAATTTACCTACAACCATTTCTCCAATGACTCTTTCCGTCAATAATTTCCATTGTCAAATTTGTAAAACCTATTTTTCTTATAGTATATGGTCCAACATATAAGTCATCTACATGATCGTGTAATTCTTTCATACGTGCATATAGTTCTCAAGGTTGCTTGAAACAATATCTTCAAGTTTGTACACATTTTTAGTGAGTTACACATTCCCATATATGACTATATAAGTCATAATAACCCCGTTTCTTCCATTCTTCATCCCATCTAGTGATGGCGTAAAATGTTGACTTTGGATATTACGTAGTAATTAACACAATATAGGTGAGACCTAATGCTATGTATTTTTCCATTTTTTAAGCTCTTCTACTTTCAATGTCTTGCAATATATGTCTGTAGGTAAATTTAGCGACGAAATGTTACATGTCCGTCAGTAAATTTAGCAACAAACTTGCAATTTACCGTAGGTAAATTCACAAACAGAATATTAGGAATCCGTCGCAAATTTAGCAACAGAATATTTAAATCCATCGATAAATTTCCCTAATTTTACCGACAGAAATACAAATTCCATTGTTAAATTTACCAACAGATATATAACATTCCATCGCTAAATTTACTGACAAATTCCTTATTTCTATCGGTAAAATTTACCTATGACCATTTCTTCAGTGACTCTTTCCGTCAGTAATTTCTATTGCCAAATTTGTAAAACCTATATTTTTTTAGTGTTTGGTCCAACATATAAGTCACCTACATGATTGTGTAATTCTTTCACATGTGCATATAGTTCTCAAGGTTGCTTGGAACAATATCTTCAAGTTTGTACACATTTTTAGTGAGTTACACATTCCTATGTATGACTATGTAAGTCATCATAACCCCATTTCTTCCATTATTTATCCTGTCTAGTGATGGCGTAAGATGTTGTCTTAGGATATGACATAGCAATTAACACAACATAGGTGAGACCCAATGCTATGTATTTTTCCATTTTTTAAGCTCTTCTACTTTCAGTGTCTTGCAATATATGTCAGTTAGTAAATTTAGCAACGGAATATTATATGTCCTTCAGTAAATGTAGCAATAGACTTAAAATTTACCGTAGGCAAATTCACCAACAAAATATTAGGAATCTGTTGCAAATTTAGTGAGGGAATATTTAAGTCACTCAGTAAATTTCCCTAATTTTACCAACAGAAATACAAATTTTGTTGCTAAATTTACCAACAGATATATAACATTTCGTCGCTAAATTTACTAACAGATTCCTTCTTTTTATCACTAAAATTTACCTATGACCATTTCTCCGATGACTCTTTCTGTCGATAATTTCTATTTCCAAATTTGTAAAACCTAATTTTATTATAATGTATAGTCCAACATATAAGTCGTCTATATGATTGTATAATTCTTTCACATGTGTATATAGTTCTCAAGGTGGTTGAAACAATATCTTTGAGTTTGTACACATTTTTAGTGAGTTACACATTCCCATATACGACTTTGTAAGTCATAATAACCCCACTTCTTCCATTCTTTATCCTGTCTAGTGATGGCGTAAGATGTTGACTTAGGATATGATGTACCAATTAACACAACATACGTGATACCCAACGCTAACATGGCAGTCTAATATGAAAACTAATGTTACAAAGTGGGAGAACTTTAGGTTAATATGGCAGCTAACGTTGTTGTTAGCTCAAGGTTTATTAATGATTTTGATGATAACTCTATAATATTTCAAAATTCAAATTGGATCTATTTCGTTTTATAGGTAACAATATATTTTTTAAAAGGAAATAAAATCATAGGAAAAATACCTTCTTTCTTGCAGGGATTTTAATAAACTTACCTTATTAGAAATCATTCCCTATCATCTGGAAGGATCTTACTAATTCGAACAATTAGTTTCAAAATTTTTAACAAAGATTTTTCTCTTAATGTTTGAATATTAAAAGATTCCAGCATAGATGATATTGAAGATTTGTTATATACAAAGTCAACTCAGAATCAAAATAAAACAGCTAGTTGAAGAAAATGTCTACTTAAGGAAGAGTTATTGCATTTGCAAATAGGCACAAACTTGCAAAATACTTTAGTAGCATCAATATTCTTAAAAGTTATATCTACATCAAACTCCTTATTCTTTAGAAAGGAAAAACACTCTATTAAGAGAGAGATTGTTATTCTTTGAGAGCTTACATTGATCTTATTTTATATTTATTTTTAAGAGCTTGTAGAGGCTTGTTAAATACTTCGAGTGTGGAAGGATGGAGAACCTTGAAAAATATGAATTTGTGAGCTTAAAGAGACTCGTCAAATTTAATACTTGGATTTTTATAGTGAAATACTCAAGTTTGGATACTTAGGGACTAGACGTAGACTTCGTTATTATCTAAACCAGTATAAATAGACTGTCTCATTCTTTCTCTCATCCTAACTTTTAAATTTTCACTTTATAAGTTTGTGTTTTCAAGCGGCTCCTTCTGTTTTTATATCATAAGAGGTTCCTTTTGTTTTTGAAACAATTAACAGGCTCCTTTCTTTTTTAGCACTAGCAGGCTCCTATCAATTAATAAGCTCCTTTCTTTTTTAGCGTTAGCAAGCTCTTATCAATTAATGGGCTCTTTTCCTTTTAAACGCTAGCAGACTCCTTTCGATTGACAAACTCCTTTAGTTTTTAAACAATTAACAGGATCTTTTCAAAAATTGATAGAACCCTTTTATCTATAGACTTATTTTGTTTAGAAGGATATTATCAATTTGAAAGTACCTTGTAATTTTTTGTACACATAATTCATCGTCTTCTTGCGTGTATTTGCTTATCAGTTGCAATCAACATTTTGATGATATAGGTAATGACGTGTCACTAACTCGCAATATATGGTCCATTGAGGGAATGATAGGTGACAATGTTTACTGATTGGATTTTCACATTCTTTATTTAAAATAACACCGCTTTGGCTTAAGGCGATCAAAACAACATTGTCGTTCAAGTTATCTTTGACTTATTAAAATTAAAATTTTAAAACTAGATATTAAACTTATGGTGGTGCGTTTAGCCACGTGTGAAGGAATTAGAAACAACATTTGTATCATTATAATCATCTAGAGGAGTACAAGAGTTTGGCATGTATCAAACAATATTTAGACAATTGAATTATCTCTAAAAAGTCAAGAAATGGAGGCCTAAAATACTTCTTTGTTTTATAAATGGAGTTCATATATCATATAGAAAAAAGAGGAGTTTTGAACAAGAAAAATATTTTGTATTTCCATTTCTTTAAAACTATTACATAAAAGAGTATTTATACATAAATATACATGAAAATATGCTACTGCAATGACCTGATAGCATATTTGGCATAAGGGTTTGTAGGTTAAAGCATCCTTTTTTATGCTCAGGTTGATGAGAGGCAGGTTGCCTTTAGATCTCTCCCTACATCGATTTGGCATACAAGGCCCCTCGAGGTGCATTTATTTTATAACCGCATTTGAGGAATATATTGATCATCTGTTTTACCACTACAAGAAGAAGGTAAATTACCGACGGAAGTTACCAACGGAAATAGTAGAGTTCTCATAGGTAATGATATTTACCGAAGGAATAGAGCGATGGAAACTTATGTCAGCGCAGATATGGTCGATATATTTTATCGTCGATACAAGGATAACGATCAATAAATATTACCAACGGTTTAATGAAATCGTCGATATAGTTGGTAGTAATCACCCATGGAGACCGTCAGAATATATGTCAATCCTTGCCGATGATTTCCGTAATCCGTCGGTAATTTGAGGCATCTCAAATTACCGACAGTAACGACAAACCATCGTAATTTTGAACCTTCTTTAAATATAACCTTGATTGCTTAATCCAAAGGTGAAAGTTGAAAGATCGCTGAGGTCACCTTTAACTCTCTGTAAATGTCTTGTTGAAAGACAATTTTTCGAAAATCTAGACGTGAAATTTGATTTCAATGTCATCAATTATAAATTATCCTTACATAAATTTTGGATTTTTCAACCCATGGAATTTGTTTAAAAAGAAAGTTAAATGATCATAAAAAGAAAAAAAAGATTTCCTAACTGATAATTAAAACATTAAATAGTACATAAATTAATGACAACAACAATCCTATTTTCCTGTGAGCATGGCTGATGTGAGTCGCTATCTCTCGATCTCATTTGGTCCATGTCATTTTGGAGCTTAGCTATTACTTCCATCAAAGTCTGAACTGTCGACTCAAGCTGATTGATACGTTCCGTTGTTGGCTGTGAACTAGATGCTGCTGTAATGGACATAGAGGCCTGGGAATAAAATGTGTTGGCACATGAGCCTAGGCCAAAGATCCATCCACGACTGTCCCTACCACCCACTTCATCAAAATATGCCTGGGTTTCATCAACAGTTGGTTCATCCTGCGACTGTTGCCCAATTGTTTGTTGTAATTGGTCCTATTAGAAGGCAATGTTGATATTATAATTAGTAAGTGATAATTATTAAGATTGAATATTAAACTATGAAATTCACATACAGTTAGTTCTTGACATCGACTATTGATGAATGTCATACCGTCATGTTTCTTAATGTGAGTATGCAAAAACAACTGACGGGGTGTAGGCCTAACGCCCATCGACTTTTTCTGCATAACAATAAAATGTTATAATTAAGCTAAACTAGAATTTATAAAAATTTCGGCAAAGTCTCTTCTGTTTTTTTGATATTACCCCCTATTCAAGAAAGTAAAGTACTCAACACAACCATAAATGGCACCAGCAAATTACTCGACACAGTCATGATCATTAGGCATACTACACATATATGTTCATCACAACATTCACACATCAATTTACATTGAAATATAGCAAAG
>JANIPM010000231.1:25337427-25348081 GCA_027478405.1 Erythroxylum cassinoides
ATGTGATTAATATGTTTTATCAATATTTTTAAATAAAATTTTTAAATTACAAAGGAAGTAAATAATTTTATCCTCATTTTAATATCACAATTTTATTAAAAAATAAATACAGTACAGTACTTTAATTTATAATTTGCATCTAAATAAATAATAGTTTAATATAAATTTCCATATTGAAAATCTACATTCTGACTAATGAACTAATCGATACTCCTCCTTGTGCTTGTGCACAAGACCTGGGCTAAGAAGGTGCAATAGGAAGTGTCATCAGACTGCAGCGAATGCAAGTTGGAGAAGAGTGACGACGGTCTGATGTGAACGTACAACTTGTAGCCGCAAGAGATACAGAGGGCTGGATTAGTATTGAATCCAGAACCCAACCAATCAATGGAAGAAGAGATGATGAATCTGTCCCACGCCCCATCCCCTTTCCATCAAATAAATGACTACTTCTTCCATTGCTAATAGCCCTGTTTGTTCCTAAGATTTCCCCACGACAGTATGTGTCAACTTTCAACTGCTAAACTTAGCTCATTCCCGCTAAATTCTGAACTAACTCAACTCCCACTCTATGTTATGGTGGAAAACTGCAAAATGCCAAGGATTGCTGCTTCCGAATAAAATGGGTCCACTTTAAGCGCACTTGACCCCAGCCATCGGAATCCAAACTCCGGCAGTAGATATACCTGCGAACTTGCAGAGCTCTTGGAACTGCCGTTAGAGAGATGCTTATCAACTTTCTATAGAGCTAGATGGCGTCTTAGCGATTTTGGATCGTTGCAGTTAAAACTCCGGTTTGCCAGAGCCCAGACAAAAACTTCATATCTTTGCGCGTCACCCTTGTTTGGTTGCCTAGAAACTGTTACTTTTCGGCCATAGGTACATGGGAAAATACCAAAAGGTTGAACGTCGTCGTCTAGCAATGTTATCCTCTTTATGTGGTTGAAGATTTATGCACTTGGTTGGATTCAGAAACATGGGATGGATAATGAAGAGAGCACTAAATTGAATCAAAGGTCTGGGCATTGAGGTTCTGTTCTATCGATGAAGGGTGTAGTGGGATATTACAACCTAGGCTTAGTTTCATGTCCGAGATTGAATTTTCTGTTTCATAGAGTTGTTTATTCTTCAGTTGTCGGGTCCAGGAAACGAGCATTGGAGCAAGTGGACAAGGAGCTAAGCAAGGGAGATGAGAGAACAGCACTTGCTCTTGTCAAGGACTTGCAAGGGAAGCCTGAAGGCCTCAGATGTTTTGGTGCTGCAAGGCAGGTTTGCATTCTGACTTTCCGTGGTTTTCTGACAATGTCGATGTCTGAATCCTGGATATATACTGTAGGTACCACAAAGGCTTTACACATTAGATGAACTGAAGCTAAATGGGATAGAGACTGTTTCTCTCTTGTCTCCTGTAGATGATACCCTTGGCTCCATTGAAAGAAATCTGCAGCTTGCTGCTCTTTTAGGTGGAATTGCTGTATGGAAGGCAGCTGACCTTACTCCGCAACATATTCTCTATATTTCTTTGGGTATGTTGTTTCTATGGACATGGGATTCGGTAAGTTCTTTCTGGTTCTCTAGCAGTCTCAAGAAGCTTTCCTCATTCCTTTTCTGTGACTACATGCAGGTTTAGGACATTCAGTTTGCATCTTTAAAATTGGCAGCTATCATTTCTTTGCATTATGGATTTAGTTTGTTTTCCTTTCCCCAGGATTATCTAAGCTAACAGGTCTAGTTTTTGATCGTTTTCCATTTAAAGATGCTTCGAGATTTCTTGTCTTTCTCTATTATGTGAAGGTTTTGCCTCGTACTTTTTACAATTGGTTTCTGTTCTATTTCATTTTCCCAATATTGATTGAATGCTCTTCTTGGGGTGATTCCAGAAAATCGACTTAAGTAGACTGGATTGGTTAGTTACTCTTAGCTAATTTGCTACTGTCTCATGTAATTGGTTTTATAGGTCTCTTTTAATGGAGGAGTTGGTAGCTTGGTTCTTGATACAATCGGTCATGCCTTCAGCCAGAAGTACCATAATAGGGTCATTCAAGTAAGAATAACAGCCCCAACCAAAATCACACATAACAGTAGTAATCTTGCTTCAAGTGCTTCATGTAATGCACATGAAGCAAGAGGCTGGCATGGCTATGTATTTTTCAGTGCCTATTAAGTTGGTTCTCTGGGAGCAATGCGCTATTCATACTCCATGATACCCTAAATCTCCAAACAGTCTTGGAATCTGGAGTGATCAATGTCCTCTGATTAGTCTTGATCTAAAGGTTCGAAGTTATGAAGATAACTTCTTTTCTTTTTCCTTTCTTCAAGTGCAGCATGAAGCTGGCCATTTCCTAATCGCCTACTTGGTAGGCATTCTTCCAAAGGGCTACACTTTAACCAGTTTGGAAGCTCTGAAAAAGGAAGGATCTCTGAACGTTCAAGCTGGGACTGCTTTTGTTGATTTCGAGTTTCTTGAAGAAGTAGGCTTTTTAAATCTAACCAAGTTATAATTAGTTATTTTAAGCTGATCCACATTCCAATACTGTGCTTTGCTGTTTTATGCCATTGGGTCGGTTTTGCTTATAGCAGTCAAGTATAACAGTAGTTGGTATTATTGATGCTTGGACTTTCTGTGGCAATTGCATAAGAAAATTTCAAGGAATCTGGATAATTTATATCTTGGAGCCAGGAGCTCTTTCTGTTCCTGTAAATGAATTTCTTTTGCTGCATGACCAAGTCTAGAGAAGTTCTATACTTGATGTTTTGATGACCTGTTTAACAAACCCATCAAAGCCTGAAAAGTTGAAAGTATATATGTAAATGTGCACCAAGATTGCAAATTCAGACCACAAACAAATGGCGAAAAAGAGCTGTCTTATGTCTGGTATAGTATTTATTCATCATTTGCCGCTTTATGCCAAAGTCAGTAACTAACTAGCAAAAATATAGACTATGCGAATATTTGT
Source organism: Erythroxylum cassinoides (assembly GCA_027478405.1). NCBI lineage: Eukaryota > Viridiplantae > Streptophyta > Magnoliopsida > Malpighiales > Erythroxylaceae > Erythroxylum > Erythroxylum cassinoides. The sequence goes on from JANIPM010000231.1 coordinate 25,340,385, forward strand.
AAAGTTTAGTTTTGGCTTGAAAGTGCAAAGGATAACAAAGTTTGTGATGTTTCGCACACCTATTTCATCATTAATTAGATTGCAAAAACTTGTTGTCATATTGATATATGGATAATAGCTTTCTTGCTGATGAAAGTGACCATGTTACCTGGTTGCTAAGCTGGCGTGATTCCGGTTAGAAACTAATGGTTTATATTTTGCATGTTCTGCAGGTTAATTCAGGAAAACTATCAGCTTTGGTATGTTCAGTCCTTAAATTTATGCGTTGCTTTACTAAAAATCAAGATCCTTGACAGTGAGAAATTCTTATGTCCAGACTTTATTTTTGTTAGTCATTGAACAGATTCTCCTGCATTGCGTTGGCTGGTGTATCTACTGAATACCTATTATATGGCTATGCTGAGGGTGGGATTGCTGATATAAATAAGGTTTGTGCAATTTCTTTGTTCAATTTTTGACCCCCTTTCATGAAAAGAAAGGTTATATCATGCATAGCTAGTTGGAAATGTGCAATTTTGTTGTTACCAATTTGAAATTTGTTTCTGCAAATTGTACAGTTGGATATGCTACTCAAAAGCTTAGGCTTCACACAGAAGAAAGCAGATTCTCAAGTTAGATGGTCTGTGCTGAATACAATCCTAATGCTGCGACGTCATGCAGGAGCCCGAGTTAAACTTGCAGAGGCAATGTCCCTGGGAAGATCTGTGGGAGATTGCATTGGTGTCATAGAGGACAACATAAATTATGAGGATATCTAGTTGTACATCACCAGTAGTTTGTTCATTCGCATTCAGTCTGTTGTGAGATTAATTTGCCCCTTCTTGGTGATATCCATCCTGTTAGATTTTGTACATCAACATATATGTAATGAATTATTGAAATAGGAAAGGACAATAAGGAGAAGGGCTCAATAGATGCAAACAGTTCATAGGAACCATTCTGAAGAACCAAGGCTAGGTTTCGTTTCTACTTGCTCTGAGGTTTCCAGCCATCCGAAGATATGCTCTGCAACACTAACGTATACCTAGGGTCAGATTCAGATGTGAAGCTGTTTCTTCTGGTATGAATATGATTAGGTCTATGAATGATTCTAGTGGCATTTGGGACACTCAATCTAAGGGACTGTAAAGATTGCCATTTCTGTTATTTGATATATTAAATATATTTATGTGGATTCCATTGGGAGTCTAGTTGGTTTTTATTGAATATCTGCCATTTCATGTCCCATTTATTTTTTAAAAATAAATGAAGTAAAATAAACTCTTAAAATGTACCTAATCTAATCCAGAAACTGATGAAGTTTACCACAAGCGTGTGTTTATTCAGCTGTTTCAGAATCAGATGAGATTGGACTGCATATAATCTATTAATCCATATGCCAAAGAAGGGAGCAGAACTATAAACTCTTATTTTCTTTTCCTAGTTCAAATACACATGAAAAGACGGGAAGAAAAGAACAATTACAAAACTGATAGTCTAATATTTGCAAATATTATTGAAATAAGGAAAACATAAATTGGAAAATATTCCACCATGGGGTCAAAGTCAAACCCTGAAATCTCTGAAACTGATAAAACATGCACCAAAACTCAAAGGTCCAATCTTTCCCACATAGGATCCGATTCTGAATCCAGAAGTCCCTGTCTTTTTCTCTCCTTTTCACTTTCTGAGAATGGCCGTACAGTGGATTCTCATATGCCATGGTCTGCTCACCATGCTAGTGACGATCTCTTTTCTGTGCGGTCAATGGCCTATCTTTCAAGGCACTCCCATTGAGCGCCTTCATTACTTTCTCACCTTTGGCGCTTACGATTACTTCCTGTATTTCTTCATTCTCCCAATTTCCTGTGCACACACTTGTACACATTTTTTCGATTCTTTTTCTGTCTTGGGTGTCTGATTAGGCACTATTTGTGTAATTGTTGAGTTTTATTTGGTCAGGAGGTTTGTTGGGACGGTTTTTGGGAATAAGGGCACCAGTGTTATTGTATGCATCGAGCAGTTCTGTTGTGATCGACCTAATCCTATATTGCAGGTACTTTTGTCTAACTGCGTATGGCTTTATTGTCATGATATGAATGGCAGCGAAGCGGGTGGTAGTGCTTTCGTGTGACTACGAAAGCAGTTAATTTGATTGCTCATGCGTGCCGTCTTACTGGCTGTGGATTGGATTGTGTTTCCGCGTTAGGGACCATCTTTTTTTCCTTTTGTTTTTGGTTGCATGTTTCGCTTCTCTATCTGCGAGTTCTTTGTATACAATATAGACAATTATATTTCCTTAGCGCTTCTGTGCTTTCAAATGAGTGCCTTTATGCTTCTTTAGAGTCGAATCAGATGCTTATTAGGAATTGTATTTGCTCAACTTAACTATCCCCCTAGTTTGTATTATTCTATTTAAATGAAAAGTAAGAAGAGCTACACATGCAACCTGTTTGCAGAAAGCTTTCCGCTTAATAAGGTCTATGAGCCTGTGAAGGATGGAGTTGCAACTTATGAGTTAGATGTAAGTTAGGGGAAAGCATAGTAAGTGGGATATCAAGGAATGCATAAATTACGACAGTAGAATGAAATTATTATGCAGTTATGCTAAGTGAACTCTGATTTCAGCAAACATGTAGAGATCCTTGAATTTAAGATTTAACCGAGGTGACTGGAATGAAAGAACATATTTTGGGTGTTGGGGTCTTGTTAGATTTCCTTAGAGAAATGAATATGTTTGTTAAGAATCACAGCTAATCCAAATTTTAAGTGCTGCCAGTCTTTTATTAAAACAAATATATCTTAGATATAACACTTGCTGTGTAATTGCAGATTATATATTTAGCAATTCTCGGAGGAACTTATTACTTTGTTGGCAAATCATCCTTCAGCTATATTCCTGGGTATTATTTAAGTGACGTTCACATGTATGTGCCAATAATGGAAATTTCATTTTGAAAGCAAATTAGTTCCTTCCTGTGATTGCATTTCAAGCTTCATTCAGTTGTTCTATATTCTTACAGATACACAAGCTTGCTGGCAGTTGGTGTTGGTGTCCTACTCTTTCTATTGACAAGCTTTTCTGATCCAGGAACTGTGAAGGCTGAGAATGTTTCAGACTTTCTCTCTGCCTATCCCTATGACAATATCATATATAAAGAGAAAGAATGTTCTACTTGCAAAATTCCTAAGTGAGTTCTTTGATTTTACATCAAAGACCTGCTCTAAGCTTTTATTATTCAACTGTTGTAACGTACTATTCTTGTTATGAAGACCTGCTAGGTCCAAGCACTGCAGCATATGTGACCGCTGTGTTGCCCGTTTTGACCATCATTGCGGATGGATGGTTTGCATTCCATTTTCTCTTTTATTTTTACCTCATATGTCTTATTTGACAATTTTGATGACTTCTTGTTTTTGGTGAATTCTGGAACATGACCTCTTCATTTCCTCTTAAAGTTGTTTCATCATTGCAGAATAATTGTATAGGGGAGAGAAATACCCGATACTTCTTGGCATTTCTTTTGTGGTGAGTGTTGTGTCAACTCTATATATGCATTTAAAGATGTATATCATTATTGCGACCAACAAACACTGCTTGAGCTAGGCAAACTTATAAACCTTTTTCAGGCAAAATTTGTTCTTATAGTTTATTTTATAATGAATCGTCTTTGTAATTTTAGAATAATGAGGATCAAGGCGGTATTTATTTATGGAATAATTATTAATGATGTGAATGTTGATCTTGAAATTTGGGTTAGATTTTGGCTGTACATTCTTGTAAGATGGGAATTTCCTTGACCTGTTATCATGCTAAATGAACGTATGGACATGGTATTAAGGAACGTTTACATCTTTCAATTTTCTAATTTTAGCAATTACTTCATGATAAAGTTGAATTTTTAAATTTGCTGTGTTTACCAGCTTTAATCATTGGCTTGAAATTTGGTCATGGTCATTCCAATATTTTCTGATATTTGATAAGCTGAGTGTGTCTTCTGATTCTCTTATCCTTTCGTCTTTTTTTTTCCTGGCATAAAAAAACTGTCACTCTTCCCAGGCATTTTTTTCTGTGTGTGTATGGAACAATTGGGCTTGGATTGGTTCTTGCTGGCCGACTGAAGGAATTAAGAGTGGTGTATATTTTAACAGGTAAAGTCAACTTATGTGTAAGACGGTCTACTATGTCTACCAATTTTCTTATGGACGTAGGAATGTGAGGATGACATGCTCTTTTGTCTTGTCCAGTTTACTATGGTGTTGAAAAATCTTTTCTTGGTTTAGCTCCCCATATTGCACAGGTGGGTACATAGAAAGAATTCCCAGTGTTGGTTCCGCTCTGACTTTGATGGCCTCTTTTTCCGTACTACTTGGATTAATGGCTATTGGTTCTTACAGTGGCTGTTGGGCTCATATAACACTCAGATACTTCTTATGGTATTTCTGGCCATTGTATCTCTATTATTGGTGGGGTTCTTTGGATACCACGCACATCTCTGCCTTACAAACACAACAACAAACGAGGTTGGGTTTGCTTAACCTACTCTCAGTCATTGCTGTGTTTTAATTGCAAATGTGTCCAGGCAGTATATGACCAATAATATACGTGGCATTCTTAGATTTTAGTCTTTGGCTTAAATTGAGCATTGGAGCTCTGGAGATGAGGTCTACAATCCTGATTTTTGTTGCATTGCTGAGCTATTTTTCGAGCTCTAACCAAAGAATTAGACAAGTGATTGATATTTTAGAAAAGGAAATTGAAAAATCAACGCATGAAACATCGAGAACTGTGGCTAGACATCTGCATCTATTCCACACGGGTTCGATAACATTGTCTATACCCATAATTTCAACTTATATTTTGTTTGGATAATTTAGAAAACATGAAATTTTTTTAGAAACTACTCAAAAACCGATCTTGTGATTCCTAACCCAGGCAAATGTTGATGGTGTTGTTCCCAGATGTAGCAACATCTTATGTTGATATTAGTGAGTAAGGTTGTAAATATATCCTTGTGATCGGTTGAACTTTACTTTCTTTGCTTCTTAGAAGTATAGATTTTATATGTAACTTTCTTTTAAAAGTTATCATTCTGGTGCTCTACAAGCATATGCTGTCACTTCGCTGTTGCTGCAGCTATAATTTGTGCCTTCTGTATGTGTCTCTGACTGTAAATACACTTCATTACTGAGACCCACAATAGTTGCTTATTTGCTTATTTTGTGTGTATTTCCCCTCCATATAAACCTCAAAAATACAGACGTTCAAGTGGCAAGATTACACAAGCTTGCAAAAGAAGATGAATGAAGCAAGAACTAGTGCCGCTGCACCCAAAGCAAGTATGAGCGGGTTGAGCAGAGAAACAAAGCCTCCAGAGAGCAAATCCAAAGCTTTTTGCCGCAGATCCCCCTTAGAAAATGCCGAAGTTTCTATGAAAAATCAGTATGATAAGGGGCTTCTCAGCAACCTGTATGAGGTTATATTTCCACCCTCAACAAGACCATCATTTGTGCAGAGAAAGCCGAAGTCCAGATGAGATGTTTGTAACTAGTATCCAAGCTTTAACTTATAGATGGTTGGCTGGCGCTTCAAGTTGAGAATTATCGTTATACTCTCAGGGGGCATGTACCAGCTTATTGCAATGCAAACACGGGGCCTGCAATGAGTAGAATTGAAGTAAATGTAGACAACTCATTTGTAGAAACAGCATGAGAAATTTTATGAGAAAGTAAAGACAGTCCAACATCTATTTCATATTTATGTCAACAAACCATGAAAGGTATTTAAAATTAATGAATAATTTTTGTTGTAATAAATAATTATAATATATTCATATAATATAATTATAAAAATACAATAATAATTAAAAATAAAAGAAGAAAGATAAATTTGATATGTAACAATTTTGATAATTCTCGAGAGAAGAGTGATAAATTATGTGTTCACTTTTTGTTTTTTATAAACTAATAAATGAATTAAAAATGATAAATCATAAAGAAATAATAGAAAATAAAAAAGAGACAAAATTGACTTATTGTGGTTTAACTAAACAATCTGTCGTCTGTCTCTATTTTCTAACCTCTAATTGAAAATTTATTATCTTCTTTCTTCAAGAGGCCAAGAAAAATTCCTAGCTAATATTGGCAGAGGTGATGATGTTTTAATAAAAGTGACAGGCTAGGATTATAATGGTAAGAAATAAATTAAAGATGGCTGATATTATTGAAAAATTAAAAGAAACAAGACTTAGATAGTTTGGACAAATTAAAAGGAAACACCAAGATGCTCTAGTGAGAAGATGCGAGGAGATTGTACTTATAGATTATAAAAAGAAAAAAGGGAAGACCAAGAACAATTGAGAGAAGGTGATCAAGAATTATATGATTCTACTGAAATTTACCAAGGATATGACCTGTAATAGAAACTTAGGTGTACCAAGATACAGATAAAGGATTTCATATAAAGAGATCATTATCATTCTCATAAATCTTTTAACATTTTCCTCTTATTAGCCTAAACATTTAAATATGTAGTACTTACCTCTTAGTGATTTAGTCTAAACATTTCCCTACTTATTATTATTATTATAATAATTTATCTGGTCTATCTTTATCGTATTATTTACTTTATTACTTATTTTATATTTTATATTTTATTATGATTATTTTTTTGTTTTTTTTCATTTTAGCTATTTGGAAACAACCTCTTTACTAGTTAAAGATAAAGTTGTGTACTACTGGACCTTCTTAGACCTGGCGTATGAACAAAATTTTTATTGGATTGTTGTTGTTGTTAAATCTTGTATACGTTAATTATGCACCTTCCAATGTTTTACAAACTACTTATTTCATTTATGTACATCTTTCACTTCCCATTTTGCATTATTCATATCTATCCTTTTTGGAATTACTTATCTATTCCATATAATGTTTCATGAATAAATGAAGTTTGCGGAATTGAAATTACAAAAGTATAATTTTTTTATCTTATAAGTGATCCTTTATAATCAAGTCCTTATTCTATTTGTGGACCGTTCCCTTTATCCATAACCTTTTTACTTACCTTTAATCTTATGACAAGAACTAAAGGGAACCTTAATCCTTTGCCTAGGACTTTCCTTTGAGATAGAACTACCTGTATAGCCTCTAAGACTTGTAGAATTCAAGAGAGATCACCAACCCCTCCTCCTCCTATACTCCTTCCTAGCGAGGACAAGTACTTTGATATTAACTCGCATAAGTTTTAAGATTATGCTTCATAGGATCTTCATGAGAACTATGATATCTCTCTTTCTAGTTTGGAATAATTCAAAGATTATAACCCTGTTCATATTTCATTGATTAATGGGGGAATCCCTTCTTACCAAGACTTGTCATATTAGTCCTACTAATATTAGGCTTTTTGTAGCGCCCCCTCATCGTAGGGTACACATCGGGACGCCCGAAGGTCGCCCCGACACGTATCCCACGATAAAGGTTCACTACCAGAAAATTTTGCTAAATATCCATATGGCATTGCAATAAAATAAATCACAGTATAACAATAATCAGTAAATCAGTAATCCAAAATAATCATCTAGTACAGTCATCCAATGTCAGAATAGACAAGTCTATCAGTCTCCTAACAAAACCAAAAAGGAGACTGATACAAGCATCTATCCTAAGTCATCCTCAAAAGCTCAGCCCAGCTGACCGACCTGTGTGCCATCGCGCCTCCT
>JANIPM010000231.1:25591911-25604042 GCA_027478405.1 Erythroxylum cassinoides
AAGTTTTATGTAGATCATTTTCTCAAATTATGCCTAAATCAAAAGTCAACTACCAAAGGCCAAAAAGTCAAACTTTTCACAATTCTTCATATTTTTACACTTTCTCTCTTTATTTCTTAATTTTCAACTTAATTTCAATTAACTCATTCACTTTTGAATATTTCTTATTTTTACTTAAAAATCGGGGTCCAACATTTAATCCATCTCAAACAAGAATAAAAGAGCTTGAACTTACCAAAGATTGCTCCAATCCTTTCGAAATCTGCAAGGATAACAAAACCCAAATTTTCTCTTCTTCTTTCACCATTCCACGATGCTCTCCTCTTCTTCTTCTCTTTACTCTTCTTTTCTTCTTTTCTTTTCCTTTCCTTTCTTTTCTTTCTAATTTCTTCCTTAAGCCTACATGGAATGGGCAAAGACCAAAATACCCCTCCTAACTAAGCCTTAACCTCTCCAACTTAAGTGATCTTCCCATTTTACCCTTATACATTTCTACTCTTTTATTCCCATTAGACCACACTAGACTCACTTAATCGAAATTATCCACTAACACTTCCAATTTAATCCAATTAAGCCATAAATCATACAATTAAGACAATTCAAACTTAGTACATCATTTAGAAAAAAAATTTTGGGTCCAACAAATGATGTGTTGCAACATTTATAAGACAAGTGTTTCATGCGTGCTTTATTCTATACTAAAGACGCGAGGATAAGACTCACCACTGTCAGTATCTCTTCTAAGCTAAGCTTAATCCACAAAAATGGCTTCCACGGCAACACTCTCTGATGCGACGCTGAGCACCTCCTTGGCACCCCGACACAGGGTGACGAGTTGGAGGGTGGTTTTGAACATGAGACAAGGACTTTTCGAGTTGAAAAGTGGGCGCGGAGGGTGGATTAAGGCCATGGCGGCGTACAACATGAAGCTTATTACTCCAGAAGGAGAGAAAGTGATAACATTCCCAGACAATGTGTACATTCTTAACCACGTAGAGGAGGAAGGTGTTGATTTATCATATTCATGCAGGGCTGGTCCTTGCTCGTCGTGTGTAGGGAAGGTAGTGTCAGGATAGGGAAGGTAGTGTCAGGGACGGTGGACCAGTTGGACGGTAACTTCCTTGACGATGACCAAATGGCAGATGGTTGGGTATTGACTTGTGTTGCTTATCCCACTTCTAGTGTTGCTTGAAACTTTCTGGTAGTATTTTTGTGTTCTGGTTTCTGTATTTGCCTCTTCTGCCTCCATTGTTAACCTTTTATCAAAGATGAAAGAGCAAGCATAGACTAGTGAAGGCAGAGCAAGGCTGAAAAAAACACAAAAGGTAGTGAAATTGATACGAGTGGTTTTTACGAGAAAAAAATCTTGTTTTAAAATCTTACAAATATGTCTTTTTAACGTTTCTATAAACCTATTGCGATTTTTTTATTTTTAGAAACAAGAAACGACAACAATACTTGTCCAAACGTGTTTTAACAACTTGTTTTCTTTTTTGAAAACCACGACGAAAAATGAAAAAAAGAAACAAAAACAAACAGGGCGTTAGTAATTCGAATTTGTAACTAAAATACCCAAAAAAATTTAAAAATTAAAACCATTATCATAATACTCGTTTGTTCTTAATGACTCAAATATGAGTTATAATCAAGAATTGTAGAAAATTATTTAATCTCTTTAATGATCCTTATGATAAAACATCTAGCACTATGAGCCAAAAGAGAAATAAACTCATTTTGAATTTTGTAACCAAGATAATGATGATGAATTTTATGATTTTAAATGTGTTTAACATGATCTTACATTATTACATCACATCAAATTCAACAATCATCTCAATTATCCTAAAAAATAATATTATTATCTTGGTAAAGTTTCTCATTGGATCCTTGAAAAGTCAAATTATATTTAGCAAGACTTTTCACAACAAGAACTATTATTATCAAGTCTTGTCTTCAACATTCTTTCTCCTTTACAATTCCTTATTGCAAATCTTTATCAACTGATTGATTTTTGTTCAATTTTACTTTTAATTCATTTCAAGTGTTAATGTTAGTCATATGCTTAACACTATTCTTATATTCTTTGAGTTTGCATTAAGATGCTTGCAATCTATAAATCCATCAGTTTCTAATGTATTTTGTTTGCTATTATATTTGAATAACTTAGTATAAAAACAATATACTTTATCTATATTATGAATTATGAATACTTGATGTTTTTGTATTCAGTGACATGTTGTATGCCTAAATGTGGTAAGTAGTTATTATCAACCCCTACAATCAAGCTTCCTATATCTATACATTCATTCATAATCTTCGTAACAGTAACACTCCCCCTTAAGTTGGAGCATAGATGTTTATCATACTTAGCTTGTTATACAAATATTCAACCCAGCTCCCATTTAAAGCCTTTGTAAAGAGATCCCCTAGTTGTTCTACAATCTTCATATGTCGTATAAATACTATATTTTGTTGCACCTTTTCATGAACAACGTGTAATCAATTACATTATGCTTAGTTTGTTCTTGAAACATATGCTTAGAGGCTATATGAAAAGTAGGTTGGTTATCAAACTATAATTTTGTTGGCATATTAACTTTAAGTCCAATTTATGTCAAAATTTGATATATCCACATTATTTCACATACAGATTATGCCACAACTCTGTACTTTGATTCTACATTTGAGTGAGCTACAAAATTCTGTTTCTTACTTTTCTGTCAAACCAAATTTCCTCTAACAAGAACACAATAGCATGTGATAGATTTTTTTTAATCAATCTTGGACCTTGCCCAATCTATATATAAGAAGCATTCTATATGAGTGTGACCAAGATTTCTACAAAGTATATCTTGTCTAGGTACTCCCTTTAAGTAACAAAAGATTTGCTCCAAGGCAGCTTAGTGATGAATTGTTGGCGAAAACATAAATTGGCTCACAATACTAATTAAGTAAGATAATCCAATTTTCCAACTAGTCTTTAATACTTCTAAGCTTTTCAAACAAATCTCCATCTTTTGTGAGTTACACATTTGGTGACATATAAGCCCTATATGATTTAGCCCCTAATTTTCCTATTTCAGATAACAAATCTAGCAAATATTTTATTTGAGATAAAAAGATTTTGTTCTTATACCTTATTACCTTAACTCCTAGTAAGTATTTTTAAACTCAAAATCCTTTGTTTGTAAATGATTATGAAGGAATGTTTCCATAGATGAGATCCCTGTGGCATCATTCTCAGTGATAACAATATCATCTACATAGACAATAAAAATAATAATACCATATGTAGAATACTTGTAGAAGGCAAAATGATCATATTTGCTTTTGTTTATTCTAAATTATTCAACGGCTTAACTAAACTTTCCAACCAAGCACAAACACTCTATTTTAAACAATACAAAGATCTTTAAAGATGGCACACTTTTTTATACTCCCTTTGATCAACAAACCCAGGTGGTTGCTCTATGTAAACTTTCTCTTTTAAATCTCCATATAAAAATGCATTCTTTATGTCCAATTGATGCAAAGGCCAAGCATGAGTAGCTACTATAGAAATAAACAAACAAACATATGTTAACTTAACCATAGGAGAGAAGGTACCAAAGTAGTCTACACTATAAGTCTGAGCATAGCTTTTGGCAATAAGGCAAGCTTTAAGTCGAGTTATTGAGCTATTAGGATTTAATTTAATAGAAAATACCTATTTATATCTGATAGCCTTTTTCTGTATGTAAATTCACTAAATTCCAAGTAAAATTAGTATTTAAAGCATTTTATCTCTTCTATCATTGCTGCTTGCCAACTAGGATGAGACAATGCCTCATGAACAACTTTAGGAATATACACAGAATTTAGAGAGGAAATAAAAGAACATGAAGTGGATGATAATTGGTAATACGAAATAAAAGATGAGAATGGATAAATGCATTGACATTTACCTTTTCAGAGAGTAGTTGGAATGTTAAGATCAGTATTCACGAGACTTGATGCTAAAGAAGAAATTGGTTTTAGATGTGTACCAAGAATATCTCATCATCTAGAATGGACATGATGAAAGGGTAGAGTTGTTGGTGGTGGCATTCTTGTCGAAATGGTATGTGCAAAAGCAACACTTGGTGACTGATGAGTAATTTGGTATACTAACAATTCATCATTCTACCCTTGATTATTAAAAATGGTTGAAGAAATAGGAAAGTAAGGAAGATGTTCCATAAATATAACATCAATAGATGCAAGATATTTATTAAGACTAGGACAATAACATTGATACCTTTTTTGAAATTGAGAGTAACCCAAAAAGACACATTGTATAGATTTGAGATCTAATTTGGTGACTTAAGGACAAACATCACATATACAACATGTATTTCCAAATATATGAGACTTAATGGGGAACAAGGTTTTAGTAGGAAAGAGAATTTGATAAGGAATCTCACCATGAAGGACTAACGATGGCATATGATTAATAAAAAAAGTAGGTTATAAAGACTGCATCGACCCAAATATAATTGGGTACATGTGTGTGGAACATAAATGCTTTGGCTATTTCGAGGAGATATTTGTTTTTTCTTTCAACTACATTGTTTTGCGATGGTGTTATCTATATAAGGAATTTGATGAATGATGCCATTTTTAAGCATGTAAGTCCGTAAGGGATTAGAAAGGTAATTTTTTGGCATTATTACTCTATAAAGTATGTAAAGAAATATTAAATTTTGTTTTGATTTCAACAGAAAAGCTATAAAATGGGGAAATAGCTTGAAATGATTTTTTACAACCAGTCACATTACAAGTGAGAAAAACAAACCAATGTAAGTAACAATCAGATAAGTTTGGATTATTTAACTTACGCTGTTATCTGTAACGATTTAATACCGTTAGTTGCCACATACAGCCTTTAACACGACTACTACGTATTGCATTCAAGTTCTAGCTATAGGTTTTCATGAAAAATAATTCAATAAAACATTAAAATCATTCTTATATAACACGCAATCAATCTATACAAGATAACATAAATAATTCAAAAAGAGGTAAAGAAAATGATACACATCAACAATCTGCTTAATGTGCTTCTTAGAATTACTTGCACCTTCGAACCGGGGTTAGGAAAGTTAGCTATCATCTCTATCTTCAAGCTTTTACCATCAGTCATCCTCTCCATCATCACTGTTAAACGAAGAAACAACTGAAGAGGAAATAGAAGAAGGGTCATGTCGGCTAGGTCTATTCCCACATACCCTTCTGTCGTCACTCTCTTTTCCTTATATAGTAAAATTTAGGTTTAAAACCGAGTGACACCTAGCTAGGACACCATGTCGTTCTCCAACTAATTCTCATATGTGAGAACTCACGACCGTGCAAAGTCATTGCACAATTGTGAACACCTCTCATAGTCGTGCATTACCATGCACAGTCATGCATGGGCTTCTCACAGTCGGCACTCTCACGACTGTGAGAGATCTCTAACAATCATGAAAAATGATGCATTGGTGTGAGAGGTTTCTCAGGCCCATGCAGTCCAATGTTTGGCCGTGAGATTTCTCCTTTCCTTGTTATTCCTTTAGCATTCTTTCTTGCCTCTTTTTCTTTCAACCATCTTCTTCTTCATCTCCATGAATCAATAGAATATGGAAATTGAGAAGATGGCTTCAATGACATGCTTTTGGGTTACTTTAGCTTCTTTACTTCAGAAAAGTACTTGAGATCAAATATGAACTAAAGTGAGTGTCCTAAGCATTTCTAAGGTATTAATCACTAAGTGTAGTATATCAAATGAATCAACGTTTAAACACATATCAGATGACCCAAACACTTGCAAATACAAGCAGAAAAACACTAAAAATATACTAAAATTTTGCACTTGGGCAGAAACTTTAAACTTTCAAATAGCCCAATATGGTTTTGATAACATGTTATGAATTATAAATAGTTGACATTTTCGTATTCACTATACACTAATATTTGTATACATATTGTGTGCCTAAATACGGTAGGTTGCTATTATCAATCCCTATATATTAAAAAATTGACAAAAGTTTGGACTTTTTTTTATAATTAACCCATTATATATCGAGTATATAAGAAAAAAAGAGCAATTTATTATGATATCTGGGAAATTAAAGAAAAATAAATTATTTAGATAAATTTCAATTCGAATTATCACATGATTTATGTTAAAAAGATACTAGCAAGAATGAGTTGAAAAAATTTAAAGTTAGGAAACTTGTTACAAATATAAAAAAATATTTGAAGAATAAAACAAAAAGATTCAAATTAGAAAATAATAAGATGATTAACCTTGTATATATTAGATTGAATAAGTATATTTAAGAACCAATCATGGAAAAGGTTCTATTTTGTGATTTGGTATCTATATCTTACACTAAGGTAGTATGGTTCAGTCATCTTCATCCACAAAGATCCACCAAGCTTTGGCTTGCCATGAAGAACAAGCTATCAACTGTAAATAAACTTTCTAAGTTTTTAAACCTCACTAATTGGTGTACACTTTGCAGATGTGCTAAATAAAGCATAAACCACTTATTCTTCCAATACAACTTCACTAATGAAATTTGAAAAACACTACTACTCGTATGCTTGATCACTGATGCACCAAATGACTTGAACAACTTCAAGACCTGGTGCTCAACAATTAGCTAGCCAACAAAACCGTAAAATGGTGCTTTTTCATTTCCTTATCTTGCCTGATCATAACCATTTGGGATGAGAGAAATAATCAAATTTTTCATGATAGGTGCATCTCGAAAGAGCAATTCTATAATCATCTTATAGATTTCATTAGGTTCCAAATAAGCACCTACAAACATAGATTCCAAGAAATTCAGTATCTCCTCTCCAATTGGAATGTTTAGAACTATCACTCCTAAATCCAATGAGTTGTAAGCCTCTAGGCTTTTAATTTTACTTGTTAACCTAGTATGCCTTTTATACCTTAATTCAATTCATATTTTCTATTAAAAAAACACAATATATAGAAGTAGGGTCATACGAATATCTTTTTCATGAATAGGTGGTAGATACCTTAAAAAGATAACTATTCAATAGATCTTAAACCTTTCTACAATTTTCAATATCAATGTTATGCCTTTTATTTGTTTTGGTTTAATTTTAATTTATTTAATACTTATCATAACAATGCTAATTAAATATTAGATTGTTAAGTACATCATCATTTGATTAATTTTAACATAAGTTTGATAAGATTCAATAGAAATAAATAAATTTTTTAATGTTTATAATTCTTCTACTATTAATAACATATTACCATCAATATATATATAAAAATTTTTAGGATGTGAATGTAAAACATTTTTCATAGGTTACCTAATAACTAATATTTTAAGGGTTAATTTACAATTAGAGCATTGTAAGTTATAAATATTTAAACGCCAGTCGATCATCTTAGATATATAAAGAGTATATTAATACTCTTTAAGTAAAATATATTGTTGTTAATAAATATGTTAGCATATATCCATTGATTTCAAAATTTGCTTTTTTTTATACGTGTAAGTTTGGAATTGGATATTGAAATGAGTGTGTATCATGTCAGTTATTCTAACTTAAATTGTTTTGTTGCTTTTAAGACTAGCTAGTTGCTGGATGGTTTAGGTCCAACTTGTATGTGTATATATTTCTCATCCTTCAACTTGTGTAAAATAAATGATGTCCTTTCTTCATTGAACACAATTCTAATTGCAATAATGTATCGTCTGTGAAATCCAAAATTCCCAAAATTAAAAGAGATATTCTTGGGTCTGGAAAACAGTTGTTAGAGCAAGAAAATTCTAGATCCAGAAAAGGTGACGGAAATTCTGCGAGCTTCCCAACTAATTTTCTTACGCTGGTTCGATCATCTTCTCCACACGTTGGGATTCCCATGGCATCCCTCGACCAGGAGGGTCACCTTCCCAAACGTGGACGTACCAGGAAACGCGAGGACGAGACACCACCACGGTCGAAGCAATCCTATAGTGCAGCCTTGATGGGGGACACGCTAGAAGCCAACACTAGGGAGGACAAAGCATGGCCTTTAGAAGACCCCATTGAACCCGAAGAGGGGGATATATAGCAGCTATCGGGAAAGGGTTGGGGGGGGTATAACATTGTCCCATAATTTCAAGATGAAGTTAGACAACCTCTGGACACAAGCCATAGTCATCAAACTTTTGGGACGGAGGATAGGTTTCCAAAATATAGTAACACGGCTGAAAAATTTGTGGAAACCCAGAGGACCCATCAAGATCGTGGACCTAGAGCATGATTTTTTTCTTGTGCGGTTCATAAAGGAGGATGACTATCTCCACGCCCTCACCAACGGACCATGGACCATCTACGACTAAGCGCTCTCGGTGCAGTGCTAGACATCATCATTCTGACTGACTCAAAGCCAACTACACCGCGCCGTTGTTTGGATCCGATTCCCAGACCTTCCCATTACGAGGTACTACCTTGGAATACTAAAAGCTATGGGGGATCTTGTGGGAACTACAATACATATCGATGAAACCACATTCTTAACGCAGTGAGGAAAGTATGCTAGGCTCGCTATCGACATTGACCTATCTTCTCCGTTGCGGACCACTAAGCAGCTCGACAGGGAGATACTAAGGGTGGAGTATGAAGGCCTGCCACACATCTGCTATTCATGCGGTAAAGTAGGTCACGAAGCACTTGGATGTCCGCAGAAAAAACAAGACACACCAACACAGCCAGAACACCCTGGATAAGGAGGAGGATCGTTGGAGATGGAGGCAGCGACGACAGTAGCAATTGGAACACCAACGGGAGGCAACATTGCAGGGAAGGCAACGGTCGAATTTTCCAACAGTTATAGACCATGGATGAAGGTTCAACGTAAACCAAGAGTACCTTCAAACCTTCAAGATCAGGCTAAGCAATTTATAGGAATGGGAAAAAATCAAGAGTTCCTTTAGAGGAGAGGATCGAGGTACGCTCTCCTTCAAAACAGGAACTCTTGGAAATAGTTGAAGAGACAGTGTCAAAAGCTCTACTCACCAACAACATGCTGGGCTTCGGAACCAGACTGGAGCTAACTAAATTAATGGGCAAAGGAAAGCAACCTCAAAGAGACTAGTTGGTTAAGTCTAATAGGCCCAAACCCAGAAAGGGGCCCAAAGGCCAAACCCAACAGACCAAAGGGGAAAGTTCCAGGACCAGTAGGCCCCAGAAACAGGAAATGGATACAGTCCCACAAATCCAACTATAGCCCAACAACATAGAAAAAAATATAGCGGTTGAAATGACTACTCACTCAGAATTGGTATGCGATAGCCAGTTACTTGAGGACAGAGGTCGATGAAGAGAGACTCCAGTTAATGGACGAAGTTGAGGTCCAAAAGGAAATCAGGCCTCTCAGCGAGGATACTGAAATGTCCTACACCGACCCTCCAGATATAGAAGTCAGATAGGGAAGCCCAAACCCAATCCATCAAATGCATTACAAAGAGGTTCACACAACACAGTCTCCGGGCGAAGGAAACAAGGACACTTCCACTGGAGGTACAGCTCCTAATTAGCTTGTTTTTACTTTATGTCGATATTAATTTGGAATTGCCAAGGGGCAGGAGGGCAGAAACTCCATGCCATACTTCGTAATTACATTAGGCATTTTAAGCCTGGTATCATCGTTTTACTGGAAACCCGAATTAGTGGACCTAGGGCTCAAGAATTCGTCAGTGCTTTGGGATTTAATTATTCTTTTAGGGTAGAGGTAGAGGGTCCTCTACCTTCTCGGGAGGGATATTACTTTTATGGAAAGAAGTTTTCAATATCTCAATAGTGCTATCTCACCGCCAATTTATCCATATAAAGATCAAATATGCTACTTACTCTTTTGACTTTACAGTGGTTTATGCAAGCCCGTAAACCACTTCCCAAACCTACCTCTAGCCGATTTTAAAATGGGTAGGAAGTTATACTCATAATCCTTGGCTCATAGGTGGGGATTTCAATACAAAATTGGAGTTAGCTAATAAACGAGGGAATCTAGAGGGCCATGACAAGGGACAATTTGGATGTACTTTTAGACTTGGAGGAAAAATTAAGTAAGGAATTGATGTAGGTTTTATGTGAGGAGGAAATCTATTGACATCAAAAAGCCCAATGCGACTAGCTATCGAAGGAAGATAGGAATACGAAATACTACCATACACTCACGCTCTTTAAAAGGAAGAAACTACAGATAGAGCGACTCACTGATCTTTAAGGAGTTCTGATTTCTGACCCGGTACAACTGAGTAAGTTAGCCAGGGACTTCTTCGTCACTTTATATACACAAGAAGATGAACCTTTACAATGCTACCTGATCTCAGGAGTGCTTCCTTTGCTCTTGGTAGACAAACTGCATGCTTTGACCTAGCTAATCTACGACAATGAAATCAAGTTAGCCGTGTTTAACATGAACCTAAATAAAGCCCCTGGAGTAGATGGTTTTAATGTCCTCTTTTTTAAAAAACAATAGGGGCAAGTCGAGCCAAAAGTGATAGAGCATGTTAAGGAAGTATTCAGGCTAGAACGTTGGGAAAAAGATTTAAATCAAACCATTCTAGTCCTGATCCCTAAAGTTTCCTCCTCAAGGATTATCGCGCAATTTTGACCGATTAGCCTCTACAATGTGCTATACAAAATAATTTCCAAAGTTCTTATCAATCGGTTGAAAAACCATATGGATTGGCTGATGCAGGCGCCCTAAAGCAGCTTTATCCCAAGCAGACAAACAACTGATAATATTATCATTGCTCAGGAAGTCATACATTCAATGCGAAAGAATAAGGGGAAGATCAAATTTTTGGCTATAAAGGTGGATCTCGAAAAAGCGTACGATCAGCTTTGATGGGATTTCATGCAGAATACTTTAATGGACATGAAATTCTGGAAAATTTAATCTCAGTCATCATGAAGTGTGTGTCAACGGTGACTTTGCAAGTCGCGTGGCAAGGCACAGTGATTGACCCATTTAGCCCTTCACGAGGTATTAGGCAAGGCGACCCGCTCTTGCCCTACCTTTTTGTCCTATGCATGGAAAGACTAGGACAACTTATTTCGAAAAAGGTGGAACAAGGGCTATGGAGATCGAGAAAAATGAGCCTTACTGGGCCTTAGATATCTCATCTCTTCTTTGCAAATGACCTAGTCCTTTTTGCAGAAGCTACGGATTCTCAAACCTATGTTATCGCAAGAACACTGGAAGAGTTTTGTCAGGCTTCTGGCCAGAAAGTGAATACTGACAAAACTTGAATTTTCTTCTCAAAGAACGTTTCCCCAGCACTCGAGTGTAGAATCAGTCAAGCCCTACACATATCTCGTACGAACAACTTGGGGAAATATCTAGGAGCCCCATTGCTACATGAGCGATCATCAAGACACACGTATCGACATCTCCTTGATAATGCACGACAGAAACTTACAGGATGGAGGGCAAGGGTATTGTCTCTAATGGGAAGAGTTACCTTAACCCAGTCTGTGATAGCGGCCCTATCCACTTATACGATGCAAACAGTTAGACTCCCGAGGTAGCTTTGTGATGACTTGGAGAGACTCATGCGAGATTTTGTTTGGGGCTCAATGGGTGAGCAAAGGAAAATGCATCTAGCCAACTGGGAAATAGTGTGTCAGCCCAAAAAATTGAGGGGCCTAGGCATTAAACGAATCCGCTCTTCCAACGATGCTTTATTGTCTAAGTTGAGTTGGGCGTTGATTACACAACCCCAAGCTTTATGGGTTCAGATTCTAAGAGCTAAATATCGCGTTGACCCGCACTACATCCCTCCTACAATAGAGAGGGTCGGGGCTTCGAGTATTTGGAGGGGAATATCTGCAACTTGGCAAGTAGTTCGCCAAGGTCTAGAATGGAAACAAAGTAATGGAAAGAGAATCCAATTCTGGATGGGTAAATAGGTAAAGGACTGGGGACTACTTATTTATGTGGCGACCTTCCCAATCCCCAAAAGAGTCCTATAAGCCTCTATTGCAGATTTTAAGAATGCAGATAGCACCTAGAAGTGGAACTTGTTCCAGCATTACCTCCCCTCCTCAATTTGCTTGGACATCGTGAAGACCCCCACTAATGCAGATAGCAC
>JANIPM010000231.1:25882238-25892619 GCA_027478405.1 Erythroxylum cassinoides
AAATCGACCTAAATTAAGAGACGAGTTGAATTACTAATCAGTAATATTTAATTAGTCTATATATTATAATTACTAATATAATTTAGAAAAAGTAATTATCGCTTTTAACGAAAGTTAATTAGTTAACCCTTTTACTTCCAACCTATTGATAGTCATGGCTAATTGACTTTTTTTTCACATCTCTAAACTTTATGTTTTTCCTTCTTTTTTTTAAGTGTGTAGTAATACAGCAGGAGTTGAACATATGATCAAAAGACACCTAAATTTTATGGTGCTGCTTATTTTTATATATAAAATGGTAATAACTTGACTGTCAAATAGAGAATTAATTATAAAATGCGATTGGATGATCTGTTTTTTTTATTGTACGATTATTTTTATATATAGAATCGTAATAACTTGATTGTCAAATAGAAAATTAATTATGAAATGCGAATTGGATGATCTGTCTTCCTGTACGATAAAAAGGAATCACATGTCTGTTGTAAAATTAGAAATCATTTTACGACATTAGCATGGTCTATGGGACTTTCTTGAAACATGATAAACCAATAAGTTGGATGCCCTTATACTAAGTAAATACCATACGATGTGACTAATTGTATTCCTATCGTTAATCATTTCAAAAAAGAAGTTAGAACAAGTCATTCTTCAATTGCTAAATGTAATTGCATTTTTCACTTTCTTGTAATGGAATATATAATATTTGGCAAATTTCGTCAAAATGTACATATAAACTTTTATGATTTTTAATTTTAATAAATAAATTCATGTTAACATCTTAGATTTTATCATTATCAAATACTTCTTAAATTGTTTTATAATATAAAAGCACTTTTACTAAAAATTATTGATTATAACAACTTTACGCAATTTCCTCTTCAACTTTACACAGTAAAATAATAATAAAAATTTTCCTCTTTATTTTCTTAAAGTCAAAATCACTTCAAAATCTATAACATGATTACTACACATAACATAATAAAGTATGATTCATAATTCATCCATTATTATTAAGCTTTGTCCTTTCCCTCAAATTGTCTATAAAAGTAACTCATCTTAATTACCATACCTACACACGTACCTCGCCTTTAATGATATTTATAGAAAGAATTAGGCAAAAAGTGCTAATTCTCTTATAGTCCACACATATTTATAATAGGTTTTGAACTTTTTAGTAATTAATTGAAATAAAATTTCAATTTCAATTAAAATTTAATTAGAATTATAATTAAATATCAATTGAACCCAAATAATATTCAATTAATGCTAATTAAATACCAATTAAGCTCAATTAAAAACTAATATCTCATATTGATTCTTATTTATTAAATATCTCATATTTAATCTTAAAGTTTTTCAAACTTTACAATCAAGTTTAACGTGATTAACACATCTTTTCTCTCTTTAGTCTTTAACCTATTTTTGTGTATGTGTAATCATTAAGTTTTCAAATATGTTGGCAACTAATATAATTTATAATTCTAAATCATATTTAAGATTACATAAATTATACATCTTTAATTCATCTTAAAATTGACGTTTAGTAATATATCATGATTACCTAAATATTTAAAAATGTCAAAATGATTTTTATTAACTTTTTGGTGTATGATTTTTCTATATAATTCAATCGTTTTATCATACAATATTTCAATTGTCTAAAGAATGAAATTAATATCTACTCTATTTGAGTCAAATTATACTAATACTCTACTATTAGTAATTGATTCGATCAGTGACATTTGTAAACTATTTTACAGAATATTATTTCATCCTAATCAAGGATTTCTTGAATCAATATTCCAATGGAATATTCTTCCAAATCGCTTTAGGGTTATGAATCATATATTAATCACTCAACTATTTTCATATAGTTTGTGCTATATCCAATGACTACCAATTGAGCTGCCTTTAATTAGAATAAGTCATAAATAATATCAAATCATAACAATCTTTAAATAAGATACTTTGGAGATCTCAAGTCAAAAAAATCACTTATACAATAATCACAATGAGAATTTACAAATATATACAACTAGTATTCTTAATGAAAATTTCTAATGAGATTAGTTTAGTGAACTTGTTCTGTAACAAACATTGACACATTTATTTAAATACCTCCATATTTTAATTTATGAAATTGACTAGTTCTTTTATAAAGAAGAAAAATAATTTGTGATAGTCTTTTTACGGTCTATTAATCTCCAATCTTAATAAGATAATGACTATGAATAATTTAATGATAATACATAATTAATCTCCAATCTTAATAAGCTAATGACTATGAACAATTTAATGATAATACATAAATATAATATTAATTTCATAATTATGATCTCATCATACTTTTATTTGTTCACGTTATACATCTGAAAAGGTACAAGATATATAATGTCTAAACGAAAGTGTCGAAAACATCTTAGTCAATATTATTTTGGAATCTACTTTGAAAATCAGCCTCGTTCACATTAAACATACCCATCCAATGTAGAATTTCACCAATCTTCCGGTTCTTGTTTCCAATTTTTTGACAAGCATCATAGACTTTTTGCACCAACTCCTCCCTCGACTTCTTGTAATAATAAGTTTCCTAATATTACAAACAGCCCCTATTGTATCACTAAGAAAATTATCTTTCATTTGGCTCTCGTATTTATAGTTTAGCAAATAACGCCCCACCGAAACACAGACAAAAAGATGCCCAACTGATATTGACTTGTAAACAGGTGACTTTGTTTTGTCGACGTCTTTATAACAAAATCTTAACTAGTGGTGGTCGCTACTGTCATTCCATGACTAGTGGTCATTTTTAGTTTGAAGAAGACATTAGATTTATTTTGAAAGATTTCGCGATGATCAGTTAATAAAAAATCAAATTAATATTTAAGTTATTTTAAAATATAAGTATCTAATTAGTTTTTAATGACAGTAAGAAAAAGAATTTAATTTAAAACAAATCTAAAATTAGAAGAAAAAGTTTGATTGAACTAATTTTAAATTCGATTTAAAAAATTGAGTTTAGTAGAAATTTGAATCCAGAAATATTTAGCCCAAAGCTAATTTGATTAGCTATTAAAATAAGATCGTTATCAAACAACAAAAATAAATAACGTATTCTAAATCCCTAGTATTCTTATTTGTTGGAATTTTTTTAATTGTGTAAGAATGCCTATAAGTCAACAACTTGCCCGCTGCCAATGCCAAAAGCTCAACGACTCCAATGCCTACAACTAATTTTCTGCAAAGATTGAATGGTGTCCTGAACTTAGACGACTGCTAACTTCAGGTATAACACATGTAGAAATATGATACCATTTCCGTGCTAAGAAAAGATGGAAATGTGATAGAAATCTTACGAGGAAGTATGAGAAAATGACAGAGAAGTCATGAGATTTGGTAGAAATCTCCATTCTCATTTGCATTGAAATGAGATTAATGCCCAATTTTCTACGGAGATTGACAGGTTATGAGTGTCTCTGAACTCCGACGATTTCAAACTTCTGGCACTACCCATGTAATCAAACGACATTAATGCCCTTGTTATTTGTTTAATGCTAGTTTTTTTAATTGGAAGTTGTCCTAGATAGTTTTCTTACTTCATTATAGGTGTTGACTAGTGTTTTTTTAAATTAAAATGAATTAATAAGGAAAAGGATTCAGTGCAACATTATCCGGATTTAGTGCAACATTATCCTGTTACAAGGATAACAAAAGCAAGCCAAACAACATCGTAGCAAGGAGCATATGTTCTTCGTGTAGTAAACAAACAACAAGTGAAATCCTTTCAGAATTTCCCAAAACACATTATTAGAATTACCCTAAAGCTTCCCCCGCAAAAGAACTCCCAGCAATTTCCGAATTAGGGCTTGACAATTTCATTTAACTCTTTCTCTAGACGATTAAGGAGGTAAATGATTTTTGGCTTAAGCTTTGATTCTTCTCTTCACATTCGATCTTAATCAAACTTCTTTGATTAGGGCTCCTCGATGGGTGTTCCACAGGTTCTGAGATCTTGCTAATCTTCCATCATACGAGTACTAAACTTTAGAACAAAGAAGGATGTAAATGATAAGCATTAAGACCTCACAGAGGAGAGATCCCATGAGGTAAGCACTTCCCCTTTAGATTCCTGCAACTGTTGTTTATGTAGTTAGGCGGAAGAAATGACCTAAGATGAACTGGGTGTTCTTGGAGATTAGTTAGAGTCTCCAAAAAGTAACTAGTCTCTCACCGCATTTCTTCTCCATCGGGTTTATGACCAATTGTTCTTTGATACTATTAGAGATAATAATTGTGATTGAATGTACGTGTCTTTCCCTTTCTACAAACCTTCTATTATTTCTCTCCCTCCAGATCTCCTGGATGCATGTTGTTAAGGCAACCATGTAAACATCCTTATCATGTTTGGAAGCATGGTTCAATAATATCTCATTGATTATAGCATTCAGGTTTCTTTGATAGCAGTTAAAGAAACATAAAGAGGCAATTTCACTACATACTCTGTTAGAGAATTTGCAATTGAAAAATAGGTGGTCTTTGTCTTCTTTCTCTAGGTTCCAAAGGATGCATCGTTTAGAGGAGGAGAAGAATTTTAGTCTCGTCATAGTGCTAAGTCTGTCCTTCATTTTTAACCATCTCAGAAAGTTAGCATTAGGCTTGATAGTGTTACTCTAAATTAGTTTACACCAACCAATTGTTATGTTTGGCCTGTACTTTAGTTGTTTAGCTTGTCTATTTGTGACGTCCGAAACAGCTAGCCCATTCCATAGATATGTATCCTCTCCTCTATTGAGTCTATATTATGGTATCGATAAAGTTCTAAAGTCCTCTTGGGAAAGGTTCCAGTTGCCATTTGCAACTGGTTTTTGGATTTTAGCTTTTTTTGACATTCTATCCAGCATCTCACTAGCTATTAGATTGTGAATTAATGCTCCTTGACCTGTCCAATTCTCATACCATAGTGAAAATTGATCCCCCTACCCCTATCTTACAAGTGATCTGGTGTTGAAATTCCTCCCCTAATATAATAATTTGGTTAAGGAACCATGAGAAACTATCTTTCGGTTTAATGACCTATAGATTACCACCCTTTAAAATATAGCTATGCACCCATTTAATCCATAAAGATTCCTTTTCATTCAAAATTCTCTGTAACCTTTTCAATAAAAAAACTTATTGCTTCTTCCAATTGACTCTAACCCTAGTCCCCCTAAAGCTTTTGGTTGGCATATTTGAGTTCAATTGACTTTAGCAATTCATCTTTCTCCTTTCCCCTTACTCCATAGGAAAATTTTCATCATTTTTTTCACCGTTTTGACCAGCCCCTTAGAGAGGAAAATGTGATAACACCAATAAATGTTCATAGACATAATAACTGATTTCAGTAGCTAAATTTTGGCACCATAGGATAGCGATTTATTTGTCCATAAAATCTAACCTCATTTATATGTTTTTTATAAGGGGTAGAAATTTTCTAAATTGTAGTCGTCTCTAGGAGATAAGGATGCCTAAATAAGTGATAAGAGGATCATGATTTCCCATTCCAGTTACAATAGAAATATCACTAGCAAGATGTGTAGCACTCTTTGTTAAGATAAAAAAAACCTTTTTGAAGATTGATGCTTAGTCCTGATATCTCCTTGAATTTTCGTAAGGTATTCATTATAGTTGTAATTAAAGGGATATCAGCCTTACTAAAAAGGATTAGATCATTTGCAAAACATAAATTGGTTAGTGCAAGCAATTTAAAATCTAGATTTGAGGAGATCTTATATCTCAGCATAAGGGTAAAGACTTCCATGTAAATTAGAAATAGGTCGTCTATGTCCCCTTTTGCCTTTAAAAATCTTAGTTGGACACCCACTGATCATAATCCCAAAGGATACCGAAGAGATACATTCTTTAATCCGTTGAATGAATGTCTAGGGGAATCTCATAACATCCATATTTTGTAGTTAAAAACCCCAACTAACACTATCAAAGGCGTTATAGAGATCCACTTTTTAATGTGCAGTTCTTAGGGCATTTTTTTTCTAGTGTATTCTTTTAGGAGTTCTTGCAATATTAGAATATTATCTCCAATATTCTGCTAACTTAAGAAAGCTCCTTGGTTTTCACTGATGATATAGTGTAGCATTGATTTCAATCTATCTGCTAGGATTTTAGCTATAATCTTGTAACAAAAATTAATGCATGAGATATGCCTGAATTCGTTCCATCTAGTAGAGTTATGTGTTCTAGGAATCAAACACAAGCAGGTCTTGTTGATCTCTTTTAGGAGTACTCCATTTTTGAAGAATTTGTGCACTGCTTCTTTCATAATCTTCTCTGTTAAATTCCAAGTTTTTAATAGAAGAATCCATTTAGGCCATCTAGTGTTAGGGCTTTCGAACCCTTCATTTTAAACACTACTGCTTTTATCTCGTGATCAGTGACCTATCTGGTTAAAAGATTCGCTTGATCTTTAGGAATTTTTACTAAAATGAATGTTCTGAGTTATGCATTGATTGTGCTAGCATTTCCTTCAATTCCTAGGATCTTTTGGAAGTGTGACAAGGAATCTTGAGAGATTTCAGTTTGCTCATATAAGATCTCCCCTTATTCTGTTTTAATCAAAGTTATCCTATTCACGTTTCTGCTTACCTTAATAGTATTAAAGAAATATCTTGTGCTTCTGTCTCCATTCTTAATCCAATTGACTCTAGATCACTATCTTAATAATGAGTGGTGGTTGTCTACTACTTGTAAGTAGAGTTTCAAAGCCTCCTTCTCCTCCTTCGCAATAATCTCATCAGTGGGGTTGTTAACCATTGATATTTGTATGAGTGAGAGACGAGATCTAGTGACTTCTATCCCCTGGTCTATTGCTGGACCCCGCTTCCAAAGCCTAGCATTTGGAATCAAACTCAGAAGCAGTACTTGCCCTCAACTATACTATGCCTATTTCGGGACATTTAGCAAAACTTCCCCTAGAGAACTCGGCTTAATGTGTTCATTAGATGATTTGAAAGAGGTTCATGAAGACCTCGAAGACAGATTCTACCTTCTGAAGGGTCAAAATGGAACAGAAGATATGTACAGAAGAAGTGAAAAGACAGAAGAAGCCAAAAGACAGAAGATAGCAAAACACAGAAGAAACAGAAAACAAAAGAAGCAAAAGGCAGAAGATAGCAAAACACAGAAGAAACGGAAGACAGAACAAGCAAAAGGCAGAAGATAGCAAAACACAGAAGAAACGGAAGACAGAAGAAGCAAAAGGCAGAAGATAGCAAAACACAGAAGAAACGGAAGGCAGAAGAAACAAAAGGCAGAAGATAGCAAAACACAGAAGAAACGGAAGACAGAAGAAGCAAAAGGCAGAAGATAGTAAAACACAGAAGAAACGGAAGACAGAAGAAGCAAAAGACAGAAGATAACAAAAAACAAAAGAAACGGAAGACAGAAGAAGCAAAAGGTAGAAGATAGCAAAACACAAAAGAAACGGAAGACAGAAGAAGCAAAAGGCAGAAGATAACAATACATAGAAGAAATGGAAGACAGAAGAAGCAAAAGGCAGAAGATAGCAAAACACAAAAGAAACGAAAAGCAGAAGGAGCAAAACACAGAAGAAGACACGGCAGCAAAACACAGAAGAAGACGCGTCAGCAAAATACAAAAGAAGACACGTCAGCAAAATACAGAAGAAGCAAAACACAGAACAAGCAAAAGACAAAAGAAGCAAAAGACAGAAGAAGCAAAAAGGTAGAAGAAGCAAAAGTCAGAAGAAGCAAAAAGGCAGGAGAAGCAAAAGACAGAAGAAGCAAAAGACAGAAGAAGCGAAAGCCAGAAAAAGCAAAAGACAGAAGAAGCGAAACACAGAAGAAGCAGAAGGCAGAAGAAGCAAAAGGCAGAAGAAGCAAAAGGCAGAAGAAGCAAAAGGCAGAAGAAGCAAAAGACAGAAGAAGCAAAAGGCAGAAGAAGAAAAAGACAGAAGAAGCAAAAGGCAGAAGAAGCAAAAGACAAAAGAAGCGAAAGGCAGAAGAAACAAAACACAGCCGAAGCAAAACACAGAAGAAGCGAAAGGCAGAAGAAGCAAAACACCAAAGAAGCAAAAGGCAGAAGAAGCAAAACACAGCTGAAGCAAAACACAGAAAAAGATGACGTCATCATAGAAGAAACACAGAAGAAGATGACGTCATCACAGAAGAAACAAAAGGCAAAAGAAGAAAAAAATAGAAGAAGATGAGGTCATCATAGAAGAAACACAGAAGAAGATGATGTCATCAAAGAAGAAGCAAAAGGCAGAAGAAGCGAAACACAGAAGAAGATGACGCCATCATAGAAGAAACATAGAAGAAGATGACGTCACCACAAAAGAAGCAAAAGGCAGAAGAAGCGAAACACAGACGAAGCAAAACACAGAAGAAGATGACGTCATCATAGAAGAAACACAGAAGAAGATGACGTCATCACAGAAGAAGCAAAAGGCAGAAGAAGCAAAACACAGAAGAGGCAAAACACAGAAGAAGTAAAACACAGAAGAAGTAAAACACACAAGAAGATGACGTCATCACAGAAGAAACACAGAAGAAGATGACATCATAGAAGAAGCAAAACACAAAAGAAGTAAAAAAATAAAAGAAGCAAAACACAGAAGAAGATGACATCATCACAAAAGAAAAATAGAAGAAGATGACGTCATCACAGAAGAAGCAAAACACAGAAGAAACAAAACACAGAAGAAGCAAAACATAGAAGAAGGTGACATCATCATAGAAGAAACACAGAAGAAGATGACGTCATCACAAAAGAAGCAAAAGACAGAAGAAACAAAACACAGAAGAAGCAAAACATAGAAGATACAAAATATAGAAGAAGCGAAATGTTTAAAGATACATCTTCCTTTACAAGGACTATAACTTTCATCTTAGAAGTCCAAAAATTTCATACTATATATCGTTGGAAAGCTAAAAGAAAGATCTACAACTTTCCGAACGATAACTTTCTCTAATCCAACCTAGATCGATCCAGAATTTCCCTCGAATTTATAATACAAATTTTACATTCATCCACCAATGTATTGCACCCTATTCTCAACTTCATGACACATTTTGAGATTCTTAAATATAGAATTTAAATTTGATGTCTTCATAAGAAATATATCTATATGTTTCTAGTTTAATGCAAATTAAGAATCATCTCGTTTGGATGACTAGAGAAAAAGTTGTGGATAAAATACTGAAGCATACTCCATAAACATTTTCCAGATCAACCATCCATTTTGTTTCACAATTTTTCCTTAACACAAATCATACTAAGATCACCTTTTCTACTGCATTTACTCCTCATTCTCAACTTCATTTCAAATCAATATCACCTACAAAGAAATTTTTAATCCTTGATTAATCATGAATACCAATAAAAGAACATACATATATATACATATTCTTCATCAACTTACTACACAAATTCAACTTCGTTTTTGCTTTCATTCTACTTCTAACTTTCACCTTAATTCTTCCCATTTCAAAATCTCTTCTCCACTAAAAGCACCAAAGTACGACATGAATCTATCCACATTTCTCATTTAATAGTTCTAATCTTCTAAGAAAAATTTGGGGTCCAACACAAATGGCTTAAATACATCGTTGAACTCATATACATCCATATGTATATATCAATATACAGTAGTATCTCCAAATACAGTACAACACAAAAAGGCTCCAAAAGTTCGACGTTACAATACGAATTATTAAACTAAGAGATAATTATTGAGTTTGAAAGAAATGAAAATGAGACTGAGATAATGGATAGAGTTATTGGAAGATTATGATGTACAATTGAGTTTTGCCCAGTAAAGTCAATGCTGTAATCTGATGTATTGAACAAAAAATTCAATATTAGAGTATCACAAATTTGGATAGTAAGGCTATCAAATCTAGTGCAATAAAGAGTGTAAAATGTCGAGCTAAAAAGGAGCAAAAAGGAAGTATTTTAGATATTTAAATTTAAAATCAATTTTGCAAAAAGGGATTAGCAAAGCCCAAAATGAGGATTCAGAAATTGTGAATCTTATCGAGGAATTGGAAACGAATCCAACTTTCGAGTTAATGATACTTTGTGATGGAATTAAGAAGTATGTGTACTCGATAAGGAGAATGTTATAGAAAACACAAGAAACAATCGAAGCTATATGCCCTAGTAGGAATGCATCGAAAGAGCATTTGATGGCTAAGAATGTAGAACCAAGTAATTATATGTTTAAGTTACCAATAGTCTTGACTATTGGAGACTTGCTTAAAGCTTATAATTTTTGGAGTTCATAGGAATATGAGATTAATATATAGTTCAATTGACTACAGGCATAACAATCGTTATCTTGGTGATATCATTAGAATAC
>JANIPM010000231.1:26371233-26381423 GCA_027478405.1 Erythroxylum cassinoides
AGGAATAATACATAAATGCAATATGAATCTCATAATTATAATCTCATTATAATTTCATTTGCAATATACAATTATCCTATGGACTTTATCATATGCAATTATCCCATGGGCTTTATCATATACATCTAAACATGTACAAAATAAATAATGTCTTTTTAAATAATGTCACTAAACTATAACTAAAGCGATTGGTTGTAGCGCATAAACCAACATTACCTCCACTTAGTAAACTTAATAGCTTAGTTAAACGTAGTGAGTTCGATATTAATAGACAATGTGCTAACAAAAGAATAATGAGATGATGTGAATCGATCATAAGAGAGAAAATTATCAAAAGGATACTCCATACCTAGTGTTAAAAAAGGAGACAGGAGTTGAGCATGTGAGCAATAATAGTCTTTATACTTGGAATGAGGTTGAATGTTTCATCTGGTTGTTCTAGATAAGGTGATAGGTATAACATCATTGGCAAGTTTTAATGGGATGTTTGAACTATGGATGGTGCTTTGATTGAGGAAGTTGCAAGTGATTCTGGTGAAAGGGTATGGTAAGCTTGTTCTATTATTACTAGATGTGAAGGTAAGGAGGAGGGAGAAGAGGCGTCCTCAGGAATGATATCATTTATTGGAAAAGGAAGAGGTAGTGAATTGGCTACATCAAATTTGGATATGCAACGAAATATGTGTTCATTAAAAATGGCATCATGACTCATACAAATTTTCTGAGTACATAGATCCACAAAATCCCTTTTGTCTAAATGGATAACCAACGAATATACCAGGATAAGCTCTCTAATCAACCTTATGTTTAGTTTGAACATTTCATCTAAAACACGAACAACCAAATGCATGAAGGTGCGAAAAGGTAGGTAGCTTGTGATTTAGTAATTCAAAGGGTGTCTTGTTATTGAGCAATTTAGAGGGTGTTCTATTAATTAGATAAGCAGCTGTGAGATCAACCCAAAATTTAAGAGGCAATTTAGCTTGAAAACAAAGAGAGCAAGCCATGTTTAATAAGTGCCTACGCTTTTGTTCAATAATACCATTTTGTTAAGGTGTATTTATGAAACTGTGTTCATGACCAACTCCAAGAGAAAGAAAAAGAATTATTTATGATGTTATTAAACAGTTCATTGCCATTGTCACTCCTAACTCTACGAATGATTTATGGTATTATTAAAAATTTTGGTGTCTTTATCACTCCTAACTCTACTCAGTCATTGCTCTGTTGGTGATTAAAAATTGCATGTTGAATCTCAAAGACTCTAGAGCGCCATTTTGCGAGAACCAATTTTAAATATCTGTCCATACATCAGAAGCTTGCTTCATAAAGATTACATTGCTGGCAATCTCCTTAGAAACTGAATTAAGCAACCAAGATAAGACCATATTGTTACAACAACTCCAATATATGTCTGAAGGTGATGTCATAGCTGACTTCTTAATTTCTCCATTAATGAATCCTGATTTGTTTTTGGCTTCAAAAGCTATGGTGTGCTCAACTCCATATGGGATGATTATCTCCTGTTAGAAGTTGTGAAACTAATACAGTTTCAGGGCTATGAAAATGATGAATATAGTACGATGATGAAAAATCTAGTTCATGGTTTGAGAGAGATGTTTCTATAATGCTAGAGACATCCATGATAGGTTTGATAAGATGGAGGATCAATACTCAAATACTATAATTAATTTTGAACTGAAAAGGATTCATCATACATTCTTATTGACAATGTATGTAATAGAAAATTCTTCTATAAGAAACAAATTAGACCATAAGTTAAAACTGTGGAACTAAAAAGGAGAGAAATTATAGCTATGGACAAGAAAGTAATACTTATCGTATTATATTTTTAGTAATTTTTATTTTGATGGATGAGAGGTTTATTTACAAGAAGAATGTTTATATTTTAACTCAAACTCTTAAGATATTGAGTTTTATTTATATACCATTTTTCCCTGATGTGGTGTATACCTATGCCTTATCCTCTGATAATACTTTGACCAAGTGATAGCTAGACTTATA
Source organism: Erythroxylum cassinoides (assembly GCA_027478405.1). Lineage (NCBI taxonomy): Eukaryota > Viridiplantae > Streptophyta > Magnoliopsida > Malpighiales > Erythroxylaceae > Erythroxylum > Erythroxylum cassinoides. The sequence goes on from JANIPM010000231.1 coordinate 26,373,259, forward strand.
TCACCTAATTGACGAGGTCTTGCCAAACAATGCTAGAGACTACTTTGGCATTAGTGCTTTAATTGTTATGTTAATTGAGAGAAAACGAGAATGAGTTGAAAGATTAGAGATTAAATAAAAATCATACTAAGTGCTTTGCGGTTGTTGACAATGGTCAACCAGTCTTACATGTATTTAGATGAGAGATTGACAAGAGAAAGAAGGGTGTTATAATGGAGTGAATGTATTGACAAAGGATATACTGAGTGTGAGAGAAGACGTAAAGCATGAGTTTCTAATAATATTATCATCAGAAAAAGGAGTTAATGCTAACTAATATCAATTCCTCATCCAAAAGTTCCTCATCCAATTTTACACATATACGCGCTTATGATCCAGCTTTATGATCTAGAATGTTAACTTTTGCTCTTTTTTCTTTAATCATGACGAATGGCTTATGCCTATTACAATGGCTTCAGTTTACCATGAAACACTTCAAGTCTTCAACAACCTCTCCCCATTTGTCGTTGTCTTTTATGTTTCCCCCTCTCTGAAGCAAGTAAGCCTCTCTCATTCTAGACCGCATTATCGATTTACCTGAGTTTTTGCAGTCGTTTCTTTATGTATGTGAACTGTCTACTTCGGAGTTATATCTCTCGATCTCTTCTGTTGATTGTTTATATTGTATGGATTGGTATTTTTTCTGTACTTGATAAAATCTATTAAAATGCGAGGTTCGATTCAAAATCTTATGACAGAGTCTATCAATTATTATGTGACAATCAGGTTTTCTGAGATTTGAATCTTACAGCAGAGTCTCTGAGATCTCAATTGAACTTAAGTGACTTTGTTGCGATCCATTTGTGGGTTAGCTCTTAGGATTTGCGAGTTTGTTCCAGGTTAAAGAATGACAAGGGGTATTCCAATAGTTTGTTGACGATGATTCTTTGGGTTAGTGTTTTTGTTATGTTGACTGTAATTTCTGGCACTTTAAGACTGTGATATCAGAATTCGTCCTATTATGCTTTGGGAATTTTAGGATTGCAAATTTCATTTTGTTTTAAGTGCAATTATCAGTCATTTAAGTTCTTTTAAATAAAGTTTTTACTATGTTAAGCATGATTTGAAGTCATTTATGTTGCATAATTATCTTTCAAAGGGAGAAGAAGGATTTACTTGTCCATGCTGCAGAACATGCCAAACAAGAGGTTTTAGAGGGACGATCATGGTGCTATTTTTGTTGTTATTGGTACGGACTTTAGAACTAGAAGACAGTGATGAAGCTGATGCTAATGTCAAAGATATAACAATAGAAAGCTTCTCTGTCTCAACATAAGGTAAGGAACTTTTGAAGAATTCATTAGTGAAGATATCACATGGACCAATGAAAAGGAAAAATCTACATTATTAAAGCTCCTTACTTTAAGGAAAATTCATGTACCTAAAAATATCGATGTTGTTTTGGTTAAACAAAAGGTAAATGAAGATGACAAGACTACCCTTGAAGCAATTATTGCACCTAACGAAGGGTAATCAAGGTCCAAAAAATAATAAAGAATAAATTTTGGTCTGCCAGATGGTTGTCCAAACTCTATATATTTGGTTTTTGTTATGTATATGATAATGTTGTAAAATAGTGTACATGAATAATTTTCTTATTTATTTTAATAATTACAATTGCTAAGTTTAGTTTTATCATTCAAACCAGAGTAACCCAAGTCTCAATCCAACTATAAATTTGATGACAAAAGATTTGAAATTCATATACTGCCTAACATATGAAACAATGCTTATGTTTTGGGCAATAGAATATTGGAGAATTGATATAAAGCAGATATCCTAAGTTAAAGGTCGCAAATAGTGGCCACAAAAAATTGATCAAAAGAAAACTTGATGCAGAGCATTTCCTGCTTAAATACACGCTTAAAAGCTGCTCTTCAATTTATTCTTCTAAAAATGCAACCATCTTTCTTGGACCACCAATTTCAAGATCACTAATAAAAGATTGAAGAATGCTCCAATAATAATAATAATAATAATAATAACAATAATAAGAAAAAATAATTAATAATAAGAAGAATAATAATAAGAAAATTAAAAAATAACAACAACAACAACAACAATAATAATAATAATAAAATTAATAATAATAATCATCATAATAATAATAAGGAAGAAAATTAATAATAATAACATTAATAAGAAGAAGAAAAAATAAAATATAATAATAATAATAACAACAACAACAATAATAATAATAATAATAAATCTTAATAGATATTTTAATCTTTTTATTAGTTATTCTTTGTTATTCTAAATTTCAGCTTTCAAACCAAACATTAACATACATCATCATTAGAAATTTTTAAAAATAAACCAAACAAAGTAATATTCATTATATTTCATTCTTCATCTATTCTATTATATTCTATTCCTTAAGAATAACTATTTAATTTCTTATCTATTTCAGCAAATGAACCAAAAAGGCTGTAAAATTTACTTATTGAGCAAAACATAGTAATTTGCTGGCTTAATAGCAAATACATAAGTTGGCTCTAAGAAAGGTAAAATCAAAAGCTCAAAATGGACTCAAAGGATTATTAAACTAGAGAGATACCAATGAAGCAGTAAATTTACATGAAGATAGCACAATTTGTAGAGTAGTGGACAGGAGGCCCTTTAAACTTGAATGGAAAAGATGAAATTTTCTTTAAATGTAAAGCAACCATCTTCATATTCCTTTTAATAAAAGACCCCTTCGCTTGTGAAATTTAATGTTTATTGTTAAGAATATACCTTTGAAGACAAACTGAACAAGGCTGGTCCTTTGCTATTATTTATATTACAAATGCCTTGTTTTTATTAACTAACCTGATTTTACCTCTTCAGGTAGTGTTAAAATAAGAGCGGGCATGCATGCAAGAACATTGAAGAGCCCCAACCACGAAAGTGTGTCCAGAGACCGCCGCAATTCAACCAGAGGTTGCAGATTGAAGTCTATATACTATGATTACTCCCAACTTGCTGCTCACAAGTCTTGCGGAATTGTATCCTTTTGATCTTTGTTGGGTAACACCAACTCCTGGCTAGAATTTGAAATTTTCCTCGGTGGAGGAGCTGAACAAACTGGCACTACTGATCTTATACAAACAGCTGGTGCCATGAAACGAGGGCGTACTACACCCATGTCCATTCTTTGGGACTCAAGTCTGGCTCTATACGGAGGAATTCCTGTTCTCATTCTTGGTGGTTTAAGCACTGAGGAAACAGGCCCCACATTAGGGATGATATGAGGTGTCACAGAAGAAGGTGTAGACTCTGCATTTCTGATCATTACAGGGACTGCTACAGATGGCCTATAGTTGCAGGGTAAACTTGACCTCGGAGGATTCAGTGGACCAGGCAAAAAGCCAACAGTAGACGAATTTTGCCCTTGGAAGTCCACAAGATTGTTTGCAGCTTGTTCACTCCCATCTGAAGCTCGTTCAGAACGCCCAGCTCGATTCTCTCCCCCTTTAACATTTTCAACTTTTATTTTTTGCTCAATGCTCTTGTGATTGTCCTCTTCATGTACTAGATCTTTGAATTTTGGTTCTGCATTCAAGCTGTCCTGAACAGAGTTTTCTGACACCATCAAATTGGATGATTCTTCTATTTTCTCCTCCTGTACCTCCTGGATGGTTACCATGGACTTTCCATGAATTGGGTCGGGGACCACATGGTTTGAGAAGTATAAGGATGGTGCTGACATTGCAATTGTAACTAAAGGTCTCACAGGTATGGTTTGTTTCTCTCTCATAGGAACAAAAAGACTAGACTCTTGCGGTAGAATAGGATGCATATATGGAAGAATTTGAGGATTAGGCGTGGCTGGTGGAACATGAAAAGTCAACAGGTGGTTTTGCAGCAGCAATAAATGCTCTTGCTGCGATAATTGATATAAAGATACTTCAGGGGAAAAATTATCACCTTCCCAGTACCGACACTGCGTGGTATATAAGCTTGGTGTTGTTTCCGTTAACTGATTACTGACAGGGATAAATCTGTGCTGACCTTGCTGCCAATCACTTCGATAGGAATTCTTCAACTCGGATGGTTTTAAAGATGCAAGAAGACGAGCAACGATGACTTGTTCCTGTTCTTCATTTCCCTTTTCAGTCTCCACCGAAGATGACAAACTAGAAGATGATGACCCATGTTGAACCACTACAGAAAAACAGATGAAAAAGTTCAAAACAAAATGATAGCTACAAAGCCTGAAAGTGTCAGTCATGATGCTCAGTTCTATAATTTCGTAAATACTGCTTTTTGTTTAATGATCCTGAGTGTAAATTTTCATTTCTGGATCTCATGTATTATTGTTATTGTGTTAAACATCTAAGGAAAAGATTGATGCCCATTGCCCAAGTAGCCGATTGAAGTTATCAAGGAAAAAGTCATGTTTTAGTTCTAAAACATATTCGTGAAAAGGAAGTGATAAGTTATTTGCATAAGAATGAGGCCAATTAATCTGGGGTATATGCATAATTGGATCAAGGAGGTAAAGATGTTAACAAATAAAGTTCCCAAAGATCCATACTTCTCTTTAATGCAGACCAAGCATATATTGCTGCATTCTTTTGTGCTTGTTTTTTGGTCCTCGCTGGTTCACCGGTAAACCTCATGCCTGCCAGCTCAACTGTACACGAGAAAATGGCAACGTGTGAAGGCCCTGCACGAACTGTTGTATACGCCGGAAGCTTTAAGCCTGCCTTTTGAGCAGTTTCTTGAAGTAAATTTTTGTACACGCCAGTTTCATCCTGGGCAGGAAAAGAACACCGCAATCATTCTAGGAAGAATGTTATACAATGCATAATATGAGAGGATATGTTAACAAGGCACAGAGTTGACTAAGATAAAAGAGATCTAACAAATTCCTAATTTTGCAACTTCCTATGGTATGAAAGATGACATATGTTATCTAATCTAATCATAACTTGAATCATATTCTTAGGGTGCTAATACTAAGCAAGTAGATCACCTAAAATTATGACCAGTTAAAACATGTTAATCCTTTTATAGACAAACCAATCCATAGCCATATATAACTACAAATCACTAATTTTCTAGTTCCTATTCTATAAGAAATAAAAACTCCCAAACTCAGGAATAATATAGATAATTTAAAATGCTATCCTTACCAATACCCTAGCAGCTAGTGCTCTGGAAGGACCTCTGCTTGCAAGTGTGTTAAGGGCTACTTCAGCTGCGGCGTGTTCTGCCTGCCTTAGAGTAGAACAAAAGGTAGGACTTTCAAAGGTTTCTCCGTTGAAGTTGACAGTTACTTTAAACCTTGGGGCATGATCTGGGCCTTCCCTTATGCATGAGTAAGATGGAAGGTTGAAGCAGCTTCTTTGGGCCAGCTCTTGCAGTTGGTTCTTATACATACCTATGCGGACAGAAAACGTATCAGGGATCCAGAAGTGAAGTTATCTATTTACACGGTAAGGAGAATGTAATTCACTACTGGGAAGTTTCTCAACAGAAATGGATCAAGAAGTCTTAAAAAGAGATTTTACCGTAAGGGTGGGGAGCAAAACCCAATACTTCATCCATAATACTTTACCAATTTTTCCATCAATTCCATACAGGTAAGAGGAGAATGGCGTAATGGAATTTAAGGAATTACGAAAACTGTATATAATAACCCAGAAACAATGTCTATAATATGCATTTGACAAAAAGTTCAAGCCAGCTAGAATATTCAATCAATATTGGATTACTCCTACAACATCAGATAAGAACATGGTTTATTATAATGATACATACGAGCTGCTTAACACCAATGCTTGATATCGTAGCTAATTTAGGACGCTGTCGCACGCTTCAAGGGTTTTGAAAAATAGAATCTGAAATATCAAGAGTAGGGGTACGAAAGAAAATGCACAAGAAGGATCCAAACAATGTAATGCCGACTTGATGAGCTCTCTCCTTAGACTTAATTAATATATTAGCATGATTTCCTAATGAAAATAATAATCAACAGCTTAAAACACTAACCTCTCAAGCTACATTCACTGTTAAGGCAATAGAGAGAATAAAGAGTAGCATATTCACACTAGTATTATCCTTTGAATTAATTCAAAAACAGAAAAAAAAAAACTTGCTAGTAATCGAAAACCCACATAGATTTAATTACTCCCGGATCCAAATTCATGTAATCACATATGGTACTGTCTTAGCATATTTCCCGTCGATACAAAAGAAATGCTCAAAATCAGAAGATAAAGCGCATAAATGAAATCGGCTCAGAAGCAATGAAAGGGATGATCTTTGTGAAACTCAATACGAAGTAACTCTCACCTATGCAGTTTCTCAAGCCCCTAGACTTGATTTTCCCGAGAAACTGACGGAAAAGAAGTGGGAAAGTGAGATAACTTCACCGAAAGGTAGTGAAGCAGACAAGTCTTTAGGAAACTAGGAACTAGATTTTAACGCCATTTCGTTGGGTTAGAGCATTTTGGTAAGAGAGAGAGAGAGAGAGAGAGAGCGAGAGCAGAGTAACAACACAAGAGTGAAGGACGACCTTAATCGCCTTATAATAGAATAGCAGGCTTTCACTGCGTAAATGCGCAGTGTCAATTCATAACAGTATAATGAAAAGTAGTTATTCATAAGTTTTGTTATAAATGATTATTGTTAAAATTAAAATATTGAGGGGAAAATTAGAAGTGTATAAATCTAGACAAAATTTTGTAAGCAAAAAGAAAAAAAAAGTTGAATATTTAAATTGGATTAATAAAAGTATAAAGAAAAAATTAATGATCCAAAAGGATAAGTAAATTTTGAAAATATATGATGCTGTATTAATTTTAAGAATTAACCGCTTTATTTTCACTTTAATTTACATGTTATTAATTATTCACTTTATGTGCATATTAAGTCACAATCGTACATGTTATTAATAATTATTAATTATTATTCGCACTTACTATATAATATTTGCACTTACCATATAGTACTTAATTAATTAATAATTAATAATTAAAATTCTAACAAATTTTTATCTAGATGATGAAGCGGACTCAGTTTATCCTTGTATTAAATACAAGATTGGAAACGGAGACAGAACTTGGCACATTGTCTTTGCTTCGACCATCTGCTTTGTTTCTATTTCCTTGTGCCTATTTGTCTCTTGTATATGTATTAGAGGATATAATTTCAGCAAATTAAAGATTTACGATCATGAATAAGTACAGTGGTGGTGACTTGTGAATCTAAAACAAAACTTGTTCTCTTAGGCAAGGTATAAAATATTCCTTAATTATTATATAAACACAGTAATAAACTTGATAAATGTCAACTACTTTAGATTTAATCAAAAAGAAACAGACAGGAGGTTGTGTAGCACCTTACTCTCGCAAGACCCGAATCTGATATCGATGGGTGATATCTGAGTCCGTGCCCCGCGAGAGTGGCGTGCTAAAGCATTCAATCAATTAGAAATCGGTATAAATTTTTTTTCAAATCAACAACAAACATGATATGCGGAAATCGATACTCAAATTTGGCCCACATTCATTCATAAACATTTTCAATTAACACAAAACCATCAACAAAATTTTCAATAGCCATTTGGGTCCTTTCACAAATATAAAATACTTGAGTCATTTCGGAAAACCAATTTATACAAAAAAATTGCAAAATTTACAATTCAATACAAAATAGAGAAATGCAATGCAGACGCGAACTAATCCCAACCTCTATCCTTCACTTGAATGCTGTAGGGATACTCTCGTTGGCCTAACGGGCTATGCTTCTGATCCTGAAAAAAATATTTGCAAATTTTGGGTGAGTTTTGCGAACTCAATGAGTGAACCATCATTGATGAGTTCACTGCATCATAAAAACATATCACATATTTCATAGATATTCATTCAATAGATATCGATCTTATAATGCTTTATGCATGAGACTCATATTCGTTCTTATTATTGTGACCGAGTGCCTATCACATACTTATACAAATACTGGCCGATAGGGCTCAGTCAGAACAGAATTATAGAGCATAGCTCTATGTGCAGAACACATATCACGGAGCAAAGCTCTACGCGTAGAATCAGAAATCACGGAGCAAAGCTCTACGTGGAAGTGCTTCAAACTGGCTACTCAAGTCACAACGCCTTTATCTGAGCATGCATTTTATG
>JANIPM010000231.1:26413299-26425799 GCA_027478405.1 Erythroxylum cassinoides
TTAAGTGTAATTTTTACGTGGACTCTCTATTAACTAATTTAAGTGTGATAATTGTTAGAAGGGTTTTTCCTTATCTATAAGGGTTTTATTTTAAATTTTAAAAGTATAATAGGTTTTTCCTTTTAAAAAAGAAGCAAATAATAGAAAACCTAGGGTCATTTAAACTTTAATGACCCTAAGTTTTCTTTTCCTTTGTTTTTCTCTTATTGTTTTGCACTCCTCAATTAATAACTGCCTTTGTTCTTCACATCATTGTTTCTACTTATCCAACGACCTCATCTTATACTTTCTGTCTCTTCGTTTCTCCACTAACTAGGTCCTTGTCACGTTCTTTTTTGCCATTATTACATACCTATACTTTTTTTTTTATTGAGCTGTGGAAAAATGATGACGTGGGTTTAACTATTTTGTATGCTATTTATGATTTTTAAAAATTATTAGAATTTTTAATATGAATAAAGCGTGAAGTCTATTAATAAGAATTGAGCTTAGGTCCAACCATTGCCAAAATGACTAAAAGTAGCTATTTGGTTAATTGATCTTTATTATTTATTAACTTTATTAACTTTTTTATTTTTAATCAATGTGAGATACTTTAACACTCCCCTTTAAGTACAACTGAGACTGGACATCCAGTTGTGACTTGAAATAAATGAAGTGGTAATCGAACCAAGCCATTAGGGCTAGACATCCAGATAAACAACTAGAAAATTAAGAATCCGGATGTTGGACCCCACCTCCGAAACCCAACATTTAGAAGCATAAAAGCATGAAAGACCCAAAACCGACAACAAACAGACCACACTTTGGGGAGCTTTCAAATACATACACACAATTCAACATGTACGCAATTTAAATAAGGATTACACACATAGGGCATTTGCCCATCACACAACAACTATAAAAATGTTACCCACCTAAATGTCGAAATCCGAATTCAAGATTGCCCTTCCTCCTTGTCTTGAGTGGGGTTTTCTTGGTTCCCTTCAATTAAACCATACTCCATTCAATGAATACATTCTAAGAAAAGTCATAACATTTCAAGAATCAAGCAAAGATAGAAATCAACTTTAAACCTAACCTACCCATAGGCCATCTATGCTAGAATAACCAAAACCTTAACTTAGAAATCCCAAAATCCATTGATTTTACCCTTCTCTTCTTTCTTTCTTCAATCCCTACACAAACCCTAACCTCCATTTTATCCCATTCTTGAATCTAGCATAAGCAAAGATGGAACTTACCTCTAACAAGTAGATTTCACTTCTTTTCTTCTTCCTTCTTCCTCCCTTCAAGCTTCCTACGGCTCTTCCTTCTTTCTTCTCCTTAGGTCACGTTTTCTCTTCTTTTCTTTTGGGTTCTACGACAACTACCTCTTCTTCTATCTAATTCATTTATTTCTAATGCCCATTCCTTCCAATAATGCCCTTCATCCATAAGGACTTCCCCATTTTGCCCTCACTTTTGTCTCATATGGCTCTACACATCCAAGCCTACTTCAAATAAATCTAACTTAATCCTAACCCTTCATTCTAATTTCAAATTCTAAATCCCAATCATACTAACTAATTCCAAGACTCAACTATATATAAATAAATATACATATATAACAATTAAAGCAAAATAGAGAATAAATAAAGTAAACGAATAAATCAATAAATCAATAAATAAATAATAAAAATAAAGAAATAACAAAAAAGATTCGGGGCCCAACAAAACCATTCTCGATTATTATTATCCATAAGTCGAGATCTTTGTTCTGGCTCCTTTTAACATTTTAAAGACCACACCATATTATAAAAAAGTTGGTAAAGAGAGCAATTGAAATTGTATATCTTTTTTGTATGTCATCATATGATAAAACACGATCTTTATAAACATACATATTTATAATTTCATCCACTTCTTTCCTGGATAAACCATTTATATCTTGAATATGGAAAACTAGAAATTAAAAAAATTCACTTTCAATCAATTATAGGAATAAAAAGTCAAAAAGAAGGCTAAATGTAGTTATATTAATGTTATCCCGCCTTGTTTAGTAGTAAGGATTTCTCCTCTATGGCTCTCTCAAGAGTAGTTGTGATAGAGCTAAAAAGGGAAGCAGTTGAACTCAAAGTGGGTTGTATGGCAACAGGAGAATGGTAATTGTTTGAATTCTGAAGAAACTTGTCACACAATGTGTCAATCATACAAGGCTTTATTCTTTCTTATGATAAAAAACATTGGTTTACAAAGGAACATAAAGGATCACCCCCTCAAGGTGTATATACACCTGAAGTCTCAAAGATTTCCTTGTGACTAGAAATTAGAGATAGGAACTCAGAATGAAGCATAGCCTAGACGCGTAGAGTTCTGACTTCCTTTTACCCTGACCATTTACATAAAAGAATAATTAGTATCAGATACAATCATGAAATTATCTCATTCCTTATGATGGAGATCTCCTCACATGAAACATAAGCATACCTTAGAAGACTGTACTGATCCGAGAAAAGCAATGTCATCTGACTCATAAGCAAAAAGAGCACGCGTCATACTAAAGAGCCCTTGAACAAAACCAAACTCGTTATTCTCTTCGTAAGGCCATACCAACAAAGACATAATAAAGAAAAATTTTAAACCAACTAAGGAGCACAAAAAGAGCTATTGAAAGAATACTCTTGTAACTTGTACCAAGAAGCATATTCTAGACTCCATAAATATTTCAGATGCTAACCATCCTTTAAAATTTTGTTAAGACTTTCTCTATTTATAGCTCATTTGCCTACTCCATTAAATGATAATATAAAAGTTTCCATTATTTTTTGAAATGATAAAAATTGATATGTTACGGTATAATAAAATCGGGTTTCTCTTTCTACCTTATCATACTAGATAGTTTTTGAAATTTATTAAATTTTTAGTAAGTACACGAGGGATGAAAGCACATCAACATAAGCATTATAAAATAGTATGCTTAGAAATATATTTCCTATTAAATGGTTGTAATTTAACTTACAGAACAGGACCCAGATAAAAGATGTAGTTCATATCGACATTTTGGGAAAGGGTTAGAATGAAAGCAAAACAAAAAAGGGTAAAAAACGTACTACTGACCTTCGACAACTAATTTAGCCACCACTTTTACTACATGGATTTTGACATTGACGTCTTTTGACTCAAGCAGTTGCAAAACCTTTTGTAATCCAACTATCAAACAATTTTATGAAAAAATTGTATAAGAAACATATGAATTGGATCTTAGTTGTCTTACAACTCCATGCATAAAATTTGTTTATCTTGCTTGAAAAGAGAGGCCACTGGTGGCTCGTGTCCATTGGACGATTCACTAAAGTGGGATTGCCTATATTGAGACATAAGGGAATCTAAGGAAGTGAAGCCATTTTCAGATCTGCCTCTGTTAACATATCTTCTTATCTGCAAATATAAAAATGACATCAACATAGAAGATCTCACATCCAACCTCATATGTTTGGAACCAACAACAGTATTAAGAGAAGAGGAAGAAGTAACATCAACAACACCATTCAACTCAAGTTTGTATAAATTTTCAGATAAAATTTCATTTCTCACTAAAAGAGAGTCACGATACAAAGTCAGTTTTTCATTTCCAAAAAGAAAATCATAACCTAGTCTATCCAAAATAGATATAGAAACCAAATTCCTCCTAATAGAGGGTAAATAAGTGACATCATGTAACACCAAAAGATGTCCTGTATTGAAGGCACATCAATAATATTGGACTCTAAACTAACTATCATAAGATAATTACCTTTCTTCATTATGTGAGCTTTGAGTTTTTGACAGTTACCTTTCTTGTGCCAAAATTCTGACAAAAGTTGCACTTTTCTTTGAAAATTTTATTCTTCTAACTAACAGAAGATGAGCCCGCCTGTCCACTTCCTTTAGGACTAATAGCTTTCTTCTTGAAAGGCTTTTGATCACTTGAGTTTGATCACTTGAGCTATTAGAAGTGAACTTTCTCTTTTGAGAATTGTTGTGGTTTGTCATCATGGGGATACTTCTTGCCCTTCCCTTTTTCATGTCATCCTTTTTATTAGCAAGAATATCAGTCATCTCCTTAACAATCCATTGCTCTTTCTGAGCATTATAGCTTGATATGATGGAATCAAATTTGGAAGGAAGAGTCCCTAATAAATGTAAATTGCATCTTATTTTAGGGCATAGTTTGATATATATTTAATTGTTAATTTATATGTATTTAATTGTTAATTCAATCGTTTAGTATGTGTTTAGATTAGAATTGTGTTAGTTTGTTAATTATTTATGTGTTGAGTGTTTTATGAGTTAGTACAAGTCTTTGAGCTTAAATATTATGTTTTTGAGGTACCTTGATGTATTTGTTAGTATTTCAGGGTCAATATCAAAGAATATAAAAGTTTTGGAGACATTCAGGTCGAAACAACGACCTACAATCATGACACAATAGGCCACAATTGTGACAAAAGCCTAGGACATAGCCCACGATCGTGGCCTACATGCCACGATCATGACAGAAGGCTCAGATTTGATCCACAATCATGGCCTGCATCGGGCAGACGTGCAGACATTAAAAAACATCAAGTTTTGAGATATTTTTCATATCTTTTAGACCTTCAAAAAACCCTAGGGTTGCACAGAACACAAATAATATTTAAAGAACAAGAAAAAGAGGCAAAAGAGAAGCTTTTACATTAGCTACTCTTAAAGAAACCCTAGAGAAAATTATCAAGAGATAGAGAAAGAGAAGGAAGACAAAAGAGGAGAAGAAGTCGACTCGACGTACTTTTCAGATCAGGAGTAGAAGCTGACTCAACATACTTCTCAGATCAAGAGTTTCCAGACATCGCTGCCTCTCATCATCCATTCAATTTCGTATTTTCTGTTATTTTCAGTTTTATTATTTTATAGAATTTGAATAACATTTGATGATAGGATTTTTGGATACTGATGTTGCTTCTAAAGTCACCTTTGGGGTTTTATCTTTGATTTAATAAAATTTGATTATTTATATGTGTTATTTGGATTTATTGTGATTTAATTCTAGATATGAATAATTCGATAATAGATGGAGAGGGTGAATCGAGTGAAAATAATTAAATTGGGCTAACGAGAGTTAGGTGATTTAATAGAACGAGAATTAAATCAAATCGGTAAATTGTGCGAAGAGAGATCTTGCATAAGTTTCTGATAGTTTATTCGACAACTTTAAGTCTAATTAGGGTTTTGGATAGGTTATTAATTGAGAAGTTGTAACTTTCATAATTTGATTTGGGTTTATAATTTAGAGTTAATGGTTATAACTCGAGAGATAGTAATCAACCTTAAATCATCTAGAACCAATAATCAGATAATTCATAATCAATTAGGTTAGCACTAAGAATTAATAAAATGCCCTTTCTCTCAATTGTTAATTCCTTAGGTTGATTGTTAAGTTTGTGTTTCAATTGCTAAATTGTTAATATTCTCGTGATTGATTTTTGAATTGATTTACTCGACTGAATTGGATTCTCATTTTAGTTTTGTTACATTTTGAATTTGTACAAATTGTTCTAGCCTTACACTTTAGGATTAGATTATCCCTCATCGTAGAATCGACACCTTAGGTATTATGCGAACAACCCGTGCCCTTACGAATTATCGAGGTTAATTAATTAAAACTTACACATATCAAATAACTTGTTAGTCCCCCATCACAAACCATACCATGTAATCCTCACCAAAATACATATCTATAGCCTTAAACTTATTGTAACAACCCATGAGTTTGTCAATATGAGCTTTAATGTCACTTGCATCATTGTAAATGGTGTGATGAAGCATGTTTAAGTACTCATTCTTCTCATTCTTTGAGAACTTCTTATACTTCTTCTTAATGGCAGCAAGAAAATTGTTTGCACTATCAACCTCAAGAATACTATCACGAATAGATTCATCCATGTAATACCTTATAATCATCAATCAACATCAGTTAGAATATTCCTCCTCCTTATAGGATTTCTTATCCTTCTCAGTAGCATCATCAGTGGGTTTAAGTGGTGCATCAATTCTTAAGGCCAAGTCCATTCGCATGATAGTCAAATTCATGATGAGAGATTCAACCCACTGCTTATGGTTCGTTCCATTTAGCTTCAAGATGGCAGAGACTCTCGGATTTCTTAAAGCTGAATGAGAATAAAGAGCAATAAACATGATATATAATTATGCAATTTGTGCTCTTTTTCTCAAAAAGTAATTGTATCATTCAGGCTAGAGTTCCTTAAACAAATATAGAGCTCATTCACAGATAAGAACAATTTGTTAAATATTACAACTAAATCATCAATGTACTATTAAAAGGATAGAAAAATTGTACAGTCCATAACATTTCAATAAAATTTCTTCACCAGATTATGCATCCTACTAAGTAGTCATTATTGAAAGGATAATTAATTACCTGTATAGATCTTAATGTTATTTAAGAGGAAAAACATAAAATTTTTAAACATATATTAACATCTAAAAAATTTCTCATCACAAATAGTTTCACATGCTCAGTTTTACGACAGGTAAAAGTAAGCATTCACTATTGTCAATAAAAATCATATTTATGTCATAATAAGATTAAAACAATTAGAATTATCAAATAAAAAACACTGATTAATCTTCTGCATAAACATATGAAAAGATAGAATTAAAAAAATGGAGCAAGATGATGAAAAGAGGTCCAAAATGACCTTTGACACGCCCCCACACATCACTGTACAAATTTTTTAATTTTTTAAATTTAAATATAAAATAGTGATTCGACCAACCATATTATATGAGGTAGAATACTGGCCTACAAAACATAGACATACAAGAAAGCTGTTGGTGGTAGAAATGCATATGCTTAGGTGGAAGTGTAAATTTACCAAAAGAGATAGGGTCCGAAATAGGGTGGTGAGAGACAGGCTATGGGTTGCTGGCATTGCGGACAAGTTAAAGGAGACTAGGTTGATGTGGTTTGGTCATGTGCACAAGAGGCCCTTAGGTACTCCGGTTCGGCGATGTAAGAATATAACCATTACTGACTACAAGAGAAGAAAAGGAAGGCCTTACAAGAACTGGAAAGGAGTGATCAAGAAAGATATGTCAGACTTGGCCCTTACAGAAGTAGTGACTAATAATAGAAAAGTCTGGCGTGATTGAATAAGGGTCAAGGATACCCTTTAAAGCACCCCTATAGCAGTTGAGTAAGTATTTGGGAGATGTTTATTCTATGCTTACTCCACGTACTTACCGCATAGGGAGTCCAACCTAGATGTCCTTTTCAGTCGGTGTTAGTTGTAAGGCATAGACAAGGTTTTCAGACCTATAACTTGGTTTTTAAGGACAAGTATATGGGGGAAAGATCCCGCAAGACAGTCTAAAACCTTAGGATTGTCATACCCTTAGGGCCTTTGAACAAATACCCTAGATTATCTAGTAACATGAAGAGCCGGTCTTTGCAACGTATCAAGTACTAGCAGATCTAGACACCATCAGGTGTATCCTTTCGACTATATCAAATTGTTTATTTATTTAAGTATTGTTTTGGTAATTTTATTTACAAAACTAGTTAGTGCGCGAGTTTTACTTATCTACGCTTGTACATGCATAACTCTTTTATTGCCATATCTATATGTGGGTCTACTAGAAACAACTTCTCTACTATGTAGGGGTAAGACTACGTACTATCAGACCTCCTAGACCTCGTTTTGTTGCGGGACTTCAGTTTTGGGTGTAATGTGTATATAAATATACATACATACATACATACATACATACATATATATATACATACAGTATATATATATATATATATATAATATGGATATGGATAACACCATATGGGTCGTCCCTAAAGCTGAGTCGAGTTCGCAGGTCCGACTTACCTACAACATCCTCTCCGCTCTGCTATTTCATACGAGATTTGAGGAGTTTTCTTCCATTTTCATGCTCTATGGATTTTCAATACCCATTTTAGCCAAAAATTCTCCAAAAACCTCAAATTCTCTAGCCCATTTCTACCATTAATGAAAACCCCGAAATTTTTCATAAAACTCGCCCAAAGACATTGATTCATTTGTCCAAAACATAGGTAAAAGACAACAATAACAACCAACAATAGTTTCTGCAGCTCAATGCATCATTTCGAAGTCATTTATGCCAAAAACCGATTTGAAAAAAACATGTTTATACCCAAATATGACATGGAATCTTGATGCGTTCTCTCCATTGTAAACACCACAACCTATCAATATCAACAAATCTTGTACAAGAGAGGAAGCTTATAGCAGAAGACCCTAAAATTACACACACCCATGCTACATCCCCACAATCTCATCATTTGTTATTCTTTATAACATGTTCTAACCTAAGGGATAGAAAATGATAATTGTGTCATTTCGAGGATATGATGAACTATAGTTTAATGAGCCAACATATAGTTATTAGGGTACTAATACGTGTCTCATGTGCAATTAGTAAATTATTAACTATCCCATTATGGTTATTAAACATATATTAGGCAATTTGATTAATGGTTGTAAATATGAAATTAATGTTGTGATTATATTAGTCCACATATTTCTAGCATTACGAACTTGTTTGCTTTCACCATATCACAACGAAAGAGTATTAAAAAAATGCTAAATCTTAAAATTTTTGTCTTTCTATTCCATGCACTTTTTATTCTTTAAAACATCATCTATTAGTTATTAGTCTCCAATTCTTGAAAGGGACAACATGCACAAATCAGTTACAATACTGCAGCAAATTATAACAAATTTTATTGTTAATATCGCTTGAGTAGGCTTGAAGTCGTCCTACTAACGAAAGAAACCACTAATCAATTATTTTTGCAACAACAGTATTGATAAAGTGGTGGGAAACATTGTCCTCCCTGAAAACCAACGCTGCTACAAAAGCCATCACAGTCGGGAATGTCTTCGCATTTCCCTTGGCAAACATAGGCAGCCTCTCCTGCAATGCAATAAACTTCAGATATTAATCTCAATATGCTGGAAACAGAAGTTCATACATTGGTTAACTTATAGCGCCGTAATTAATACATTGTAGCCATAATTAAACAAAAGTGCTCGAGTTCCAGACTTGCGTACCCAAAGGACAAAAGACAAGAATGGTTGCTATGAATGCGCAGATTACTATAATGCCAAAGAAAGACAGTCGTTCATAACGATGAGCCATTTCATTTAAAGTATTCTTATTCTATCATATTGTGATGGATGTGAACCACCTTAAATAGTTGACAGATTATGTCATATACTGATTCTATTGTATTAAATTAGTTTACCATTGCATTCGGATTTGAAGAATTAATGCTTTGGATTCTCATACCCTGATTCTATTGTATTAAATTAGTCTACCATTTCGGATTTGAAGAATTAATGCTTTCTCTTTTTCCCAAAAATGCAGTAAAAAGCCTTCCTAAAATGTAAATCCCGAAATCAATGTTGCCTGTGTGTTAAGTCAGATGTATAATGAAGATATCCTTATTTGGAAAGTATATTACTTTTTTTATTGTTATTTTTTAATATATGAAATATGTAAGATAGTTGAGAATCGAGAGTTCGATTTATTATCTAACGAGAAAAAATGTGAGTATTAAAATGAAATCATCATTCTCTTGATAATGCCAAATCTTCAATTTTTTTTGTTTTTGGGAAAATTGATTAATAGAAGTCTCCCAGAAGAGTAGCCATCCGGCAGCAAAGTACATACAAGGCGAAATCATGGTGTAACTGGCTCTAACTACTACAAGGAACCATTTCATACTAAGCAATGCCTCTGCACATGGATAAGCGGAACATCAAGCCAACTCCTCTCATTATCAATTTTTCAGGGATTCTCATTAGCGTCATTTAGAATTGCTCCAAAGGACACCAGTTGTACTGCTACCTGATTTATATCAATGAGTGGAATTATTTCTTGCTTAATGATTTGTCCATTTTCCCCTTCAATTCTTTTTCGTAGTTAATGTTGCATACTGGGCGCTCTAGACGATTACTCCTTGGATGTCCTGCTCCTTTCTCTAGGACTTGCTTCTTCTTTTTGACAGCTGCAAAAAGGAAAAGATTAGCGTCGAAAGTCATTATTGCCAAGTTAGTTAGTAGATCGTTGGGAAAAGGTGACAAGATAGTTGCACTGTTGTAAGTTACTGTAAGAAAACATATGAACAGATCATATATCATAGGATCATCGTATATGCATGGAGGAACAAAACATACTTGTTTCAATGATTTGTTAGTTTTTCACTGGTTAGAGAACTCTGAACCAAAAATGTTATCTGCAAAATCTAAAATACACACATATGCTCTGTGTTCATAACCGTTGCCTTATATATATATATCATCTGGGAATAACTACCGGTGGTAGTTATTCATACCAGATGACCAGTGAACCCATTGTGGGTGTAAAACGGTATCATCATCTCCCACTCACACATGATGGGTTTAAAAAAAACTTTGCAGTACTCATACTTGTTCAATAACCAATGTGACCAGCATACGACGAGAGTACATAATCACATATCTGTTAGGAGTATATGACATCTCGATTAACAAATTGATCTTAGGACTTATATGTCCTTGAGTAGAAATTGTATGCTATACCCTAGGTCATATCTCGCATTTGTATTTTCCTTTCCTTTGAGCTCATTTAGTTTCGTTAAGTCATGACTGTATTCAAGTTCTCTCCTAAAGAGACGATGGTCATTTATGAATACTTTTCATGCGAGTCAATGAGCTAAATTAAATGACCTTCCTCTGTTTTCAATTCTCTTTAGAATTAAATTTAATTTGCTTTCCTAGAATTATTCCATAGGATCGCATCTTGCATGATCTTTTGGCAATAACCTAAAGTAGCAAACCTTAAATTTAGTTCTCAAGAATGAAACAAGAGTTATAAGGGTATATGATGAGGTTCTTCTTAACCTCAAGGGTCTCACACAACGTAAGATGAGATCTAGCAACTTACATTAATCCCTTTCTTTGGTCAATTGTGCACACATGATACGAGTCATGTGCTACGGTATTTACCCACTTTGTTTAACTTGAACATCTTTCATTCAAGAAATACCGTATAGATGATAGTTCAAACATACTCAATGTTTAACTTGATTTCACTTATCTACTCAAAAAACTGTTCAAAACTCACATCTGGTAACGTAAGATAGATATAGTGATTAACAAATCACGTTGAACTAATTTCCTTACGGAATTTATGGTTTAAGTTTCTCGCTCTCAATTATCACTTAGAAAATAAACTTTAAACATGCCTCATCTCTTAAGAGCATAAACAACAGAGGTGATTTCTCTTATGAGAGGGACAATCCATAATCTATCTCATATACATGTGATTCATCCCAAAATATATTTATAAAAAACACATATATTCATGAAATCAAATGATACACAATGTATAATCTTTATCTTGCATTATATATCCAAAATATGACATTATAATAAGTGAATATACATAGAGAAATGTTTATCAATATATTTCAACATCTACATAATCCTAGTCACTTTACATGCCCAATATATACATCTATGAAAATTTCCTTTGTCATTAGGTCTGCTATTATGTCTCGCGTAGATATATATTTCATGTTTACTTCTCCTCGTGAAACTATATCTTTCACATAATTACACTTGGTATCTATGTGCTTTGTCATACAATGAAATTTGGGGTCTTCAGTATAAGCGATTACAGCTTGACTATCATAGTTGATGGTCACTAGATTAATTTCACTTTTAGTGACTCTCAAATGTCCTAAGAATAGATGAAGCCATACAGCCTCTTTTAATGCATTTGAGAATGCTATAAATTTAGCGCAAGATTGTTTATTACTTTTCCATGATATTGCTCAATGGTTTAGTAAGAAAACATATCCTGAGGAAATGAGTTCACGAGTTCATATGACACAGTTCGCGAAGCTCAATGTACAATAGCTCTTATTATTCCATTGGAAGACCTATAGGATACAAAGTCCTAATCAACTTTCTTCTATTCATCTCTTTAATAAATGTCATCATTAACAAATTATAAATCTTCTTGTTAGGTATATTGTTCCAGAGCATTCATAACTGTTTGCCTTGAGGTTGAGGTAATGTCACAAGCAAAGTCATGTACTTTACTTCAACATCTGCATAAGCTAGGCAACCTCTAAGACACGTTATGTTTGATTGTCTCTAGGCATTAAATACATGTTAACTAACTGTACATATATTGTAACATCCCATCACCGATGGGAAGGGTAGAATGGTAATTTGGAATGGTTTATGAGTGCTTAGAATCGCCTTGATATGTTCATGCATACACACACTCGTGAATAGTGAATTTTGCACATGAAAATGACTGTACATGCATTCATGACATTTTCCATTATATTTGTTAATAAATGTGATTGTTATGAAAAATGTGATTTGTGTGCTTGAAAATTGAGTTGGAGAGGGTCAGTGAGGATTGAGAAT
>JANIPM010000231.1:26615503-26629168 GCA_027478405.1 Erythroxylum cassinoides
TCAAATTATACATGCACCCAAATCCTAAACCATCCGAATTACCAATATGCCCTTCATATTGGTAACGGGATGTTACAAATACACCCAATGATAGTCTAGAACCGATAACACAATAATGCATAATTGACTATATTAGCATTGATGATAGGGAAATCCCCTCTCTCATAATTTGGTAACTCTTCTTAGTTAATTCCCTTTGTGACTTTTATGTTGCTTAATTTCAATTTCTTTTGGGTTAAACTTGCGAGTTAAATTCTTGATAATCACTTTCCCACATTTACTTTTCTTTGCAATTTTTATTTTCAATTTATCAATTTTCTTAGCCTTAGATAATGTAGGATTAGATTAATTTACACTTCATCGTGGGATCAATCCTTCACGTACTACAAATCACAACCTATGTACTTGTAGTATTTTGAAGGATATAAGTTGTAAAGCTTGCAAACCGATCAACAGGGAATAACTGGAATTTCACTACAAGTGTTTGACAATTGCAACCTTAGTACTCTCCTTTTCCTCTCACTCAAGATATGTTCTTCTGGCATAATCGACCTATCTACCAGCTTTCAAATAGACTCACAAAGGAGCTTGTAAGGTTGAAAAAACCAATAGTGGATTGGTGTAGAATCATTTGGAACAAGTTCATACCTCCTAAGATATCCTTTCTTCTATGGCTAGCTATTCTAAACCGTCTAAATACTATTGACAGACTCAAGTATTTAAACTTTTATCTTTTATGTCCTTTTTGTTCAACAAAGGAGGAAGACATGAGCATTTATTCTTCAAGTGTGAGATAACCAATTGTCTATGGGAAGTAGTTACATTGTGATGACACTAGTCAATACCTACTAATAAATTTTCTGGTACTATACAATGGTTACATTCTTACACGATCCGAAGTTGATACAAATTGTAGTTGTTAGCATGTGCGTTAAAACTATTTGGAAAGAAAGGAAAGGTAGAAGTTTTGAAACAAAACAAAATTGTATCCCATATCTAATCTCCGAGACCATGGCCAACATCAATAAACTCTTAAATTTAAGAGGTGTTATGTAAAGCTCTAACATTTTTCTTAGTACCTTAACTTGCCTTTTTTTTCTCATGCATTATGAATAGGTAGTAATAGATAATCGTATGTCTACAGGGTACCTCCCCAAGTTATAATGTAACTTGTACTTCATTTTTGTTATCAATGAAATCTTCTATTTTTTTAAAAAAAAAATCAACCATATTTTTTTCTACTCATTTTATTATTCTCATTCTTATTCTATTCTTATCTCTCTCCTCATCTTGTATTCAAGATCACGTTGTCTGCTCCTCTCCTCTTATTAGCAAGTAACAAAATTAGATCTTAAGATTTGCATTCCTTTCTGTTCACTCATAGATAGTCTAGGCAAACAAAGTAAATTGGACGATGGCTGCAGGCTTTATGAGCAAATGTTGGATTATAACCACATTCTTAGTGCTATTGTGTATGCATCTCTTATCAAAAACTTCTTTAAGGTTGGCGGGAAGGAGGATGGTCACAAGATGTATAAGGAGAAGATCCAAAGTGGCTATCCCCCTAACCTCATGCTTCTAAATACCTACATAGATTGTGTTTTAAAAGTTGGAGGTAGGGCTTTGTTTAAGGAAAGAAAGACATATGGGTTTGTCTTTAACTCTATGTGCTAGCTCTAAAGTACATATAATAAAGGATTCACTACAAATTATATAAAAATTTAAAATTATTATTATTATTATTTAAAGTTGGGATTATCTCAAATATTTATTAAACGTTAAGTTTAATTTAAATGTTTGAAAACATTTATATTCAAATTAAATTTTGAAAAAAAATATAATTTAATTTGATCCTTTTTACCTAAATCCTCTGAACATTTTAATTTCATAAATGATAGAATTTAGATATATACTTAGCTTTTCAATTAACTAAATAATTCCAACTAAAAAGCAAAGCTATATTTTAAAATTTCATTGAATCTAATTAGCTACTGATCTTCTTGTCAAAGACTTAATGGGAAACCAAGCTAGGATTTGATTCCGGTTGCAGCGAAATAATCACGAAACTTTTTCATAACTTTTGTTTTCCCAAAAATGAAGATCTCTTAATCCTATAAAATGATTTAAATAAATCATAATAAAGTAGAAACTTAATTCGTACCTTATTTCAAAAATTGATCTTTATCTTGTTGTATTCTTCGAATTGTTTTCAAAACTTATTCGTCTCAACCACCATAGTCACACAAATATATGATCTCTAATGATATCCACAAAATGAGTTGAGAGAACTCTATAACTCTTATAGAGAGGGTTAATCCAAAAGTGCTAGCTCCGTTAGAGTTTAAGTCTATTTATAATAGGTTTTGGACGTTTAGTAATTTAATTGAAATTAAATTCTAATTTCAATTAAACTTTAGTTAGAATTACAAATAATTCTAATTAAATACCATTTATGCCTAAATTAGATTCAACATCTCATATTAATCCTTATTTATTAAATATCTCATATTTAATCATAACGTTTCTCAAACTTTACAATCAAGTCCAATTTGATTAAAATAGCTTTGCTCTATTCAACTCATTATATACGTGAGACCTATTGAAATATGTTGGCAATTATTATAAATTCTAATTTTAATTTATAATTAGAATTAGATAAATTAAAACTCCTTTTAATTTATCTTTAATACTCTAATTAAACAATTTATAATCATATATCAAGATTGGTATATAGCAATGAATCAGTACCACCTAAATATTTAGGAATGTCAAAGTGGTTTAACTAATCTTTTCATGCATGATTTTTTCATATAATTCAATCCTTTCATCATATACAATGTTCCGATTAAACATAGAGCATGGAATTAATGTCTACTCTATTTTAAGTCCAATCATATTAGTTCTTTACATTAATTATCGATTCAATTAATGACATTTGTAAACTATTTACAAAATTTCATTCTACCTTGGCTAAGGATTTCTTGAATCAATACTAATAGAAAATAACATAACATTCTCTCTAATTATTTTATGGTGATGAATCATATCTTGATCACACCACTACCTCCATATAGTTCATGTTACATCCAACTACTACCGACTTGTCGGCCCATGATTAAATAGGTCATCAGTAATATCGAAACACAACAATTCCTATACAAGATAACTTTGGTGACCTCAAGTCAAAGGAACACTTATACAACCACCACAATGAGAATTCCATAGACATACAAGTAATGTTCCAAATGGATTTCGCATATCAAGTTTGTTTAGTGAACTTGTTATTTAATAAGCATTCATACATTTGTTTAAGTTAGTCGATAAAATCGACTACTTCCCTTATAAGGAAAAACAAAATATTGCGTTAGTCTTTTTACGTTCTATTAATGTCCAGTCTTAATAGAACAATGACTATAAACATATAGAGATAATATATAAATGCAATATGAATCTCATAATTATAATCTCATTATAATTTTATTTGCAATATACAATTATCCCATAGACTTTATCATATACATCTAAACATGATAAACAATGCTTTTAAATTATATTGTAACTTAACTATAACCAAAGCTTATAGGATATAAATCAACAAGCTAGACTTGCATAAACTAATTAGTAGTAACAATACACACACACACACACAAGCGCGTGTGTATATAACATTACATACATATATGCATATTACAAAACATCATTGTACCTAAACATAATCCAGTCTATCACACCATGTTATTAGTGTCTACTCTTCCAGGTACGCAGGTCCAATACGCAGAAAGCATATGTGAACTTTGACAACATTATCCACCAATTCATCTAAAATGCATTAGTTAGTCAAAGTTAAAGGACATTTTACGTTAAACATCCTTAAAAGAAACATCTGGAGCCACAAGACGTATATATTTAAGTGTAACAATATATAACTTGTGATTCCGTACGTGGAGACAATGCAGCCACGTTTATATGTCACTCAACAAAGGTTTAGAGCTTTATAAAAACCGTGAACAATGTCCAGACTCACCATATCCTGAATAATATATATACTAGATTGCCTGTCATCATTTCCTTAAAAACATTAATGGCTAGCATATGGTTAGTATGTCAGATTTGTCAATGCCTAGTCTTATACATAAGTCGCATCTCACCAATTTGCGTTCTTGAAGTTAATAAAGAACTAGTTAGAATCCTTTCTCGATGTCCTGCTTCAGCTTACCAATTTGCAATAAAAATGAAGTTTACTTTTTGTCTCGTTCAAATCACAAGAATCGATTGCATTATTTATCTGATTTCATGATATAATCTTCAAAAGTTGTCTTGGAATTGATGTCTCTCGATATTATTGTTGATTTTAAATAATGATTTGTGCAATTTCTTTGCTATGGACCACATATTTCATAAAAATAATAAGTAAATCTTTATTATTTTTTATTACTTCTGTACTTTATATTTTAATAACTTTAAAGTTTTTATAGTAATAAATACTTGTTTAAATTTTTTTGTAAAAATAAAATATAAATTGCAGGTTTGATGAATAAATTTGAAATTATCTTTTATGGTTGACAGTTTATCAAAACGGATAAATTCCATTTATTTATCAAAACGGATACAAAAGGACATGACGTATCGTCAGACAGAACCCAGATTTATTTTTCATACACGCTTACATTATATATATATATAGGATCCACTCAAATTCAACTGGTCTTAGTTTACCAATACATGAATAATTAGACCAATGCGAGTGACCAAGTTCTTCTTCTCGTAAGACCGTAACTCAAGTTGAGGAAACTTTAAAATTTCTGGGAACAGCAATGGCAGAGAGAGGGTTCTTCATAGTACAGGACAGCTTCAACACCTCACTTAGGTCAACTGGATTTGAGCCATCCTCTACCCATTCAAAGTGTTGAACCAATTTAGCCACCCAGAGGGAAACTGTGGCAAATCCAAGATTCTTACCGGGACAAACCCTCCGACCAGCTCCAAATGGTGCAAGCCTGAGGTCACCGCCCCTCACGTCCACGTCAGCACCACCATGACTTTCCATGAACCTCTCGGGCTTGAACACCAAAGCATCCACCCAAATCCTGGGGTCATGAGTTATGGCCCACATGTTGACCATTGTAGTAGTTTTCTTCGGGACCACCATGCCATTGCTTAAGCAAGCGTCTGATGTGGATAGCCTTGCCCATGACAGAAGAGGTCCTGGTGGGTGTAAACGTAGGGATTCTTTGACTACAGCCTGTAAATACGGTAGCTTAGCTATGTCTGAATCAGTCGTACAATTTTGAGCACTGTCAACTTCTTGTCGGAGCTTGGCTTGGATGTCTGGGTTCAAAACCAACTCCGCCATGATCCACTCTGTTAACAGCGCTGCTGAATCAGTGCCACGGAAGATCATTTCCTGCAAGCAATTGATAAAATTACCGCTTAAGTTAATATTTTAATAAAAAATTAAAATTTTATTAAATTTACAAAAAAAAGTTAATATTTTAATAAATAAACCAGGTCAGGTTCTCCTCTAGATTCTGGATTTCGAGAATTGATCATGTGTATGTTTCGGAGTTGTTCTAGGGTGAAAATGAGGCAGTTAAGTAGCATGCGTGTGTTAAATACGAACCCATAAGACTGCCACCATATCGTCCTCTTCTAGTTTCTCGTCACCTTGCAAAGAAAGCAAAACATCAACAAAATCACCGCCATCCGAGGCACTTTTGAGCTTTTTAATTCGATGTTCCACAATGATACGCTTTACAAACTTCTCGACTCGAGGAAGTAGCACAGAGCAACGTTGTTTGATATGAAAAGGATCACAAAAATAATTTAACCATGGGAGATAATCAGACCAGTTGAAAGCACCCAAGAGCTCGAACCCTTCATTAACAAGCTCCTGCAATTCTTTCGCCTCCTCAATGTTAGGCTCATCATATCTTTTTCCAAATACAATTCCCATGATGTTATTAAGAGAAGCATCTTGGAGATGCTTTCGTAGTTCAACGGCTCCACGTAAGGACTGTTCATTACATATATTTCGCAACATAATTGCACAGTCTAGTTGACGTGAAGGCTCGTGAGCCGCAATACGCTTGGGTGAAAATAAATGAGTTGATGCTACTTTTCTCAGCAGCCGCCAGTAAGTGCCGTTGGGAGAGAAACCAATTGCTCTACTAAATCCGAGGCTCTTAGCAGAAAGCTTAATGGGACGGTCGGCGAAATGAGGCGAGTTCAAGATCTCACGAGCTACTTGAGGATCGGACGTGACAATAGCAGGTGTAGACCCTAAACTGAAAGCCATCAACTGGGTGGCAGCTAAATTTGAAGCCATGCAAGCAAGAGAGCGGTGAGCCAACCCACGGCTTAAGGTAAATAAGCTTCCAAAGAAGGGCAGGCCTCGAGAACCGGGGATCGGAATGCGACCCATTTGGGTTCGACCATTTTTCCAAGCCAGACCACCGCCAGAGAAAGCCCAACTGGGCAAGTTAATGGCCAAAATTAGTAAAATGGTGAAGACAGCCAAGGACAGTAGAGTTTTAGAAAGGATCAGGCTATCGGTGTGCAATATATTTGCATGTGAAAATAGGCACAAGGTAGAGTCCACGTGTGTTGGAGACAATTCCATAGTAGCAGAGTAGACAGTACATGCAAAGAGATGGAGAGCGCGATAGAAAGGCAAGGAATAGCTAGAGCGGGGTGAGATGGGTGGATTAAGGAAACGAAACTCTGGCTTAAATAAGTGGCTTTGAAATTTTTTTAATTATTATCAATGTTTGGGCATGCTAAAAGTTTTTATTTAACAATTCTACCAAATCATTATTATATATCACCAAATTAGCATCAACTAACAATGTACACCCTTATGTTTATAGTTTAAGAAACCTTAAAAAATGATCTTATCTTAAATTTCTCCACAAAAAAAATCTCTTTTTACTTTTTAATTATTAAAAATTCTCTTTTCATAAACTTTAGTTAAAAAACAACAACAAAATATTCATAATATGAACATCAAATCTAAATGATCAAATGATATTTATATAATAATTGAATCAAACTCTTAAATTCAAATTGAACTAAATAAATTCGAATCAATATAATAATTTATTATGATTATTTTAAATTTTTAGGTTAAATCAAATTTAATTTATTCGGGCCGAGTCTAAGAGCTCAGTTGAGTTACTATATTTAAAAAAGTTTTTGTGATAATTTTAAAGTTTACAGATTTTTTTTAAAATTTGTTAAATTATATAAAAAGTCTATGTCTTTTACTCTACAAATTATTATGCAGTACTTCCTTTATTATTTCTTTTTATTCTTAATTCCAATCAGTATTCTTACTATTTATTAATTGATTGACTTTCTTTTCTTTGTTAATTTTATACAAGCCTATGTATTTAAATAGTTTTGATGCATGAAAGTTTAAAAAAATTATATCGAAACATTTCACTTTTACACAATCAAGTTGCTTAAGTTTCAAATTAAAAAGAGCAACAAATTAAATGCAAGTAGCATATGAATAAAGGTACGACATACAACTGGAGAAAGATTTTATTAAAGTCAATACCTTGTCTTTGATCGAAACCTTTGACTACCAAGCGTATCTTCCATCTTGCTTCTTTAACTCTAGTAATACCATCCTTTTTTTTGTAGATCCATTTGTAACTTAAAGCTTGTTTTCCTTTTGGAAGCTCCATAAAATCCTAAGTACAATTTTTTATGAAGACTCTTAATTTCTTTATTCATTGCAACTAAACAATTGAAAGAATCAACACAAGAAACAATTTCAAAATAACAAGAAGGTTTTAATGTGTACCAATAAAAGAAGAAACATTAAAATCTTTTCCAAAAGAAAGTAAAGCATCCTCATGAAAAGTAACATCCCTACTAAGAATGACTCTGTGAGACTCATCGGAATACCATAAACAATATCCCTTAGATTCATATTAATAACTAAGAAATATGCATTTTCTAACTTTATGTACAAGCTTATCATCATTAACATATACATATGTAGGACATCTAAAAATTCTTAAAATAAAATAGTTAATTGAATTACCTAACCATAATTCTCTGGGATTTTGAAGTCATAAGAAGAGTGTAGAGATTGACTGATCAAATAACAAGAAATAGGTATTGCCTTAGCCCAAAATTCAAGTTCATTCCACAAGCTAGCATTGGAGAGCATACAATGAGCTCTCTCTAAAAGAGTCCTACTCATCCATTTTGCAACACCATTATGTTGGGTTTTTTCAATAAGTGTCTTATGTATAACTATACCATAATTTGAGTAGAACTGAGTTAAGTCAAAATCACAAAATTCTGACCCCTTTTTTTGTTTAAATCTTCTTAACCTTTTTCTTATTTATTTCTCTACAAGAGTTTTCAACCTTTTAAACATGAAGAGGGCTTTATTTTTGTGCCTCAAGAAATGGGCGCAATCTTTATAGTAAAATCATTAATAATAGATATAAAAATATGTTTTTTCCTCTATAAGAAAGAACTTTGGAAGATCCCTATAGATTAGGATCTAAATACTCAAGAATGTCTTTGATACGATGAGTTGTAGTAAAGAAACTAACTATTTTTTTGTTTCCCAAAAACACAATGTTCAAAAAACTCTAACTTGCTGATGTCTTGATCTCCAAGAAGATTCTTTTTACTTAGAAGTGTCATACCTTTCTTGCCCATATGGCCTAAGTGCATGTCCCTTAATTTGGTTGCATTAGAATTATGCATATGAGAGGAATGGTTGTAGAACCTGTCATAATTGAACTTTGCAAATGATTACTAGAACGATTAGCTTTCAAAACAATAAGAGAACCTTTTAGAACCTTAATAACTCCACCTTTAGTTGTGTACATGTACCTAAGAGATCAATCAAAGGTTCCTAAAGAAATCAAGTTTTGTTTCAAGTTAGGAACATAATGAACATTGGATAAAGTCCTAAAAACGTCATCATAGGTCTTGATATGAATACTACCAATGCACTTACCTTGCACTGTGTATCATTGCCCATCAAGACAACATCATTATCAATAAGTTCAAAAGTGTCAAACAAGTCCTTGTGGGTACATATGAAAAGCACATATAAAATTAAGAATCCATTCGATTTTACTCTTCATAATAATGGAAGTAACATATGACGGAATATCACCTTTAGAATTAGTCTTAGCAACACTATCTTTAATAGATTTTTAAGGTTGCTTCTCTTTCATCTCATGATCTTGCTTACTTTTTAACTTGTAACATTCAAATTTCATATACTTATAATAACAATAGGTTTTATTGGATTTATGTCCTCTACATTTAGACCTAGAATTTTTTGAATTACTACTACTACTACCTTTTTCTTTGGATCTCCCTTTCATAGACAAACCCTTAACTTTATCCTTATGATGAAGTTTAAGATCAAAATTTTTCTTGAATAATAAGTTAGATTTAACATCTTCAAACGATAAGGTGTCATTAGCTACATGTAGCATGATTTCTTTGAAGTATTTACAAGGAGTGAGACTATTAACGGAATAACTTTGTCCTCATCTTCAGCTTTCATATTAATATGTCCTAGGTTCACAATAATAGACTTCAACTCATCAAAATGAGATTGGCTAATAGTACCTTTATCTATACATATTGCATATAGATGCTCCTTGGGATGGAACTTGTTTGTAAGGTTTTTAGTCATGTACAAATACTCCAATTTTAGTTATAAGCTTACAACGATTCTTTCATTCACCGATTCATATAGAGCCTCCTTAGACAAGCAATTATGTATGTTGGAGAGTCCCTTTTCATCTAACTCCCCCAATTGCTTGTTGGTTATAGTGCCTAGCTTCTTATATTTTCCTCTCAAAGCTCTTTTTGGCCTTCATCTGAACTCTCCATATGGAAAAGTTGATTTTCCCTTCAGACTTCTCGATATCAAACTTTATGACGGTTGAAATATTGAATTCTTAATTAAATAGAATGATCTGATACCATTTGTCATGCTTTTTATGTGAAAAACCTTGGAGTGAGGAAAAATCATGAACAGTGATGAGCCAGTTAAAAATCCATTATAGTGAAAAGAGAACACAAAAATCTCTAAAGGGCTCGTAGACACGACAAATATATAAATAATTTTACAAATTCTCAATACACCCTCTCTCACAAAATAATGTGGAATAATAATCCTAAAAGCTCCAAAAAGATGAACTACATAAGAATGTGTACATATGTGTGTGTAGTCTTAATCTATACCTAGTCGTACACTCCTAACAACAAATATGATCATTGCCCAAACATTAGTGGACCATATTAAATATGGCGACATGCTAGCCACAATCAAAGGCGGAGGAGGATTTGAGTGACCCATATTCTCAACACTTGGTGCTTTATTCATATCTCTATTGAACATGCATCTTTGAGTTTATATGTTGAGATATCTCTATATTTAGGTTGTATTAAAATCGAATGGCTTCTTCAATTCAATCCTCCATTAGTGGCATTGTCTATTATTAGCCTAAAATAGTTTGTTAGAAAAAAAGGAAGCATTTCCTTTGAGAGAATTACGACTGTCTCTACCATTTTTATTTATTATAAAATCTTTTAAGTGATTTCGATGAGCACTAATAATGACAAGAAAGAAGGTGTAAATAGGAGGCTTTTTTCAACCTTCTCTAATTTATTTATTGTTTGACTTTTATTTTTAAAGAATTTAATCATGTTGAGAAGTTTTTTAAAGATTTTGAGAGGTTAACTGCCGTTTTAAAATCACTTTTATTGGGTATTTTTAATGTCAAAGAGACTTTTTTAGTGTAATATAATTGGATAAATTTATTGCGGTAGTCAAATTTGACTCCCAAAGATTGCTTCAACTTTTTTTTCTGGTCATTGAGCAACGAGTATATTTGTTCTCAAATACTTCACTTCACTTGTATTTAGGTATTTTACTCACACTCTCAATTCATAAGTGTAGCTCAAATCAATTTGAGACAAATAAGAGAGATATATCAATGTAGCTTTCTAGTGATCTATTCACAAAAGACATAATATCAAGGATTTAAGTTATTTTCTCCTTGAAAGACTCTACTATCACGTTGCCAAAGAATTCCTTACTTGAAACTCTCAACAAAAACTTTTTCATAAAGTTGTCAACTCTCTTGCAAATGATTGACTGTAATCTATGTTATACACCCAAAAGAACATAATTGTTTATACTATTTAGCTTTTCTAACGAGTTAAGAGTCAAAGAAGTATATGTTTAAGCCTCCAGTCTATTGTTTTAAAAACTTCTGGATTTGATTTCTTGGTTGTTAATTTAATACTGGCTTTTTTCTCTTTTAAAGCCCTAGTGAATTTCCTTTCTTTTTTTCGAAGACTTGAATATGATGTAATTTATAATGATCGTGGGAATAGGACCAAGGTCACTATCATCAAGTTCATTATTTGTCTTATTACCTTTTAGAATGTGGGATAAATAGTTAGAGTTGGGGCTTTGGCGATCGAGTTCAGTTCTGATAACTATAAAAAGATCAATAACAACGATGGTTTTCAAATAATCCCGCATTAAATATTAATCATATATGTTGTTATAAATCGGATAAAGATGAAGTTCCCAGTCGTGTCAAATAATCGAAAGGGGTTCACGAGTACAGAGGAGATTGAGATGAACCATCTATTGGATGGAATTGACTACTTTCCAATCTGCTAAAATAAATCTACAGAGTGATGTGACGCAACTCCACATGTTAGTTGTAAAAATGCGGTAAAAAATGGATGATCATGTGATTCTTTAGGGAAATTCGAGTAAGGAACATAAGCATATATCATTAGTTCTAATCTTGTGAAGCATGGGCAGTCATAGGGTGAAGCTCAAGTTATATATTAAATATTTGAACCATTCTAGCTTATTCAAAAGCAAAATAGGTCATTTATTATGACAAATATACATTTATGAGAACATCACGACATATATTTTTAAAAGGTCTCTTATTTATCTAAATTAGGATGCGGAACATGTATCGAAACCTCATTCTCAACCTTTTTGCAAGTGAAAACCTTTATAACGTAATTAAACTTTTGAAAGAAACTTGGTATGTACTTTTTCTTATCTAAAATAAGTATCGTTTTAGAGGAATTTTAATTATTCAAAATAACTGTCGTTCACGATTTTTCATGTATGTTTATAATTTTATTTTTAAAATTACCCTTTAATTTCTCTCACATCTTAATTATACAGATTATATTTTCAAGGCAATTCAACATGTAATTAATAAGGATATATCTAACATTTCACTAACTTTCTTAATAAGTGTGCATTTCTTTAAGACGACACTTATTTTAAATAAGATGGAGTATTATTTTAACATGTTAACATACTATTATTGTTGCATCCCAAAACTACAAATCTCAAGAGGAGGCATATGTGGGCATGAAAGTAGGATCATCGGCCCAAACTCCAACAAGACGAAAGTGCTTGGCATGTGTTACGGCAGGAAGCTAGGGGGAGGCGTGTTGTGTTAGGGTTTGTGTCGTGGGGCATTTCAATCCGCGTACTGAGCTTTCCAAGAATTGCCACTCTTCTCAGGCCTTAATTACGCTCACGTGTGCACACTCGTGTTTGCATGTTTGCTTCATACTTCATCTTCAAGATCAGTTCTCGAATTGCAGAAGAACCATATATGATATATTGCTAACACTAGCGACATTCTTTACTTATACATATTCAATAGTATATAATTTTATAATAAATATCGAAATTTACGGCAAAAAATTATATCTGAATTTTAATCTACAAGGTCTAAGATTAGAAAATAGAAAGTACATTACAAGACGCGTGTTGAAGTATACAGGAGAATACATTTTTTAATATGATATCTCACATCTTTCCTACTACAGTTTTTGTTATATTTAATTTTCAAATTCAAATTTGACGATTTTTCATTTTTGTTGCGTAATTGACCATATAAATGCATTAATGAATGGCAATACAATCAATTTGTATAATTTTTTTTTTATTTTTTCGATTTGAAACTGATCATGTCAAGGTTTATTTTATTTATATTTTTATTTAAATTTCAGGAGACAAAGTTTTACATCACCTCTTGGACGTTCTGTCGGACCGGATACAGAATACAGCGTTCATAATAGAGTCTCCATCTCACGGTCAACCAGAAAATGGAGCGAGAACCTATATAATACTGAGCTTGAGCAGTCAAATTCATAATAGATCCACGGGATTTAAGAATGTTAGGTTGAAAAGAGTTGTTTTATAATGATATAGAAATTGTTGAATCAGATATTATTCTAGATATGATTGAATTTCATGTGAATTGGAACCAATGCAATAATATATAAAGTGAATTGGAACCAATGCAATAATATATAAACTAAACATACTCTCGTCAAAGTCTGGACTTTGAACCAGAAAAAGGTCTTTGAACTTGCAACTCATACCAATTGATTAAGGACAATTTGTTGCATATTAGTCAATTATGCAAAAGATTGCGCATCCACAAACCAAAGATGGATTATTCTTGCAGAAACTTAATTTTACGGCAAACCTCAGTGAAAAGCTTTGGCTGGACTCATCTTGTAGTCTATATGGTCTAGGATATACTCCCTCCGATTCATAATAAGAGTCGTTTTAGAAAAATACACGCTTATTAAGAAAGCTAATGAAATTATAGA
>JANIPM010000231.1:26643600-26661020 GCA_027478405.1 Erythroxylum cassinoides
TGTAATTGAGTGCTCTAGCATACTACCCTCGTGAGGCACGGGCTCAGATATCACCCTCGATGTCGAGTTTGGGTCTTGCGGGAGTGGGATGCTACACTTGGTCATAAACCAAATAACTTAAACCTAAAATATAACAAGCACACACAAGATCAAGAAAATTTGTTTTTAAAAATGAATAAAAATTAAAACAAACAAAAAAAGAGATTGGACTAATTAAAATGAAGCTTTCCTAATATCACAATCCCTAAAAATGACACAAAAAATTAATTTGAAATGAATGAAATGAAACATAAATAGCAATACTAAAGAAATTTCATAAACATTTATACCTATCATTCTTATAATATAGTCTACATGAGTCGAGTGTTGATCTCATAAAAAATTGTGACTACTAATAGTGACTATCTTACCATTATTTAATCTAATAAAATGATTTATTTATTTGAAGAAAACAAACAAAACAGTTCATAATCACCTATTAAAACAATAAACAAGATTAAAATAACTAATGAATAAACTAGATTTAGGTAAAAATTTTCCCTATAACCCTTTATATGTTTTTACTGCATCTTTAACTTGTTGATCTATTTTATCTCCTTGAGCTAGTAGGAATTCCTAAGCTACAACTATATTCTTTCTCGACCAATACAATCCTTATTCTCAAATTACTTTGATCAAAATATATTTATAATTAAAATAACCTAAGAAGCATCAACTTGCTTCTTAAATTCCTATAACAAGTTTCAATCTAATCTAGAATGATCATGTAGTTCTATATTTATCAATCCATATAATCCTCATCATTCATATGTTGATCTTCTTACATACATCATCTCTCAATTTTAGTGTATGAATTTGATTGTTAAATCTTTAACTCTCTTTTGTTTAATTTAATATAATATAGAAATATGATCAAATCTCAAGAAAACTAGAAATTTTATTAAATCAAAGCATCAATTCAAAACATCAAGTTATAGGGGTAAGCTCACCTACATATGTATCACAAACAATTTATGATAAAACAAGAAAAAATAATATAAAAACTCGAAAGGGTAAAAAAAGAAACATCCTCATAATTCTGGTATCTATAAAGTTCTTGTTGGATTTTGATAGATTTCTTGTTTCTACTTTCAAGATTACGTTTCTCTTACCTCCACTTATTTTAAGCGGCTCATACTTCTTTTTTCCCCCCAAATTATTCTTTCTTTTCAACTATATCTAAAAAAAATAAAACCTTAATCTTTTGCCAAATATAACCCAAAACATGGGATCATGTTGGGGTCTTATGTTGCTCTAGTCATTGTTATAAAACTTTCATGTAATAAACCACTACCAACATAGGGAAAGACATGGGATCATGTTTCCTCCGTATTGGTGAATATGGGTTATATACAATTGCATGTCGTGAATGCTTAGAGAAATATCATGCTTCTATGTTAAACATGACCTGAACATGAGGATGTTTTAATGTTGTATTACCTAGTAGATAATTTTGAAGAAATAGTATACATGGTAGTGGAATATGGGGAGCAACTCAGTATATTAGTATTATGTTTGGAGTCATGCATTTAAAACCTACCAAAATTGCTCCAAATTAACTTAAATTTCTCTTAATGATGTCATTTTAAATACCAAATCCTATAAAAACATTAGGCATAATGTTTTAACTAATCATGATAAAAATATAGTATATTTAGTACATATCACAAAGATTGGGTTCTCTAGATATTAATAGTTACGATTGAAGTTAAAGATGAATAAAATGCAATGTTTTAACCAAAAAAAGTGCTTAAAGAGTTATAAAATGCTTATAAAAAACATCATCGTCTCATTTTACATTAATTCAACTATTCCAACTTATACGTGGCATATTTTCATTTGTCCACATGTATAAACTATCTTGGCCATTTATTTTGAATTGGTGGTTGAGATTTAGATATAAAATCAATGGTAAAGATGAAAATTTTTCTAAAATAAACGGTTAGATTTAGCTTGGTTGCATGGTAAATAAATCAAAGTTTGAAGGCATTTAACAAAATTTAAATTAAAGAAGAAGATGCCACTTCAAAGAACAATTAACAACTAATTTATTTCAATTTATGGCTCAAGGGCAAAACCAATCAAAGTTTGATCTTCTTTGGAAAGAAATAGAAATGAGACATGTTATAAGGTGTTAGATGAATTGTATCCTAGAACTAAAAAATAACAATCTAAGTGAAATGGAGAAGCAAGAATCTAGAACAAGCACCTGGAAAAGGGAAGGTATATGGACACTTAAGGTGACACCAACATTCCCCATACTTTCCAAAAAAATTTTGAAAACTAGGGAGTTTATGTAAGCTCACATTAGACATAGGATTAGTAATGGCTTTGGGACATACTTTTGGTTTGGTAATTGGCTATCTATTGATCTTCTCTACAAACTTAGGGACTTGACTCTTTAAGAGCCATTGTCCACCCTTTAACCAAGGTTGGTGATCTCTTATAGAATGAAGTGTGGCATTGACCATTTCATTTAACACGTGACTTCCAAAACATCTTGCCAATGATTTTTCAATGTATACCCGATACTAGTAAAATGGATTACATCTGTTAGACATAAGACAATAGCCTAAGTTTATAACCAGCTATTATAAAAAAACTTCTATATGGTACTACTACTAAAATGCTTTAATGTGATTTAGTTTGGAACTGTTATGTAGATCCCTCCCATTCCTTCATAGTCTCATAGGCAGTTTGTCAAAGTCTGGCAACAAAGACATGATCAAATTCATGATAGATTGCCAAGATTATGTGTTATGTTGGACTAAATAGGAAAATCATGAACATCTCTTCTTTGAATGCCCTTCCTTTTAGTTCTCATGGAGGTCCTTTTTTAGGACTTTTGAGATCCATTGCAATCACAGGTAATGGACAATAATAATGGAATGGGCTTCTACTCTTAACTTGAGACATAAGATGAATAAAAGCTATTTAAGATAGGATTTGGAATGATTGTGTACCAGATCTGGCAAGAGAGGAACAACATAATATTTAGAGGAAGCAGGAGTGACACTAAAGTTATCCTAAACAGATTTGCATTAAAACTTTGATTTGCTGCCTTGGCCAAAGGAATTGTTACAAATTTGTCTCCCTCACTGTAACAGAAACTTGCCTTAGAATAATAGTTTTCCAAAACCTAGGTGGTAAATTGATGAATGGGTAGTAGGTTGTAATATCCTTTCTCAAATGGAGGTTTCAGAATTAGTAAAATAGATACCTTAAGTAGTTATATTAGTATATAAAGAATTTGATGTACATTTGTTTATTAATCAATGAATTTACATAATTAGCTTTTTAAAAAATGGATAGGGGATGGGTGAAAGTCTTTTTACTTGTGCTATGCAACAAACAATGCATTTTGCTAAAACATTCATTCTTTGTCATTCACGTTTTTTGTCTTCCTTTATTTCGTTTTAGTATTCCTATCTTCCCAATTGTGTCATTTTGAGCCTCCTCCTAATTGGTTTGCTCCATTTTTGTTTCACTTTCTTTCTTGTTGTATTAGTTATTTTCCTTTGTTACACTTAGGGATGTAAAAAAAAAGTCCAATCTAGGTCTGCCCAACTTGGTCCAATTTGTTCCAAAGTTAATAGACTTAGTCAGAGTTGATTAAGTTTCAAGTTGAGCTCGAACTTTTTTATTTAAATTTCAGGTTTCAAGCTAGCCTAAAATTTTAACATAAAACCATGTTGTTTTGAATTTTTAAAATTAAAAAAATAGGAATTGGGGATGCTCGAGCCCAAACAACTCAAGTTCCAAAACAAATTTTAGGTCGAGCTTAGAGTTGCCATTGCCATACCTGGTTGCCTTATTTGGCTCTTTTTCTTAATTCTTTCAATTTATGGCTTTCCCAAACTAGTTCCTTATTCTTCATGTGCAATTTAGTCCTCACTCAACTTTACAATTTGATTTCTTAGAAATTTCCTTTCATTTTTAGCCCAAACATTTCTCAATCTCTAAATTTTAATCGAAATTTAGATTATCCTTTGAAAAGGACTAAAAGTTTAAAACTATTTTATGATAAAAAGAAGAGTAATTGTAATTTAAATTAATTGAAACAAAAGATTAAGACACAAGATTAAACGCTTAAAATGAAAGTACTAAAAATTAGTAACACATGAAACTAATAATTAAAAAGTGGATTATTATTATTATTATTATATAGTTTCATTTTACAAATAACAATTACAAATTCAATAAACAAAATTACGTGTATTTTATAAACTACTTCTACTTTCAATCATCTCAACTTGTGTATATAGTTTAGGCAATCCTTTCATAAACTTGTACCCCTGAAACAATAATAGTTACATTCTTGTTTGGCTTTGTTCTCTTATTATTATTTAATTCTTACTTACACTTTATGCAATTGTTCATAAATTAATGTCGCCTCCAATCACATGACAACAAATCCGAGCATTGCAATCTTGGCATTGGTTTCATTTTAAGAATCATAATTTATTTAATCAAATTCCATGTGAAGATTTTGGTAGTACATATCAAAAATCATTTACGACTTTTTAAACTTCACGTTAAGATTCTCCAAACTACATTAACCGTCACATGCAAAGAATACTTTTCGTTATGCAAATCACTGCTCAGTTAGGTAATTTGGATACAAATTCAATTTTCAGCTAAATTCAACAAAATTAGACCATTCAACAAAATTAGGCCATTTTGTTGATTGAAATCCTCACCGGCACTCTCCGCCTCTCAGCTCAAAGGATCAGCAAAATATAAGGTTTTTTGGGTTTCGTGGTTGGCTTTAACCCAACTTGTTTCCTGGACCGTCAAGCCATCAAGAATTAAAAATAATAAGCCTAGTACAGAAATTTTTGCAACAGATAACAAAACCTCTCGCCCGCTGCTATAAACCACACAAAATTTAAGCTCACGGATTCTGGGTCTTCTTTCAGTCGTAACTTTTAGCTTCCAATCCTCACTAAACAAATCAAAACCAAAAAGAAAATGTTATTACTGTCCTTGGCGCCTCGTCCTCCTCTTCTCTCTTTTCCCGCCAATTCCATTTCCAGTTTTACCATCAGAAAGCCCCACAGATCTGTGCGAGCAGCGGTTACTAGCGAGGTTGATTCCTTCACCGAGAAGTCCGGCTACTTGTTCGACCTCACCACCCGCGAAGTCGATTCTTTAATAGACTACGATGTTAAGAAGATTGCCGCAATTTATCGCAGGAAGCCGTTGATTTTAATTCACTGATTATTTCAGATTGGAACTACGTTTGGGATGTGGTTTGGAGCTCACTAAGAGGAGGATGCAAGTCGGCGCAAAGAGGAAAAAAATAAAGATGCAAGTCGGCGAGAAAAAGAAACGAAAATTGTTGTGAAATATTAGGTAAACATTATTTTTTGGTTTCCTTAAATGTTTTTAAGTTTCCAGACACTGAGAAATCATGAGGTTTAAAGGAAGAACCTGGTCTGAGATAAAGAACAGCCATGCTTTAGAAACTAAGCATCTGATCCATGCGGAGACACTAGCGACAAACGCATAACCAGCACCGATGGCACAACTACCAAGAGCTTAGATGTCTACCATCTTTTGGAAGAGCTTCCTCAAATGCCTGCCCACAACAATCCCATCCTCACATCCATTGCCCACCAAAGAAGAAGATGAAACCTCAACCATGACCAAGAACTTCAACACTGTCTATGACCTCTCCTCTACCTCCACCTCCAAGTCCCTCAGCACTCACTCAACCAACTCCTCCTTCTCCTCCGACACCGACTCCGACTTCGACATCGACTCTCCTCCTGATCTTGCCACCATCTTCGCCTCCCAACGCTTCTTCTTCTCCTCCCCCGGCCGCTCCAACTCTATCATCGAGTCGACGGACACGCTCACCTCAGCTCCCGAGCCTCAATCGCCGCTCAGCGGAGGTATTGCGGTGAAGAAATATTCGCCGGACCCTTATTCGGATTTTAAACACTCAATGCAGGAGATGATCGACGCTAGAGAGCTGCGTGACGTGAGGGCTGATTGGGACTACTTGCACGAGTTGCTGTCATGTTATCTTACGTTGAACCCTGAACACACTCACAAATTCATCGTCTCTGCTTTTGCTGATATTGTCATTTCCTTACTGTCCTCCTCACCATCTTCACCGGAGCTCATTTCCACTCACCAGAAAACAGGAGATTGCCGGCAGATCAATGCTTACCAGTAGTTGTATAGTCTACTCTTTTTTTTTTCTTTTGAATGAGGAACCATTATGTTAGAATCTCTTCCACTCTTTGTTATTTTGGTTTCTTGTGGAATTACCTAGTCCTTGGTGAAAAGGGTTGTTGTTTTCCTGCAAGAAGAGACAAGGGTCAAATATTGTAGGAATAGATAGTTCGGAAACCAAGGGAAGCGTGGTATGTTAAAACCACATATATATTGGTAATCTGTAACCTTTGTTGTCTTGTTATGTTCTGTAAGAAATGGCAGCTGTGTTGGCTTAGAAAACATAATATTGTTAGTTTTGCAGTGAAAGTGTTCCCTTTGGATATGTGTTATTGAGAATGGTGATTGGCGATGATAGAGTAAAGCTTCGGTTACTGGCCTCTGGAATCTGTCTGTAGCGTGTTGTGGTCCTTCATAGCATCCACAATCAAACATGTTGCTGATATCTGCACGCATATTCATGAGAAGCCTTCTCTCAATGTCTATTTTTCTTTTAACCATGGATTATGTAGTAATAATAATTAGAATTAATATTTTAAAATAATATCATTTTATTTATGAAAATCCCATTGAACTTATCTCAAACTAGAGGGATCGGTTATTATCTTCCCGAAAAGCCCCCTCAGCTATTCTTTTAGACGGTAATTAAAAAATAACACAAAATACATACATTATGAATTAATATAATTTCTAAATTTATATACTATTTATATAACCGATTCAATCTAATTTTTAAATTTGATCCGAATTAATTTAATGATACTCAAATTAATAATTTATTAAATTTACCTTAAATTATTAGTTCATATCAAATTTAATTAATTCGAATGATGTTCAAAAGCTAAATTAAATTACTATATGAGTAATATTTGATTAGTTATATCTGGCATTTATATTGTTATGAATGATAATGGGTTGATCCATGTACTAATCTTAAAAAAAATCCTTAAAATTAAATGTGGAAAACAACATCTTTTTTTAATCGAGTTTTCGAGACCCAACTCTTTTAAACAAAACGAATTGAATCTCGAGTTGATTTGTCAGGCTCATTAAAAACCTCTTAATTTAGATTCATGAGTCAGCTCATTGTCATCTTACAGACTATATTTACTTTATTATTATTTTTAACCAAAATATAAAAGAATAGGTTTTTTTGAATAAAAAATTCTTAAACTACAAGAAAAGTTTATGCACATTTCATAGTAATTAGGGATGAGATTTAAGTTAAACCTAGCTAGAAGATGGTTAGTATGAATATTTACTCAACGGTGGCTTCTAAGAAACTGTTACCCAACAAATTTGGTTACTTCATAGTTGGTCTTACTAACGTGAAAAGAGTTTTTAACTACATGAAGAATCTCATCAACTTAGAAAATAAGTATTACTAACATATAAAAGCATATATGATATGCTTTTATATAAACTAGCCCCTAACTTATCGCAAAACAAGACATAAAATACACAGTCATGAAAAGTGCAGCTGTTCTGGTATCTTCCCTCGTGGGCTGAAGATTAAGGTAAAGGAATACCTTGAAGAAGAGACAAGCAACGTACCCAAAATATATACGGTATAGCCCTGGTCCCTATCTAGTGTAGGGTTATGACTTATGATACATCTTGCAGTAGACATTAGGGTTAAATTTGTTCCACTGTATTGTAATTTGATGTATTGAATGGATCCTCTGTTTCCTATCTTGTCACGTTATATCTCAGCTATTTATTTATGTAAGAGATGATAAAAATTGGCGGTAAAAGAAAATATGATATAATATTAAAAATATATAGATTTATTTATAAGGGATATAATAAATTTTATTTAAGAGGGATTAGATATTATGTTTCCGTTAATCAATTTTTACTCTATTTTATTTAATATTATTAACATATTTATGAGATGTATATAAATATATATACTAAATTAAATAGCACTGGTCTAAGAAAGATAGTGTCCTCTAACCCGAGAAAAGACAAAGAGAGTATCTTAAAAGTTACTTACGCTACTCTCAATTCTCAAAAGAAAAGAGAGACAAAGGGATTCTAACTACTAAAGAACGGCAGAAGTTTAATTGTGTAGTGTATTACATGTCAGACAATATCAAGGTTAGTTGGTTTAGGTAAGGACCTAAGGTTGCAGTGTACTTTTTTGTCCCCACTTGTTCTATTGTTAAATCTTAACACCAATTTGTGAAGGAAATCATGACATTTGGTGAGGTCGAATTGCAAATATAGTCATAATAGAGTAAGTTTATTTTTTCACATTAAAAGTATAAATATAATATTTATTTAAAAAAAGATTACAAATTCTAACATGTCTAATATTTTGAGCCTTTTTTTAATTTAGTATCCAAACTTTTAAAATTTTAAATTAAGTGACTAATTATTTATATTATTAACAACTCAGATCAAAACGTTAGTTTTATTAATAATTTTGTTAATTAAATTGATAAAAAATTAAAAAATTAACAATTTGAACTGAATTGTTAAAGTTATAAAAATTGATAATTTAATTTAAAATATTAAAAATTTAAATACTAAAATTAAAAAAATGCTAAAGGGTTAATTCCTTTATATTTTGTGTGAACAAAATTGACTTAGTCACCACTAGTTAAGCAAAACTGGTCATGTTAATGATAGGAGTTAATGTCTCCTAAAGAGGCAGCAAACGGACGGCCTTGATTGATGTTATCTTTTATTTTAATTAGGGCGTGAAAAAAGGAAAAAAAAAAAGAAAAAGAAGGTTAATCGGTGATGTAAAAGACAGAAGTAGAAGATGTCAAAAGGAGATAGACACATAAAGGACAAATGTATAAGTCGGGCGTTGTATGA
This sequence comes from Erythroxylum cassinoides, assembly GCA_027478405.1. Classification (NCBI taxonomy): domain Eukaryota; kingdom Viridiplantae; phylum Streptophyta; class Magnoliopsida; order Malpighiales; family Erythroxylaceae; genus Erythroxylum; species Erythroxylum cassinoides. The sequence continues at coordinate 26,652,649 of JANIPM010000231.1, forward strand.
ATTAACAAGTGTAGGGTCCTTAAAAAAGACACCTAAATCTTAATCAACTGTGTCTTGTTTTTAACTTTTCAATAAACGACACGTATGAAGAAAGTGCGAGGACGGCCCTAGAATGCTTTTATACAAATTTAATAACACCGTAATTATGGCTCAATTAGTGGTTAATCTTTTTAACAATTTAAAAGATAATAAATTAGAAACAAAAATACACTAGATTTACGAAAATTAATTAAAAGAACCTGATTATTTAAATATAAAATAAATTTAATTTGTCTTTAAATAAATGGTTTGTCTTAGTCACAAGCAGATATTGGAAAGAATTAAAATAATTGTAATTATTCATAAGGACAAAAATGGAGAACCACTGTTAAGAGTGCATGACATGTCTGTAAATCTTTCGTAATCTTTGTGTACAACAAGATTGACAAGACAGAGGAGGAAAATTGTATTGAGCAAGTTGATTGACAATTTTTTCAATTATTAATTACATTTTTAATTTTTTAATAATTTATAGATTAAACTACGTAATTTGATTCAAATAAAGATGATAAAATGATCCAATAAATAATCTAAATCAATGAATCAAAATTTAGGTAGAAAATGAATCTCAATAAGTGTGGACTAGAACCATATCGATATTGTGATTAGAAAGCTTGATATAAATAGCTATATATAAAAGTTAAGGTTTCCTGCAGTTGTTGATATATTAATCATAAGCATAAAAATTCTCTGATATGTTAAGAGAGCTTACATTTTTAAAAAACTTGTAGAGAGACCTTATTCGTATCTGGGAGAGCAGTTCTCGCAAAGACGGGGGTGGATTCGCACTCGTTTCAGATTTGGAAAGCTCGTTTGAAATTATAAAGATCGAAATCAGTATTTTTCGCATTTCTTCGTTTCTTACTCTTTCACATTTGATCTATAATACGTAATTAATGTACCGATACGTATTACACGTGGTATCAGAGCGGTGATGTGATCTGATGATTAAAAACGAAAACTTTTCAGTTCTTTCTATAAGATTTTCGAAGATTTAACTTTTGTTTCTCGATTTTTTCTTGCTTTTTATTGCACCAAAATAGTATACATGTGTTTAACCTTGAGAAATGAGATGAAAACAAGTTTGGGAGCTCAAAAAAAGGCCCGAAACTCCCCGAAAATCATCAATTTCTGGTAGGGACAATGGAGATTGTCGAGGGCGTATGTCACAGTACTACCCAAAGTGGGTGGACCGTGTCACGTCACGTGTCAGCACATGCTGCACGTGCCATCAGATAAGTGCATGTCTGACACGTGTGCTTACACTGTTGAAGCACGCCTCACATCTCTACTCATGACGTCAGCGGATGATGTCAATGCGACTGTGCGCTAATGCACTACTGACGTCATGCTGATGTTAGCAATTATAGTATTTTAAAAAATCACAAAATTTTCAAATTTCCCGTAAACGTGTCCTGAGGTGTTTTGGATCAGTTTTCAAGTATGAGAAATTCATAAAGTGAGTATTTCCTTTTTTTGAATTTATTACATTAGTAATAAATTAAAGTTTAACTTTAGAAAAATAATTAAAGTATTCTGAATCCGATTTCAAGTAAATTTTCATGCTTCGAACATCACATAAGCGAGATACCTCAAGTTTTTATGATTTGGGTCTCATGTTCAATGTTCGGGATTGCACGATAGTCACTCGAAAAAGGAATTAAGACATTCTCAAGCTATTTTTGAGTGAATTTTTGTACAAAAACTCGTGTCTCAAGTGGCCAGTTCAGTGTCCAGTGATACGCGATAGTTACTCTACTAAGATTTTTCTTTTACAAAAGTCTCAAATAAAGTTTTCAGAGAATGTCTTCAGCACAAGTGTGTGATAATGAGACTGCACATTCTGATTTTTACATTTATTGATGTTACATTGTCACATACCATATGCCCATAAAGAATGTGAGAATAACATAAAGATGTATCATTTGTATTTGTGGATTTTTTGAGTGCTGATGAGGATGTAGTAACTACAGTGGCCTTTTAAGTCAGTATTTTAAATTATTCTGCTTACGCATTAGGGGATGTCTCTAGTCTCGTGTTTGGTTATTATACCCACAGGTGTTAGCTTACATGAGATTTTAAGATGTGCATAAAGACATTGGATAGAGGAAAGTCATTGCTTGAATCATCTATACACTTACAGGTGGTAGTGTCATGAGAGTTGATGGTTTGTATTTTGATCGTTTTTATATGAAGGTCTAATTGCATATATTATATATTCAGCCCACATGTGTTTTATAATATGTATGACTAGATTTTCAGAAAAGACACTATTTAATAGCTCCGAGTATCACTGATGTCCTACATTTGTGCTGATTTAAACATTATCATTTTACAGTCACCTTTTTGGTCAATAAAATCAGTGTTACCATTGAAACTCTGACTAGTTTCAATACGAAGAACTGGACAAAAGATGTATTGAATGCTATGGAGTAGTTGAGGTTGATATGGTCATATGAACGGATAAGCCATCTCTATCTACATCCATGAGCGAGAAAGTTCATAAAGTAACCTATGAATCCTGAGATCGGTCTAACAGATTATATTTGATGACCATTAAGAGATCCATATCTAACCATCTACTAAGTGGACTTCTAGACACAGACATAGCGAAGAAGTTTCTTGTAATGTCTCCCAGATGTACACAGTCTCACCTAACCTTAAAGCAAGTGCCTTGATAAAAGAATTATTCTCCATGAGGTATACAGGAGAAGGGAGAGTAATGGAGTATATATCAAGAATTATTCATCTTCATAATAGATTGAAGATGTTGAATATTCCTCTTCCTGATGTCTTCATTGTTCACCAGACTTTGAATACGCTTCCTCCAGAGTTTAGTAATTTGGTGATGAAATATTACTCGCTGGATTAGGAATAGGACTTTAATGCTTTGATTGCCTATTGCGTTGCTGAGGAGGAGAAACTTAAGCTTGCTACTCCTACAGCCATCGAAGCAATTAAAGGGAAGGCGAATATGAAGCCTGCGAAGATCAAAGGTAGAAAGATTAAATCTTCTCCTCATACTGATGTTGGTCAAACCAGTATTGATAAAGGTCCTAGGGACATATAAAAGCCAGAGTATAAGGCTTAGAAGGAAAGACTGTGACTATCAGGTAACTCCTTGGCTTATTAATTTATAAATTTAATTTGCAATAGTCGCATTAAGTATTTGGTGGCTATATAGTATAGCATCTGATCAAGGTGCATCCACGATGCAGAGGTTCATATCCAGATAAAGCTAAATAAAGGGAAGGAGAAACTGATGGTTCACAGCAATGAAGAAGTAGAAGTAATATCTATGGAGAATGTAAGTACTGAACCTTATAGTAAGGTTCATTTGGGTTTTACACGACACATTTTATGTGTGATCTTTTGATCAAGGACAAAAAGGGTTAATGTTTTGTATATTAATGCTTCTATTGTACAGTTGTCGTTTAATGCAAAACATAATGATACAACTTTCTTGTCATATAGTTTGTATAGAGTGTGTCTTACCCTGTATTAGATATTTGCTTCTTCTTATCTTGCCAAACAAGTTATGAAATGAAGAACCTTGATGAATGAGAAGTCGTGCATAGTGTGACATAAAAGTTTAAGCCACATTTCCAAAGCTAGGGTTGGGAGATTGATCAAGGAAAACATTTCTCAATTCTAGATTATGATAATTTGGGAACATGTGTTGACTGTTGCAGGAGTAAGTTGACTAATAAGGATATTGAGGTCAACTCATGCTTTTGACTTGTTGAGTCTGATACATAAAGATATCGATAGACCTTATATAGTTGCGTTGTGCAATTTTAAATGTATTTTGACATTTGTTGGTAATTATTCTCATTGCAGATATGTGTTCTTGCTTAAAAATTGAAGGTTGAGAACTAATTGGAAAAATTCATCAAGATAGTCAGATTTGACTGTGGAGGAGAATATCATGGCAAACATTGCGTTTCAGGACTTGAAAAGATCCGTTTGCCAGATATATGGAATAAATTGAAACAGTGACTTAATTCACTATGCCGAGTAGTTCTGAGCAAAATGGTGTATTGCTAAAAGACATAATTGCACCCTAAAGGACTTGAAGAACTCGATGCAAAACAGGGCTATTCTACCTGATTATCTAGAAGTTTGAAAACTCAGCCTTACATACATTCATATATGGGAATGCCCTACTGAAGTAGTATAATCATTAAAAAGATAAATTGCTTGCTTGTTTCGCCCATTGCTATTTAGTAAGATATCTCGACTATTTTAAGGCTACAGTTTTATTGTATAGAAGGTGAGACCAGAATTGTGGAATAACAAATAACTTTATTTCTGGAATACAATGTCTATGATGATGGTAGACTCTATGACCCTTCGAATGATAGTAGGGCAGATACTACAATTATTATGTACCTGCCACTCATACAGTTATATTTGGTGGATCTAGGTCTTTGCACCATGACTGTACAGAAACAGGAACCTATACCTATACATATAGAAGTTCATGGGGATACAAGATCTAATACAATTACATAAATCCACTAGAGTAAGACAACCTGCTATCTTATCTGATTTCATAATCTATCAGGTGAACATGACTATGCTATTAGACATGTTACACGTCCAGTTACTTTTACAGAAGCTGTTTTTGGAAATAATGCAGATCTGTAGTGGAATGCAATGAATGATGAGATGTAATTCATAAAACATAGTAAGCTTTGGGAGCTAGTTGATTTGCATCGGAACTGCAAATCTGTCAATTGTGAATAAAGTTTTAAGACCTAAAGGATTTCGGGATAAAGTTCAGCAGTTTATGGGCTCACTCAGTTGCCTAATGGCTCACTCAGAAAGAAAAGTTGACTTTATATTACCTTTTCTCTCGTGTTCTTGTAGGATATATTTTGACTGATTAAGGCAATTGTAGCTCATGATGATATATAGCTACATCAGATGACTGTCAAAACTGCTTTCTTGAGTAAAGACCTTTATGAAGAGGTCTATATGGTAAAGCCTGAAGGATTTCAGGATTCAAATGGAATTGATATGGTTTGCATGTTATGCAGATCAATAAATAGTTTATATCAAACCTCCTCAAAGTGATACCTTACCGTTGATGAGGTTAAGACCTCTTTCGGCTTCACAGAAAATAAAATTAAAAGATGCTTGTACTATAAGTTCAGGGGGAGTAAAGTTATCTTTCTATTACTGCATGTGGATAATATATTTCTCACGTCAAATTACTTGACCATGTTGTATGAGGTTAAGCAACTTTTGGTTAAGAACTTTGACATGAAAGACCTTGATGTAGCATCTTCTGTCTTAAGTATTCAGATTCACTAGGACAAACCTCAACACTCATTAGGCCTCTCGTAGAATATACACATTGAGTATATGTTACAAAGGTTTAATACGGTTAACTGTAAAATTGTTGTAACATCAATCCCTCAAAGTAAGAGATAATCTTTGGCACAGTATCCAAAAAATAAAGTAAAGAGAGATGTTATGAGAAACGTTTCTTATTCTAGTACGGTTGATAGCCTTATGTATGTTCAGTGTGTACTAAGCAGGGCATTGCATTCACCATTTGACAATTTGGTTAATATATGGTTAATCCAGGTAAAGACCATTGGAATGCAGTCAAGCAAGTGTTGAGATATTAAAGAGAATTAAGGATATATGTTGACATATAGAAAAGCCAACAAACTAAACCTCGTAGGGAATTCAGATTCAAAATTTATCCATGTGTCCGGATGATCAAAAATTCACTTAAGGTTACAATTTTAAGTTTGCATATGGTACAATGTCATGGAAGTGTGTCAGTAGACATAGGTAACTTTCTCGACTATGCATGCAGAGTGTATGCTACGGGGCTACTTTACAGATGGTTTATCTCAAAATTTTGATTTCTGAATTATCTGTGGTTGATTCAGTGTCTAGACCCATTTGGTTGTACTATAGTAATCTTCTTGCTATGTTGTTTAATAACAACAAAGAATATCACAGGGTCTTAGCATTTAAAAGCTAATTATTTGGCCATAAAGGTGTTGATACGAAAAGGTGACATAATATTTGGAGCATTTAAAGACTGAAGAAATATTAGTCGATCCTTTAACAAAAGGATTTCACCCACTTGTGTTTAAAATACAAGTATTTAGTAAGGGTGTTTTGACGTCTTTAGAAACTACTGGTTAGGGGATCGTTAAGTTTGCTCCATGTACATTTGTACATTTTAATATATTATGATAGTATGATGATTTATCAATAGAGATAATCATCGTTTATCCTCAGTAATAATGTTATCATACATTGTCCTAATACATATAAAAGTCTTAAGATTTGTGTTGATCTTAAACATTTAAAGCCATTGGACATATATATAGATTTACCTTGTACCTATATCATTTAGACGCATATAGTTTTAAACAGATATCCATGAAGTTTGACATGACATAGGGGATACATGTTTTAATCCCACAAAGGTTCTATAATGCAATTTCGCATTCAGTTGGAGATCATAAAGGTTTTCTCTAATGCAGTTTAGCATTTGATGACAGGAAACAAGTTTTCTCTAATGTTGTTTAGCATTCGATAAAAGAAAACATAATTTCTGTAATGCAACTTAGCATATACAGTTTAGCATAAAGTTGGAAAAAATGAGACCTACAAACGAAGATGATATAATTTAGACCATAAAGGTATCATTTTAGTTTGTCACACTCCTTTTTCCCATTCATTTTAGTAAGAAATTAGGTATACATGATTGTATTAGCTCTGTATCACACATGATACATGTATTTGATACTTTTCGGTATCGAAAGCCTCGCAGGACAGAATGGTGGACTTTCGTTATCTTTGAATCAAATGTTTTATTTTTAAAACTTAATCGACTAATTCAGTAGTGTGGCTTAACCGAGTTTTTCAAACTGTTTTTAAACTATAGTCAAATATGCAATTAATACTTGTCTAAGGGTGAGAATGTTGAACAATTTTGTCATTTCTTATAAAGTTGGACAACTATTCACTATATTTTTTGGTTTTTTAATAACTTATCGGTTAAGTTATGTAATTTGATATAGATAAAGATAATAAAGTGACACAATAAATGATCTAAAATAATGGGTCAAAGATCGGGTGAAAAATAGATCCCAATTAGTGTGGACCAGACTCATATTGATATTATGATGGGAAAGCCTGATATGATGCCATATATAAAGGTTAAGATCTCCTACAGTTGCTAATATATCAATTGTAAGTATAAGGATTCTCTGGCTTGTTAAGAGAGCTTATGTTTTGATAAAATTATAGAAAGACCTTACCCGCACCCCAGAGAGCAGTTCTCGTGAAGACAGTGATGAATTTGTGCTCATTTTGGCTTTAAAAAGCTCATTTGAAGTTAAGAAAACTGAAATTAGGTATTTCTCACATTTTTTTTGTCTTTTCACGTTCGATCTGGGATACGTAACTAAGGTACCGTTACATATTACACAAGTAAGTAAAGAGATTCAACCATCAAACAAGTTTGGCTATGGTGATGTATTGAGGCGTGACAAAATAGAATACGATATTTTTCTTGACAACGACCTCTTAATATGTTTCTATGTTGTTTCATGCCACGTTTTGGATTGTCAGACATGTTTGGTAGAGTAGTCTTTAAGGCTACTATCTCTATGGATGGCAACCAGACCTAATAATTTTTATCTGGCCATCTCTATGGATGGCAACCAGACCTAATAATTTTTATCTGGCCCGAGTTTAGCCCTAGACATCTGAGTTTGAATCTAACTGAGTTAAACAACCCAAAGTCTGACTCAACTTAGTTTGACTTGAATTTCTTTTGTTTTTAAAGTAAAATATAATGTTTTACTCAAAACGATATTGTTTTGTCTATAACTTTCGAATTTTAAGTTGAGTTGGACTTAAATAGACCAAATCTGAACCCAACCTTGATGTTTGACTTGATATCTAATCAAGCTGGACTTAATCTGTTGACTTAAGTCAGGTTGAACCAAATTGAGACTTATTTGCCATCTTTGACTAACTATCTTGAATTTGATTAACCGATTTCAAACAAGCAAGAATGATAGTCCCCATCTAATTCGAAAAGTCTTAAGTTCCATAGGGTTTTAAGTATTTTGTTCTCTTTAATAAAATGACATTAATTTGTTATTTAATAAATACATTGTTATTTTTATTAACTTAACATTTTTCATTTTGTTTCATTAAAAATAACATCATTTTTACTAATTAATTAAAATTGTTTCAGTTCAGGTTTGAACTAAACTTAAATCCTAATGAAAATAAAATTTATTTCATAATTTCAAACAAAATTTTTATAATTTTTATCAAGATCTCAG
>JANIPM010000231.1:26662145-26694318 GCA_027478405.1 Erythroxylum cassinoides
AATAGAAAGATTTAAAGCTCGGTTGGTGGCAAAGGGTTATACTCAAACATTTGGGGTGGACTACACTGAGACATTCTCCCCAGTGGCAAAGTTGAATACTGTCAGAATTCTACTATCAGTGGCTGCATGTTTAGACTGGCCTTTAATACAACTAGATGTTAAAAATGCCTTCTTGAATGGTGACTTGGAAGAGGAAGTGTACATGGAGCCACCTCCTGGGTTTGAGAAAAGCTTTGGAGACAAGGTGTGCAAACTTAGAAGGTCTCTATATGGACTAAAACAGTCCCCAAGAGCCTGGTTTGACAGATTCACCAAATTTGTAACAAGTAAGGGTTATTCCCAAGGCCAATCAGATCATACTTTGTTTACTAAAAAGAATAGGGAAGGTAAGATTGCTGTCCTAATAGTGTATGTGGATGATATCATAATTACTGGAAGTGATCAAGTGGAGATAGAGGAATTACAAACTCAACTTGGGAAGGAATTTGAAGTAAAAAACTTGGGGCAGCTTAGATATTTCCTTGGTATGGAAGTAGCTCGATCCAAGAAGGGAATTGTGGTGACTCAAAGAAAATATACTTTGGATTTATTAAAAGAGACAGGTTTAAGTGACTGTAAACCATGTGATACACCAGTGGAGCAAGGAAAAAGACTTGGGAAACCCGAAAATGGTACTCCAGTAAACAAGGAAAGGTACCAAAGACTTGTTGGGAAACTTATTTACTTATCTCACACCAGGCCAGATATAGCATTTGCAGTGAGCTTAGTAAGTCAATTTATGCACTCACCATATGAAGAACATTGGGAGGCTGTTATCAGAATTTTGAAGTATCTAAAGGGATGTCCTGGTAAGGGGTTGTTCTTTGAAAAGAAGGAAGCAAGAGGTATAGAAGTCTACACGGATGCAGACTATGCTGGCTCCATTACTGATAGAAGGTCAACATCAGGCTACTGCACCTATCTATGGGGGAATATGGTCACATGGAGGAGTAAAAAGTAGAATGTAGTAGCTAGAAGTAGTGCAGAAGCTGAGTATAGAGCTATGGCTCAAGGAGTGTGTGAAGTTCTATGGATCTGAAGAGTTATGTCTGAGTTAAATTTGGGAGTTAAGCCTCCTATGAAGCTGTATTGTGACAATAAGGCAACCATTAATATTGTACACAATCCAGTACTTCATGAAAGGACAAAGCATATAGAGGTGGATAAGCACTTTATAAGGGAAAAACTGGAAGATGGAAGCATATGTATCCCATTTGTTCCTACTAAAGAACAAAGAGCAAATGTCTTCACAAAGGGGCTATTCAGACAACCATTTGAAGAACAAATTAGCAAGTTGGGCATGATAGACATCTTTGAACCAACTTGAGGTGGAGTGTAGAGAATCCCATAATAAGAGATAGTCCCTTAATTAAGGGATTATACTTATAGATTATCCTTAGCTGTAATATCTAGCTATATTAGGGATATTTTCAAATAAGGAGTCTTCCTAATTAGGAAGACTCCCATAACTATGTACCCTAGCTCTATATAAATATTGCAGTATCTGTACATCTATTTTTATTTGAATAAAGAAGTTTTTACATGTTACATTAACTTTTTGTTTCAAAACATTGCAATAAATAACTTATGGAGCATGGGATCTAGTTTCTATGTTGTGTGCACTTAACCACATGGCAGTGTAACGGTCTTCTTTGGGATCTTTTTAATCCACATGGCAATGTAACGGTCTTCTTTGGGATCTTTTTAATAGTCTGTTTTAGTTAAGTTTCTTTAATTGATAGTTTTCCTTACTATAAGCTGAATAAAATAAGTTTGTTTTAAGGTTTTGTTGTTTATGCTAGCACTCAGTGGCTAGGGGAAAAAAGAGTTGATTCCTTTCATTAATTAGATTAATTGGACAAGTTTATATATTCATTGTGCATCCAGCTTATAAGAAGCGGAATAAGGGTGATTTTGTGTGGAATTATGAAATTTGTAAGTGAGAAGTGTGATTCCTAAAAGTGATTTTGAATCTAGGAATGATTTCTAAGTGATTCCTAAAAGAGATGTTGAATCTAGGAATGATTTTAAACTCTTAAAGTAATTTCTAGGAACCTATTGGCGTAACACTAACGGTTTTATATATTCAAATCCTGGGAGTGATTCCTAACTCTTGCTATAAATCTTGTGATTTATTCTTGAAATCATCTTATTCTCTTTTTGTAGATTTCAAGTTAAATTCAGACACCCTAAAATTATAACTATATTATTTTTGTCAAATACTTTTGTCTGTCCATCCTATATTGACATTTTAACATGTTTATTTCACTCCGTATGTTCTTCTTTGAAAATTTATCATGGGGAATCACTATTTAAGCTATTGCCTTATCTTAGATGCTTAGTTTACGCTTTGGTATAATTCTTGCCTATGATCACTTTTTTTGTTTTGTAGGGCTGCAAGTTGTCTGAAGTTAAAGATCTTTATTTGGTTGAGGTCTTTTTTAAACCAACCAAACCATGTCATTTTTGAATGGTTGATCTTGATGTACTTTTCTTTTTTGTGGTTGATTTGACTGATTCTTCCCTGGTTTTTCCTAGGTAGGAGTTTATTGCTCGTTCAATCAACTTTTGGAGAAAGGTTTCTACCATGCTGATCCACACCCTGGAAATTTGCTCCGTACCTATGATGGGAAACTAGCTTATTTGGGTAAGAGCTACATCGCTTGGAAAATGCCATAACAAATGAATTAAACTCTATACATGCATAGGAAATTTGTAAGGTCTTACGTGCTATTGGCCGATATGATTTTCTAGTACTTCCTTTGAATTTAATTTACTGTTTACTTTTCATTGTGTGTAACATAAAAAGTGTAGGGGAAGCATAATGTTTCTCGTTCTAAATACTGCGTCAGTCAACCAATCTCTTTCCCACGCACTTAAGTATGAAGTGTTTGTGAGTCTATTTTGGGTGGCTCCCTCCAATAAGTTTGAGCTTTTCCAAATGGAAGGATGTGTGGGAGTCTGATTTATAAATTGAGTGTTTCCCTGGTGTTGAGTTAAATGGTCGTATAACACGATGTTGGAGTTTTCTTGATCAAGAGGCTTAGATGCTTGTCATCTATCTGCATGGATTTCTATACAGTTTGCCCAATGAAATTGTCAAAAACCATTCAATCCAAAAGTTTAGCTTGTTGGATGAGACTTGAGAGTTTGCTATATATTAGTCCAAGATTCCCTCTCATACAAAGTGTGGATAAACGCAGCAGATAAAAAGTCTATGAGTATTGAGGGTGACACAACTTGAAATCGATACTTTTTTTACAACACAATGCTCTTATATGATATTCAATAAATGATTCATTCCAAAAGTTATAGTGTTCAATGGGGACCATGAATCAAAATCTTAATATATCTTTTTGTCACACTATTGGTTTCAAAAACAAGTGAACCTACTATGGAAACAGTAAGTATCATAGCTTAAACTGATTAGGAAGTCCTAGAGATGTATAACTTTCTCTTTTTTTGAAAATGTTCCAGAAAACATTATTTTTGACTTGGTTAAGTAGAAAAACTTTGAAGTGAATATGTACTTATATATATATACACACACATACTTAAAAACAGTTAACTTTTGTATTTAAAGTAAAAGTAAGATTGGTCTGACTATTTTATCTTTCGACTCTAATTTATCATTGAAATTTGCATAGAATTTCTTTGCTAGATTTTGTTTGATCATTTGGGCCATATCATGTTTTTCTGAGCTTGATTTAGTCTCATCTTGCTTTCTTAATGGAACTTCATGCTTCATGTGTGATGATAAACAAGAAGTTCATGATGAAAATCATGAACAGTGATTTAGGAGAAATTATTTCCTAATCATAAAATAGGAAACTAGAGGTATCATGGATATTTATTTTAGGAAATTGTTGTAAATAGGGGATATTGTTGTAAATAGGAAATATTCTAGTTATCTAAAATTAGGCTAGGACGTGTGTATATATTCAAAGGCACTTGTTGTGCAAAATAAGAAAAAAAAGATTTCTTCTTTCTTCATGGTATCAGAGCCTAGGACATTGTAACTCGTAGTTACTTTTTTTTTTGACACTTACTTGGCCTTCATTGCGAATAGTGCCTTTTGGAAAACAGATGGCTAAAGCTGTTACCCACAAAAACTCCAACATGGAGGTCTCTTCCTCCTCTATTGGTAATCCCAAAATATACACCCCTACCCATATTGGTGAATTATAAATCTTGTTTCCATTTGACCAACTCAATGGTAAAAACTACCTCCACTAGTCACAAATGGTTAAGATTTTCCTTAAGGGCAAGGGAAAGCTTTCTCACCTATTAGGACCTGCTCTTGTTGTTTCGGATCCCAAGTTTGAGGCTTGGAATGTAGAGGATTCCTTACTCATGTCATGGCTTTGGAACTCTATGGAACCAAACATTAGAGGCAGTTACATGTTCCTTTCGTCTGCTAAGGAGATATGGGATGTTGTTACTCAGTCTTATTCTAAGATAGGAGATATGGGATGTTGTTACTCAATCTTATTCTAAGGTAAATGATGCCTCTTTAATTTATGAGATTAAGACTAGAATCTCATCTACCAAGCAAGGTATGCACTTTGTCAGTGAATATTACAGTCTGATGAAGAGTCTTTGGCTTGAGTTGGATCATTATCAAAATTTTAAAATGCAGTGCGGTGATGATAGTGTCAAATTACAAAAGTTTGTCGAAAGGGAAAGAATCTTTGAATTCTTAGCAAGTCTTAATGTTGAATTTGACCAACTTCGGGTTCAAATACTTGGCAAAGATCCTTTACCGTCTTTAAATGAGTCCTTCTCACTCATCCAGGCATAAAAGAGTCAGAGAATTGTGATGTTGGAATCCAAGTATGCTAACAACTCAACATTCATGTCTATGAAAGCCAACAAAGAAGCCCTTAACCACCACCAACAGAGTCCTCAAAATAAGGAAGCTATCAGGTGCAGTTTTTGTAAGAAGCCTCATCAAACTAGAGAGACCTGCTGGAAGTTACACGGGAAGCTATAAAAAGCACAGAAAGAAGGGGTAAACAAGGATGGACAGGCGAAATCCCACTACACTGAACCTACAAACTTCAGAGATTCTGAACAAGCTAGATCAGAACCAAAAGGACCTAACAAAAAAGTGATTGAGTGCCTAAAGAGCATTCTGAATTCCTTGGAAGGTGCTGGTGCATCATGTTCGTTAGCCCAATCAAGTGATTTTTCTAATTCTCATGCTCTTAGTGCCTTATTAGTGTCTCCTAGGGGTTTTTGGTTCGTAGATTTAGGTGCCACAGACTATATGATTACCTCTCATCATTCTTTTATTTCTTGTAACCCCTGTCCTAGTAACAGAAAAGTTAAAGTTGCAAAGGGCTCTCTTACTATTGTTGTAGGTCAAGGAACTATTCCTTTGTCCCCTAATCTTCTCTTGAAAAGAGCACTACATGTTCCCAAACTTTCTACCAATCTTTTGTCCATTCAAAGATTTACTAGAGACTTGAATTGCTTTTCCATCTTTGATCCTAATTATTGTGTATTTCAAGATCGGGAAACGGGGAAGATAATTGGGCATGCTAAGGAAAAGGATGGACTCTACCTTTTGGAGTCTAATAGTGGAGACAAAACCTCACATCCCTCCTTGACTTTCATGACCAAAGTTACTCTTAACCCTATTTGGCTTCATTATGGTTTAGGTCAGCCTTCTTTTAGTTTATTGAGAACCATGTTTCCTAATTTGTTTAAAAACAATGATCCTAATAGTTACCATTGTGATGTGTGTGAGTTTGCAAACATTGTCGTACTTCCTTTGAGCAATAGTAAATCTGAATTTCATTTTACTTTGATTCATTGTGATATATGGGGACCTTCAAGGATGCATAATGTGTCAGGAGCTAAATGGTTTGTTACCTTTATTGATCATTGCAAAAGGGTCACGTGGGTCTTTCTCATGAAAAACAAATAAGAGGTCAGTGAGATTTTTCCTAATTTCTTCCATATGATAAAAAACCAGTTTGGGGTGAGCATAAAAGGGGTTAGGAGTGATAATGCTTGAGAATACTTTCATCAAACCTCATCTTTCTTTCAATGTGAAGGCATTATCCATTTTTCATCTTGTGTTGATACACCTCGACAAAATGGGGCGGTTGAGCGTAAAAATAAACATTTACTTGAAATCACTAGAGCATTATTATATCAAATGAATGTCCTTAAATAGTATTGGGGAGAGGTTGTTTTAACTGGAGTTCACTTGATAAACAGATTGCCTTCATGACCTCTAGAGTTCAAAACACTAGTAGAAATGCTCCCAACTTTAAGGAGTCTGACTACAGGGGTGTTTGGATGTGTTAGTTTTGTTCATATTCATGCTCACAATAGGGGAAAACTTGACCCACGAGCCCTAAAGTGCTTCTTTGTTGGCTACTCTTCTACACAAAAAGGTTATAAGTGTTTTTATCCTTCCTCACATAAATTCTTCGTTTCCAAGGATGTGTCATTTGTTGAGGGTCAATCTTTATTCCCTAATACTTATCTTCAAGGGGAGATGGGGATTTATGCGGAAGAGAAGTATAGGGAGACTAATTTCTTACTTGATTTATCTTTCCCAAATACACAGACTGAGTCAGCCACTACTATCCCTACACCACCTAACCAATCTAACCAAAATAAGTCAGAAAGTGCCCAGCCATATACCTTAAAAAATACTGTACCTAACCCTAACAAGCCTCTCTTAGTCTACTCATGAAGGAATACTATCTAGACCTTACCAGAGAAGGCTCAAGGATCTAACTCGGAATCAAGTACTGAAATACAAAACCCTGAACTTGATGATTTGTATGTTCCTATAGCTCTTTGGAAGGGCATACGAGCATGCACTAAATACCCAATTTCACACTTGGCTTCACTTGACAAATGTTCTCCAAGCCATTAATGTTTTCTTACAAAAATAAAATTCAGTTTCCACGCTACAAACACTTAATGAAGCACTTAGGGATAGGAATTGGAAAAATGCCATGGATAGTGAGATGAATGCATTAATTAACAATCAAACATGGGAAATAGTGGATTCACCAAAAGGGAAAAGACCAGTAGAATGTAAATGGGTATTCACAATTAAATATAAAGTAGATAGTTCATTGAAAAGATATAAAGCAAGGCTGGTAGCTAAGAGGTATACTCAAAATTATGGGGTTGATTATCTTGAAACTTTTGCCCCAGTAGCAAAAATGAACCCTATATGTATACTATTATCCTTGGAAGCTAATTTTGATTGACCTGTGCAGCAATTTGATGTAAAGAATGTCTTTTTACATAGTAATTTAAATGAAGAAGTGTACATGACGGCCCCTCTTGGATTTGAAGGTAAGTTTGGGAGTAGAGTATGCAAATTAAAGAAAGCCTTGTAATCTCCTCGGGCATGGTTTGGGAGATTCACAAAGGCTATGCTGGAAATGAAGTACAAGCAAGGTCAAGGAGATCACACTCTATTTATTAAATTTGCTGTAGAAAAAAAAAATGACAGCTCTCGTTGTTTATGTGGATGACATCATAGTCACAAGTAATGATCTTTAAGAGATGTAACACCTCAAACTTAAACTTGCCCAAGAGTTTGAAATCAAAGATTTGGGAAAGTTTAAACATTTTTCGGGCATAGAAGTAGCTTGTTCGAAAGAGGGAGTTTTTCTATCCCAACGCAAGCATATTCTGGATCTTCTAGAAAAAACTGGTATGGGGTGCAAACCAATTGATACACCTATAGAACAGAATCACTGACTAAGCGAGGCCAAAGATGATGAAGACTAGTGGTATCAAAAAGTAGTGGGAAGATTAATTTATTTGTCACTTGCCAAGCTTGACATAGCATATGCAGTAAGTGTAATTAGTTAGTTCATGCATGACCCTAAAAATGTCGATCTTCAAGCAGTGTATAAGGTATTGAGGTACCTGAAAATTATCCCTAGTAGAGAGATTATGTTTAAGAAAATTGACAATAAAACAGTTGAAGCTTATATAGATAGAAGGTCAACTACTGGGTACTACACTATACTTTTGGGCAATCTTATCACTTGGAGAAGTAAGAAGCAGTCAGTTGTGGCTAGATCAAGTGTTAACGCAGAGTTTAGAGCTATGGCTCGCGATATATGTGAGCTCTTATGGATTCGTATCATCCTAAATGATTGGAAAGTTAGGTGGCAAGGACCTATGAAGCTCTAATGTGATAATAAGTCAGCTATTAGTATTGCTCACATCCCCGTACAACATGACATAACTAATCTCATTGAGATTTATAGGCACTGTATAAAAGAAAAATTGGAAAGTGGGCTTATTTGTACCCCATATGTTCCCACTATCAAACACATGGTAGATGTATTGACTAAGGGGCTGGCAAATGCACAAGTTTAAGATGTTATAAGCAAGTTGAGAATGCAAGACATCTATGCACCTACTAGCTTGAGGGGGAGTGATGAAAATCATAACAGTGATTTAGGAGGTATTTTTTCCTAATCATAAAATAGGAAACTAGAGGATATCATGGATATGTATTTTAGGAAATTGTTGTAAATAGAGGATATTATTGTAAAAGGAAATATTTTAGTTACCTAAAATCGGGCTAGGACTAGTGTATATATTCAAAGGCACTTGTGCAAAATAAGAAAAAAGATTGCCTCTTTCTTCAGTTCATATGGAGACTAAGTAACTTTCTATGATTTGCCAACAGATTTTGGTATGATGGGTGAATTTAAGCAAGAACTTCGTGATGGGTTTATCGCAGCTTGTCTCCATCTTGTAAACCGTGACTTTGGTGCACTAGCTAATGACTTTGTTACTCTTGGGTACTTAATACTATCTTTCTTCTGGTGCTATATTTGAAGAAATTGTTTATAAGGCTAAACTAGTATAAAACTGCAGGCTTCTTCCACCAACGGCAAATAAAGAGGCTGTTACAAAAGCTTTAACAGGTTTCTTCTGTTTCATCAATTTAGAGTTCTAAATTTTGTACTTTTAAAGGTCGTCTTAATAGTTATTTTTATTTGTGGAGAGCTGCATTTTCTGGCCATGATTTTTCCTGTAATTTCAAATGGCAGGTGTCTTCCAAAATGCTGTTGCTAAAGGAGTTCGGAATATAAGCTTTGGAGACCTCCTGGGAAATTTGGGGACTACCATGTATAGTGTTCTGTCTGTCCTTTTGACTTTAGCTGCAATAGATGCATTAGTTATTGTTTGAACTCTTATTTTTCCCCATTAGATATATATGCTCGTTGTGTAGAAAACACTGGTTATAATGCTTTGCAAGAAAAAAATCATGTCAGTTTTATGCCATCATCTTCTTTTCAATTGTTACTATGCATCTAACTTTAACATATTGTCTCTTAGGAAAATGATGGCAAATTCATATTAGAGTTCATATTCATGAAATTTAGAAAGTCTACAGATAGTGCCATACCACAGTCCTAAGAAGGCTAATCATTCTAAAGCATAATTCTGAATCATATTCCTTTTGATACACAAGATATTAATCGTCAGTGGTGTAGATTTCATGTGTAAACTGAGATAGCTATACTTGAAACATATGATAGCAATTATTGGCTATGGAAAATTACAATATCAAATAGCTGTAGCTTGTCTAATTGAGGTAATGTTTAATGGTCTATATCATTTCCAGGTACCAGTTCAAATTTCAGATACCATCATATTTTTCTCTTGTCATTCGAAGGTAGTCATTCTTTCCTTTAGGGACTAACTGATGTCTTACCATTTCTTTTTCATGTTTATTTCCTGTTAAGAAGTTGGTTATATTCTTGTGGCCTTCAATTATAACATCTACATTTCCTTTTCCTTTTCCTTTTCCTTTTTCCATCTCTTAGTCTTGCAGTGTTGGAAGGAATTGCTCTCAATTTTGATCCTAACTACAAAGTTTTGGGCAGTACGTATCCCTGGATTGCTAGGAAAGTATTGACTGATAGCTCAGAACAACTGAGATCTTCTTTGCAAGATCTTCTTTATGAGGTGATATGAAGTTAGTGTTGTGATCTCAAGGTTCTTGTTTGAGTCACACTCTAGCCTTTTTTTTGCTTCTCGATGCTTTATTTTCTCTTTCAAAAGCATATTCCCCTAAAGCATATTCTTTCCAGGAAGGTGTTTTCCAAATTGATCGTCTAGAGTCTCTACTTTCTGAGGTGAGATACTTAACTATGTCATCTCTCTCTGTCTCTTTTTTGTGCATTGCACACAACGAAAAGAACATTATTTTCTGGATACTTCTGATAATGATTTATACTTTTGAAAACATTCCTTTTATATTATATCAGTTGTTGCTTTTGGCCTATGTGTTTCTTGTGAATTGATCTGTTTTTATGTTCCTTTGACTATAGTAGGAGACTCGAGCATTCCCCTCAAAAGCCCAAAGATCTCTTTTATCTCATACTGTCTTTGATGTTTCTTCTTCCTCGACTGAGCTAATTTAAAGGTATTTTCTTTTTCAGTCCCTTCGTGCACAGACGAAGAGGTCCTTGGTCAAAAGAAATACAAAAGAAACAGAATCGAAGGTTGTTATCAAACAGATTCTTTCCTTCACCCTGGCAGAGAAGGTTTTGATATTACTTTTTATCCTCGGTGCTTATTTTTAACCCCAAAACATGAGGGCAGTAGCCTTCATTTTAGTTACTAATCTTTCATACCAAAAAATAACTACAGGGTGACTTTGTAAGGGAAATACTTCTTCAAGAAGTTGCTAAGGTATGAAATTTGGTTCCCAATCATGTGTTTCTGTGTTTTTATGTTTTATTTCATTACCGATTAAAAATATCATGCTTGTGAACAAGAAAATTCATCATCTTCCCATGTTTGTGAATTGAAGTATCTGGATGCATAATGTTGACTAGAGATTTTTAGCATTGATACTATTATCATTATACCTATAATCTCTCCGATAATTGAGAGATTTCATAGAGTTAATAGCTAGATTACTTCCTAAATAGTCCTAGGAATTTTGTATATAAACCCTTGCTCCTATATATAGATATACAAGAAATACAAATTATCTTCAATATTCAACATAGTATCAGCGCCCTATCTAATTTGGGGACTGTTCCTTTTTTCGGCTATTCTTCACTGGCTGAGTGTGTTTTCAACACCCACCTAGATTGCTTCAGCTGTGACCGGCGAATCCACTATGAAAGACCCGACGTCAACCTTGCCGCCACGCACTGTCACAGTCTCTCTGCAGTCACCGTGCGTGCGCACCACCCGCCACCCTTCGGCTAGTATTTTGTCTCCGTTCTTTCTCCATCAGGGTCATTGGCCTCTTGCCTCTCCTCTAGTGATGTCAGACGTATCCTTACCTTCTGCCAGTACCCTTGCTTCCTTGCCGCTCCTCGGTGTATTTTGTGTTTCTGTCCGTCTGGTAATTGTTCTGCCCATTTACCAAAAGCACATTTGTTTGAGCAGCTTCTATTTACTCTATTGGCATTTTTTTGTTGGTTGTCCTGAGTAACACTAAAGAAGATGGAAGGAAAGAAGGTAATTATGTCGAGTTTCGATAATTCTTCACTTTAAATCAGTCCTATAAAACTTGATGGAACTAATTAGCTTGCTTGGTCAAGATCTTGTTTAATGTTCATCAAAGCTAGAGGATTACAGGGCTATATTAATGATGACAGTAAGAGATTCGATGTCAATAATTCTGATTACAATCAGTGGGAGTTCTAAAATTCTCTCGTCATGTCTTGGCTCATCAATTCAATGAAGTCGGAGATTGCTTGGACATACTTGCTTCTTGACACAACAACAAAGATATGGAAAGCTGCTTCTCTGACCTATTCTCAAATAGGCAATAAAGTTCAAAATTTTGATATTCATAATAAATTGCACAACACGAAGCAAGGAGATATGACTGTATCGCAATATTTTGCGGAGTTATGTAGGTTGTGACAAGAGTTAGACTATTATTAGGACTTTCAAACAGAATGCTCAAAAGACGCTTCCAAATTCCAAAAAATGATAGACAAAGATCGAGTATTTGATTTTTTGGCAGGTCTTAACCTGGAGTATGATCATATACGAGGTACAATACTTGGAAAAGATCCTTTCCCTTAAGTTCAGCTCGCACATTCTCTAGTACAACAAGAAGAAAGTAGGCGAAATTTAATGTTACATACACCTATCATTGAAAAAGTAGGATTAGTAGCAAGTTCTACTGAAAAGTCAAAACCTGCAAATATCTAATAAGGATCACTTACACTATGATTATTGTGGAAAATCAAGACATACCTGAGAAACTTGCTAGAAATTGCATGGAAGGCCTAATAAGAGTTGTGGAAAAAGAGGTGGCTCAATGATAAGGGGTTAGGCTCACTTGGCTGATGGAAATGAAGTGTCTGAAATATCGTTAGCTGGGGGATTATCCAATTAGGAACTTCAAGTCTTAAGACAGCTTCTCTCAAAAACAGACTCTGCTTCCATAATTGGTGCATCAAACCTTACCAAATCAAGTATTGAGTACTACAATTCTAAAGATAATCCTTGAATTATAGACTTTAGAACTAACAGACATATGTCAGGCTCTCAAAAGAAAATTTTAACATACTCTCATGGAAACAATAGAGATAATGTTAGAATAGCATATGGGTCTTTTACTTCTGTATCTGGTATAGGTTCTGTTAACTGTACTCCCAATATTACCCTATCCTTAGTACTTCACATGCCTCATTTTCCTATTAATCTTCTCTCTGTTAGTTCTAACTAAGGACCTTAATTGCAAAATTGAATTTTTTCCTGACTATTGTGTTCTTCAAGACCTTCACACAAGGCAGACGATTGGAACTGGTAGACTGCAGGAAGGCTTATATGTCTTGGAAGAAGAGCGCCCGACAATTGCACATCAAGCGTCTTTTGGAAATGATGTGATTAATAAGGAAATTTTACAGTGGCATAGGCGGTTAGGACATCCCTCGTTTTTTGTTCTAGCAAAACTTTATCCAAATTTGTTTAAAAGAACTTCGTCTAATTCTTTGTTTTGTGAAGCATGTGAACTTGCTAAACACACTAGAAATTCTTATCATTTATCAAATAATAAGAGTTATGTTCCTTCTATGACCATTCACTCTGATGTTTGGGGTCCTACACAAACTCCCTCGCTTTTTGGCCATAGATGGTTTGTGACCTTTATTGATTATTGCATCCGATTGATGTGGGTTTATCTGATGAAAACTAAGAATGAAGTTTTTTCATGTTTCCAATCTTTTCACAAAATGATTTGTACTCGACATGATGCTAGGGTTAAGATCTTACGGTCAGATATTGGAATGAAGTATATGGATGGCAAATTTCATGCTTATCTAGATTTTAATGGAATAGTACATCAAACTAGTTGTGCCTATACTAGTGAACAAAATGGAGTTGCGGAAAGGAAGAGCAGACACATTCTAGAGGTTGTGTGATGACTCATGTTCATAATGAATCTTCCAAAGGGATATTGGTGTGATGCAGTCCTTTCAGCCGCTTATCTTATCAACAGAATGTCACTTCGAATTTTAGATTTTAAAAGACCTGTTGAAATATTACAAGGTACAAACTCTTATACTGTACCTCCAAGAGTCTTTGGGTGTGTTTGCTTTGTTCATGCTCAATGTTGGCAAGTTGGAGCCAAGAGCTTTGAAATGTGTATTTGTTGGATATTCTCCCACACAAAAAGGATATAAGTGTTATCACCCCCTATCTAAGAAATACATTGTAAGTATGGATGTCACTTTTCTGGAATATGAGTCCTATTTCATCACATCCTCAACTCCTCTTCAAGGGGAGAATGAGATTGAAGACGAAGTGTTGTATGACTTTAGAGATAATATGATCCATGGAGAAAGAACAATTCAGGAGGAGACAACTAGTTTTGTTCAAGAGGATCAAAGTCGGCGCTTAGATAGACCAGATTTAAAGACATACTCAAGACGAGATAAGATAGAAAAAGCTTTCATGCAGTCTATGCCAATGTCGTCCTCTTCCCTCGAAAACACTGGTGAGTTAGAATGTGATTTATCTGACGATTTACATAAGCCAACTGCTCTTCGAAAAGGTGTTAGAAGTTGCACTAACCACCCAATTTCTAGCTTTGTTACATATGACTCATTATCTCCTGCCTATAGAGCCTTTGTCTTGTCTTTTTCTTCTGTGTCTATTCCACAGGATTGGAGAGAAGCAATGAAAATTGTCTAATGGAAAGAAGCTATAGTTGAAGAAATGAAGGCCCTGGCAAAAACTGAGACTTGGGAACTTGTTGCTACTCCAGAAGGAACACGAACAGTTGGCTGCAAATAGGTATTCATAGTGAAGCATAAGCCAGATGGATTCATTGAGAGGTACAAGGCGAGATTGGTGGCTAAAGGCTTCACTCAAACATATGGAGTGGACTATCAAGAAACCTTTGCTTCTGTTGCTAAGATGAATACAATCAGAATTTTACTCTCGTGTGCAGCTAACTTGGGATTTACAGCAGTTCGATGTTAAAAATGCATTTCTTCATGGGAATCTGGAGGAGGACGTGTATATGGAGATTCCTCTAGGTTTTGAAGATGAGAAGACATAAGGGAGAGTTTGTAGGCTAAAAAACAATTACTACGAGCATGGTTTGAAAAGTTCAATCGGACTATGATCTCCTTTGGTTATCAACAGAGTAATCAAGCAATCCCAAGGTAAGATCACGCTTCTTATTGTCTATGTTGATGACATTATTGTAAGTGGAAGTGATACAAAAGAGATGGCCAGGCTAAAGAAACTACTTGCTCAAGAATTTGAAATTAAGGATCTAGGAAAATTGCAATATTTTTTGAGAGTTTAAGTCGCTAGATCAAATAGAGAAAATATGTCCTAGACTTGTTAGAAGAAACCGGTATGATGGGTTGTAAACCAGCTAAATCTCCTATCGAAAGCAATCACAAACTGCAAGCAGGAATGGGTACATTAGTGGACATGAGAAGATATCAGAGGTTAGTTGGGGGACTCATTTTATCTTTTTCACACTAGACCAAACATAGCATTTGCAGTTAGTCTGGTAAGTCCGTACATGCTTGATCCACGAGAACCACGCTTACAAGCTGTATTTCACATTTTGCGCTATCTAAAGTCTGCTCTAGGAAAAGGTCGTATGTTCACTAATAATGGTCATCAAAAGGCCTTATGTTCACTAATAATGGTCATCTTAAGATAGAAGCATTTACAGATGCTGATTGGGCTGGATCTCCAGATGATAGAAGATCAACCACTGGTTATTGTACGCTTATAGGAGGAAATCTAATTACTTGGAGAAGTAAGAAATAGAATGTAGTTGCTAGCTCCAGTGCAAAAGGCCAATATAGAGCTATGACTTAAAGTGTGTGCGAACTATTGTGGGTAAAGAAGCTGATGAAAGAATTACAACTGACGGATGAAGGAAGTTCATCTCTCTATTGCGATAACAGAGCTGCCGTTAGTATGGCCCACAATCCTGTTCAGCATTTTTTTGGAGAAAAAAAAATGCTGAACAGGATAGAACAATTATTCCATGTGTAAATGCTGAACAGGATAGAACAATTAGTATGGCCCACAATCCTGTTCAGCATGATAGAACAAAACACAAAAATTGATCGATACTTTGTGAAGGAGAAACTTGTGAATGGTTCTCTGCAATTATTCCATGTGTGGTCAAATCAAATGAATAATTGGCAGATGTCCTCAACAAGGACTCTACAACAAACAGTTTCATAACGTCGTTTGCAAGTTGGGCATGTGCGATATCTATGCATCAACTTGAGGGGGGAGTGTTGACTAGAGATTATAGCATTGATATTGTATTATTAGCATTGATACTGTTATCATTATACCTATAATCTCTCCTATAATTGAGAGATTTCATAGAGTTAATAGCTAGATTACTTCCTAAATAGTCCTAGAAATTTTGTATATAAACCCTTGCTCCTATGTACAGATATATAAGAAATACAAATTATCTTCAATATTCAACAATTTATTCTTGTAAAGATTCTTCAGTATCTTTTAGGGTTTATATTTTTTCTTAAAGATTGTTCCTCTCTCAGGAAGGAGTAATAAAATGTATTTTGCCACTGCAGATTCTATCTGTTATCCATAGAGTTTTAGCTATTGTCTAAATTAGCTCGAACTATATGTAGATTGTGCTGAGAATGAATTTTAAGTACTCTTTTATTTTAGGCTGATAGTATAAATTGGAGTGTTCTATTTCAATCTAATGAAGTTGTAAATCAAATGATTATTTCTTTTTTCTATCGTTAATTATTGAAAGAAATTAGTTAAAAAAGAGTTCCTAGTCAGTTAATTGTCAAATACACTAAGTTATTTTGTGAGTTATTTTTAGAAAACAAAAAAAAAAAAGTGGCAAAAGTTTACTGAAATAGGTATTTTTGTTAGTTTATACAATTACTTAAGACCTTAGTTTTAATCAGTTGTATTGAACACACTGGTAGTTGGAAGTTGTTATCTATTAAGAATCATGGTTAATTGCAAAACATGACAAAATAATAAAAAAATTTATTAACATAATCATCTGATTAGAATTCTTGTGCTAAATAAGTGACTGTGGGGAGCTTAGTTTATTTTACATTTAATAAAATGTTCTCAATTAGCAATTTTGACCAAGTGAGTTGTACACTCAATTTAATGATACTTCAATGGAACACCTACCCCTAGTAATATTTTGGTACAAAAAGTAGGGCTCTAGTAATATTTACAAAATGACCATTTTTGTCTTTCCAGCACATCATTTTTTTTTTTTTATACATGCAAGATAGTTTACGAATGATATCTTTCTTTTTTAAATATGACAATAAATTTTGATTAAAACAATTTATTGTATTTGCCATATCTAAATCTCTTAATTTTGGTACCAAACTGATTTTGTATCATAAATGAAAAGTAGTAGGAACATTAATCACTTTGTCATTTTAAAGCTATGATGTTTGCATATGTTCATTTACATAAAGTAGTAAACATCATCTGTAAAGTTACAAAAGATGATTATCCCCAATAAAAATGATAAGATGAAATAACATCACTATATGGTAAAGGTGACAAAACTAAATTCTTGTTGCTAGTACATAACTTGAAACTAAATTATTGTTGCTAATATATAATTCATTTCTAGTCTAAGTAGTATAGTCAATTGTTTTCTCTTCCAAGTCCAATCCTTTTCACAGAACCTTACGCTTGAAATTTTTAATAAGGGTAAAAAATGGCTTAACAATTTATAGTGGTCAGTTTTTGTACGGACACAACTTTAGTGGACAATGGACGTTTTGTAATAGAATGAAGGTTGAAGTTGTATGTCTTCTAAGTTTACTATAATGGTAACTGATCTATCATCATCAATAATTTTTCTATTACTTAGATATGGGGTATTGGTTCTAAAGTGATTGGATGAACTAGTCATATGATTTGTAGCATCAGAATCTCTAGCTCACATATTGTAGAAGGGGTTTTTTGAGACATCAAATACAATTTAAAAGGAATGATCCCAAAAAGGGTCAATGATCACATTAGAAACCTTATCTAAAAGAGCTAATAAACATTCGTTTGATAGATTATCCAGGTTGATGAAGTCTAAAGTTCTTGCTATTTTTTTTTTCTATTGATTTGTGTTACATAGGCCAAATTCAAAGTCTTCTATTGGTTTCCTGACTGCTCCATTTTCAGCTTGATAGTTTGTCTTGCAATGTTTTCAACTTTCTTTGGTGTTTCTCAACTTCTTACAAAATATCAGCTATTTCATTTAGCAATGGGACTTTTTCCTTTCGCAAAATCTGTTCCTTTATTTGATCAATCAAGGTTAAAAGTTGTGAAAAAGTCATGCATCTTGTCCTTTTCAATAACTCAATTCTTTTATTTTGACTGGACAATTATTGCACAATAACTAAACTGACTCAGTAGCAAATTTATATTGATTTCAATTTACCTTCTTGCCTTGATATTCTAGCTTTAACCTTTATTTCATACGCTTGAGCAACATTTTTGACTTTAGAGAAGGTTGCCAAATAGCCTCTGAATTCCCCTGCACCCTTCTGACTTAAGGTTTTGAAGTTCACTGTTGAGTTAGACTTCTTTTGACATAAAGGGTTGAATTTTGGGTATAGTTGATTTATGTGATTTTCTAGATGTCCTTTAGTTAGGGTCTAAATCTAACAACAAAGGTTGTAAGGTGGCAATCAAGAAGATTATGGAAATTTGAAATACTGTAGCACACTCTGTATTTTGAAATCAAGATTGGAACAGAAGTTATATCACAGAAAAATTATTTGGAGTACCTTGAATCTATCATCCAAAGTAATGATGAGATAGAGGACGGCATAGTACACCATATCAAATTAGGGTGACTTAAATGGAGGGATGCCCTAAGAATTTTATGTGACAAAAAGGTATCATTCAATCTAAAAGGTAAATCCTACTGTTTAACAATTAGGTCGGTTATGCTTTCTGGGACGGATTATTGGTCCATCAAATAGCTGTATAGTAAAAAATGTGTAACCTTACAAGAAAAGATAGTAAAAAATATAGTGATAAGAGACAAGTTGAGAGTGGTTAACATTGATAGTAAATTAAGAAAGACAAGGTTTATGTAGTTCGGATATATTAAGAGGAGACATTTTGACGTCTCAATAAGAAGATGTGAGAAGATTGTACTTAAGAAATTTAATAGAAGAAGAGAAAGACCTAAGAAAAATTGAGGAGAGGTAATTAAGAACAATTTGGCCCTACTAGAACTTACTGAGCACTTAGCCTTCAATAGAAAACTTAGGCGAACTAAAGTTCGGGTAGATAATCATACGTAGAGAAGTCCTTACCTTGTCATAGGCCTTTCGAACTTTTTCTTTCAATCTTTTGTGACTTTTATTAGTATTAATACTTTTTTATCGCACTAGTTTATTTAGTTATTTTATTTCTTTATTTTATTATTACCCCTCTTTCAATTGTTTTTTGGTTTTATTTACTTATTTATTTTTTCTCGTTTGTTTATTTGTTTACTTTTTTTTTCTCTTTATTTATTATTTTATAGTTAATTTATTATTATTAATTTTTTAATTGTTTTCAAAAAAAAATTTCAGTGGTCTTTTAATAGGTCTTCTAGAAACAACTTCCCTGCTGTATATTTATAGACTTTTTCAGACTCTGAGTCTTAGTGAAATTCTTACTGGATTATTGTTGTTGTGTACTTAGGTTGAACCATGATATAGCAATGAAGGATACAGACTACAGAGTAATTAACAAGTAAAATTACAAAAGCAAAAGCCGCAAGATAAAAGATGGCTAATGCTAGAAACTCGTAGGACTCTTATACCATAAGGAAAATTAGGAGAAAAATGTTGTATTATTATGATGATTTATAAGGATATTTGTATAGTATCACTTTGAAAAATTCTAGTGAGCTTTCTTAAAATTGTCTCCTAAATTACCTCCTAAATAAGTTATCTCAAGAATCCTGCTAATTAGTGAATGTTTAGGTTTTACGTTAATTTAGGAATAGACAGCTCATAACAGATTGTAGTTCCCTTTTCTTTCACGGTGATATAATCAACTTAAAGAAACACTACCCAAGCTTTTATTTGGATGTCTACATTAGTGCTATTATTTATGAATATATTACATTTAACAATGTAATAACAGTCACGTCCTATGTAGTGTCCATTACTTGACTTGGTATCCTTTGCAATCTACCAAACTTTAGACAAATGTATGCATACATTCCAATAGGATGTTATTAAAATGCACTTAATCGATAGATTTTAATGAGTTGTAGGGAAATCAGAGAACTGAACTTCTCGTAAGAAAAGTTGGAGTGGGAGACTCAACATATCATTCCATTTTCTGTGCATATACCATGCTTGTTTGTGCTTCAGGAAATTGCATATTTCAACAGACGGAAGAGCATGCTAGGTTTCCGTATGCCCAATGGTTAAACTCACTTTTAGATTTTTCTAACATGAAATAATCTGTATAATGGATTCTAAGGTATGTCAGGCAGCTGATAACGACTCCTCAACTACTCTTCCACTAGACTAAAACTAGGATAAGTAGTCTGCTGCCATGCTTATAAGAGCTCATGGTTACCTTGTGAATCCTATAATTTTATTCATATTGAATCAATCATTGACAGTTCCATCTTGGATAAGAATCAATGATGAGTGCCAACAAACAGTCATTCATATTCTTTAATTATTCAACTGCTTTCCTCTATAGACTATAGTGTCTCAAGTTGCCTTGTTCATATGCAGGGTTTGGATGCACTTGGGCTTGCAACTCTACATTCTTTTGCTTCCACAGCTACTGGAACTGTACCATTTATGCCCAACTTTTCTTTTGCTTCAATGACTGATGAGGATATGATGAACTTGAGAACCTTGCGCCGCCTTATGTTACTTTTATCAAGATCCCAAAAAAACCCGAGCCCCACCATGGTACTCTTTTATACTGTTGTTAATAATACAATCAGGTTTATTGGTGCCTCATTTACCAAACGATGACAGATATGCCCAAGTTGTTCTGGGAGAAGTTACAATTTTGAGGGCCTCAAATTATTCACCATTTCTTTTTCAGCCTCCGAAGGCAGACTCTTATAGATGCTAACTTTATGTTTGTTATAATATTGCTGTCTTTAAATACTAGATATAGTGTTATGGAGTACTGCTACCAGTGATGTGAATGAATTATGAGAGAGGATAGAATGGTTAATGGTATAACATACCCGCTTTAGCTTATTACCTACTTACTGTATTGCAATAACTGGTATATGGATTAATATCTTACAGGAAGAAAAAGGAGTTATCAAAAACAAGAATCGTAACACATACTCTGAGGAAGCTTCTCTTCTTGTTGATGAAGTTCCATCAATTCAAGAAATGCTGCCTGTCCTTTCTGCTATTCCCGAGGTCAGCTTTTAGTTTTTGGTTTCACATGGAATCTTTTATAAGACTTTCAATTGGATAAGTAGTACTTCCTAACTAACATTTTCTGTCCTGTTTAGAGTTGTTGGTTCTAATCAAGCCTACTCTTCTGAAATTGCATGGTCTCAAGAATTCTTAGATTAGAATACTAGAAACTCCTATCCAACTCTTTGCTAATGACATGGTTTTGAGCTTGTTTACTTGTTCGATTAATATAATATCAAAACAGTTACCTTTGGGATCTATCAACATGGTGACTGCATGTTTTAGGTCAAAATGAAATACGCACTGTATCATTTACACCATATGTTAGTTGTTATTTCAGATTCTGTTAGTAGGGAAGACATGTGTTTACTGATCCGGGTAGAGGGGATGATTCAGTTATCACTTGAGAGTATAAGGCAAGGCTGCAAGAGTGGAGAGGGTATGAGAAAATTCTGGTTGTAATCATTGACTTACCCTATAGGGAAGTACACATTGGATCAATTCCATTCCTCATTCTTACTTACCAGTACGTTCCATTGAATTTGTTCTCTTGAGTATAACACTGCACCTAGATAAAACCTTCAACAACAGAGATCAGTTAGGAAATTGGATTGTATTTTTGGAGAAAAAATAGATCTGTTTCTTCTCTTTTTTCAGTTTGGCATGAGATAGATATTGTGTTCTTTCTTGCTGTTTCATTTTGGTGATTCAGTATTAAGATAGATATTATGTGTTCTTTCTTGCTGTTTTAGTTTAGTGATTCAGTATTAAGAAATAGCAATATTTTCAGACATGGCTTCATTTGGAACAGAGTTGTGCTTAAATCAAGGCCTTGTAAAAATCTGATGGTCCATCGATCTAGGTCACAGTTGAAACTCTCTTAGTCTGCAAGTTGAAACTTAATCCACAAGCTATTTAGCAAGATAAAAGGTGTATTGGTCTAAAGTGCAAGTCTTGATGAACTTTTTCTGGAACGCTCCACGATCCCCATTTCTTTTGATGGTAATAATTGTTAAGGAATACGCAGCCATATAATTAAATCAGTAGTTTTTGTTAAACTAGGTTCGTGAATCATGCTAGTTTATCCACCATAATCAACGTAGTTTACTATCAGGTCCATGTCTTAATTTTATGTTGAAAATACTTTGCAGCTCCCACCAGAAATGCAGCAGCAGTTGCTTACCTTGCCAGCTAATCTGGTCGGAAGATTGATTTCCCGTGCCGCTGCCAGGACCATTAGGAGGATTTTCCTTTGATGTCAGACAGGTTATTAGGGGACATTCTTGTTTCTGTATATATTTTTCTAGCTTATCAATTGTTCACAAAATTAATCAGATAAGCCATTTTGTGATGAGGAGGGAGTATCACGGTGACAAACTCTTCAATCATGCTTCGCTACCCTCGTATTTTTAGCTTCTGGGCATATTTTAAGAAAAATGGAAAATAAAGATTATATTTTCCTGAAGCTAAAAGATGTTTACTTGGTGCTTTTGTGTTATTTAAAAAAGAAGAATCCTTTAAGTTCATTTTGGCAGTTGAGAATCAAGTCGAGGACAACAACGTTTAGTATTACTTCCATTAAGCTCTCAGAGTGAGTTTGATTCAAGAGGACTTATAATCAAGGAATTCATCCACCAAATGGATGTATTAAAGGATATCCACAGAAATCACAAGATGTGTTTTCTTTATGTTTATTCATTACCACACTGCTCGGCAAAGGCAATAAGGAACTAAATGAAGCCACAAAAAGTAAATTTTTGCCGAGTAAATTGTTTAGCGAATAAAGTAAGGTCCATGAGAAGTGCATATGGGAGAAACCTCAGGGAAAGATGCGAAGGTACATTTTCAAGGATTTTACGGGCAGTAGTGAAAACCTAATCGAGGAGTAGATGTACTCCAAGCCACTTCTCTTTGTTTCTTCTACATTGAAACTCCCTATTTCTTTGTTTTGGCTAATGGAGTTTCTCAGGTTTGCTCATTACGTCCAGTGGTAACAAGTACCTCTTTATCCATTTATTGTGGTTTGAGTTCGGATTAGATACATTTCTACGATTGAGGTCAAGAATATTGTTTAAAACAATCCAGATCACAGAATCAAAGAACAACCAAAGCAATAGATGTAGCCATACAAGTTGAGTTAAGATCCGCTGGGCGGGCACGCAAAGTAGAGGAACTATTCGGAGACGGATCAAAATTTTATTGCTCTCTTATCCTTAATTTTATGACAAATGCTAAACCCTAGTTAACGAATAATATTTGGAAGGTATAAAGACCACCAATTTTCTTTCAGAAGTGGACCTTATGTAACAATCATTGTACAGGACAATCATTGTACAGGTATCGCAGAGACGAACGAGTAGCAAGCCTTCCTCTTCCAACCACAGAGGATAACCCGCAGTGATGAATAATAAACGAATGCAAGACTATGCATTGTTATGTCCCACTACGACGGCCATATCTGCCCTCCTCGCAGTGCCTCTTGGAGCTGAATCACTTGTTGCTGGTGTTCAGGTGGCAATGAACTCAGCTGCTCTGGTGTAAGGTTTAGAACTTGCTGCAGTAAGCTAGGATCTAAATCTGCCATCGGCTGCAAAGAACGGATCATATTATCAGCATCTCAAATATGATCTAATCACATAATATGGAGAAGAAAATGGCATCCATTATTGGTACTCTGTCCACGCAGCCATTATATAAAGAGGCCAACCACAACAAACTAAATCAATTTTGTCAATTGCTATTAAGTCCTCAATGACACGGAACCTAGAAAGATCAATTCTAAACCTAGACAAAGATGTGGTCCTTAAAAGTCAATTGAATCCCTAATTTACTCATTTATCCAATCGAGTCTCCAAAATTGTGTTCAATATATGATCAAGCTCTCAACTGACTGTTCGAAAGTCAAAAAATGTTTGAAACTGTAATAAGTCTCAGATAAATAAAGTTCCCAAATGACCAAAACTATTTTGAGATGCTACCAATTCAAATTCCTAGTCATAGAACTATGCGACCTCAAAGTACTTTGGACAGAAGTCAAGTTCAGAGCTCCCAGTCAAACAAGAATGCACAGTAGAATTTTGGATGCAAGCAAAGCTCATAAAGAATACAACGATCAAACATAGTGTCTTAGCTCCTTTTTGTAATTTTTTTTAAAGCACACAATACCTGATCACTTTGTTTATCAGAATATTTCAACTCTTCTGACTTAGCAATTGAATTTGTAGGCAGTGGACCATCTGTAGAAGCTTGAGATGGTCCAGGTCGAGGGGCAACTCCTGAAGCACCCATAGAGACAGATATGCTTTTACTATCTTCCAACTTCAGCAGTTTTGAAGGCTGACTACTTGGCTCTCTAGAGTCGTAAATTGAGCTTGTTTGCAAGTTCATAGATGTACTATCATGTACTTGAGCAGGTCTACCAACATCCTTGCTGAC
The DNA here is from genome assembly GCA_027478405.1 of Erythroxylum cassinoides. NCBI lineage: Eukaryota > Viridiplantae > Streptophyta > Magnoliopsida > Malpighiales > Erythroxylaceae > Erythroxylum > Erythroxylum cassinoides. The sequence continues at coordinate 26,686,511 of JANIPM010000231.1, forward strand.
AGGACCTGAAATGCCCGACGATATCAAGGGACCAGGCTGTTATTCTAGAGTAAGTTAGACCCACCATAAGTATAATTTTGTGAATGGTAGCTGCAAATAAATAAAAAAGTACAGCCAGGCAAATGCAAGAGCATACAAATTCCAAGGCCACACTTGTATATATTTATCTCTGTTCAACCATTTTTTGTTGAATAAGTGCATAGGCAGCCCAGCGTGCTTGAGTGCATAGATAGCACTTCATGCATGCAAATATAAGGAAACCAACATATGTATATCATCCCACTCATTCAATGGGTTAATTATCAGCCGATTTGAACAAGCATCCTTTTGGATATTCAAATAAAATAAAGGGCAGCAATCAGAACATTAAGCTACCTACCCCATCCTCCATCAGTCAAATAAAACGAACTATTTCTCTAGGAAAAACCAATCAAAGAATTTCATGAATTGAATTATACTCCTAAAATTGTGATTTTCGTCTGGTATGTCATAGGTATAAGTATAAATGATTATCTATATTCCACCAAACTAAGTTATCCAAGGGTGGGTCGGATGCAAGCAAAAACTATTCTCTGCAGAAGAGATGATAAAATCCCCTAATGAATTTCGTAGTCAATTTGAAAAATTCCAACAAAAATCTGCTACAGGAATAGCCATTCAATTCCTAAAACTACTACATAATCTTCCAGTGGTAGCAAGAATAGTTCATAAATATTCCTTTACCTGCATAACCAACTTCACCTTAAAACACTTATTATCACAAGTTCCAAACTTATTACATTGTTCAAGTCGATAAATCAGTCGGTCAGCAACCTTTTTGTTATTAATAAAGTTAGTGATCGATTCAATAATCTCATCATTATCCATACCTTCTTGGCAGAATCAATTGACTCGACCTCTAATTCATCTTTACTTGTTCAACATCAAAAAATTTTCTTGCTCGCAACGATGCCCTTACATTTTTCATCACAATTCCAGCACAAGCCCCTTGATGATTGTTCTTTGAGCTCATCTTGTGTTAGTCATATAGTATTTTGAATAGGAATAATTAGGGCAGCGGACATATTGGTGACTAATTTACTAACACTCTTACTGGCTCTACAATTTTCGGCATTAATTTTCTATTCATGGAACCTATTGCAGCAATCATAATGTTAGGAGGATGTGCCCTAATTTCACAATGAATATCTACATTAAGACCTTCAATGAATATCCTTATCAACCGCCTTCCACACCAATCCTTATCCCCATTTGACAATCACTCAAATTAATTCCAATATTCCAAATAGTAGAGGTTTGTCGAATATTAACAAGCTTCCCATCAACATTCTCATATTTGTATGTCCCAAAATAAACAAGAGTTATTTCTTAGATGTTCCCAAGAGGGAATTCCATGACAAGTTTCATACTACCATACCAATAAAGGCATCTCCATCTAATTAGATTGAAGCAAATTCCACCTTAGAATCTTCTAGGGATTTATCAAAGAAAAAATAACTTCTCTCCTGTATAAATCCAACTAGTTGGATCCCCATCTTACCATCTAGGAAACTCCACCTTCATGTGAGGTAGCCATTTAACACATTCCTAATGCCTTCAGCTTATAATTTCATATTGCTTCAGTTGTTTACCAGAGAAAGTAGAGATTCCGTCCTATTGAATTTTGTTAAAGCTTTCAAGTAAGCTCTTCATAAATTCTACTAGTTGTGTGTTAATCTCTGCTTAAGTTGTTCAAGCTGACGAACTCATGAAAGTTTTGGTATGCATTGCTTAAGACTGTAGATCTGTAATTCCTAAGTTTTGTTTTCCATTTCAGGTCAAGGGCATATAACTTTTCTTTTTTTGGGCAGTGGTGGTGATGATGATGGTGATAAGAAGTAGAGGAAGAGAATTTCTAGGATTAAGGTTCTGACACTAAATGATAGAACTTTAGGTTTTATCTAATGAGTTTTGATAATAAATGATAAAAAATCTAGCTTTTATCTAATGAGTTTTCTTTAATTGCTAGAAAGAAAAGCCAAAGGCATTAACATACATATAAAATCTTAAATTCATAGTCAATTGGACTAGGAATTCTAACGGCAAATAAACAAACAAAAGAAGATAATATCAATCTCTTATAATTAGAGGTAACAGATATTCTTAGTTAAATAAAATAATAAATGATTATGCATTTTAGCAATTCAAAAACACTAGTATTAAAAAATCAAATCCATAATATTAAGGAATCCCATTAAGAGAGCACAAAATGACAACGATATCCTCTAACCAGAGCCTTCTTTCTCTATTCTACTGTGATAACAAGGATTAGAAAGGTTTGATACCTGAAGCAAAGAATCCGCTGTCGAAGGACGAGAAATAAGAGATGATTGAACACCAATACTTGGAAGAGCTGTTTGAGAATTATGCCTGAAAGTTCCAATCTGTCCTGGTAATGGGAGTTGCACCTGTTGATTCAAAGATGAGGAAGTTGCCACAGGAGCTTGTGCTCTCATAGAGGAGTGAAACTGTGGTACTCCAGATTGGCCTGGCAGTACAGGTTGTTGAGAGTGTTGTTGAATCTGAGCTCGAGGCTGCAAAGAAGGCCGATGTGGTGCAGAAAAATGGTTGTGAACCACAGAATTTTGAGCCGCAACAGAGAATTGACCATCCTGCATTCTAGGTACCAAGGCCGGTTGTGGCAACCTCTGTGTAAGAGGCACTACACCAGGAAGAGACTGAACAGCTGGTTGCTGAGCCTGTTGGAATGAAGACACAGAAGTTTGAACTAGAGGCTGCTTAGTGTTTGCCATTTGCAACTGCACAATAAAAAATCTTCATATAACTGACCTTTTCACCAATACTAAACAAAATCAAGTAATATTTTTAAGATATGTTGGTAACTAACCACTTGTGGGGTGACCAATCCCAACATAATTTGAGCCTGAAAAAAAAGTCACAAGAAGACAGATCAGAACAAGAGGCATATAAATCTCTTCTTTTCTTTTTTTGTTCTGAAAGAACTGCAATGACAATGAAAAAGGTAATTGTATACACAACTAAATGCAATAGGAAATGCAAAATTGCCAGAAGATTAAACTCTTATAGAGCAATGTTAACTCATTCATAGCCAAACAGAAAGATGTCTCAAATAGCAATTATTGATGCAAGCCAAAATAAACATTGTTAAGTAGAAATACAAATCAATGAACCCTTATATGGACAAATTTTCACGAATACCTGAAAAAGAGCTTTTGATAACTGAGGCCTGGCAACCAATAGTTGACGTGCTGCCTCTCGGTTTTGTGACGTCAATACCTTTGTTTGAACAGAATACCAGATATTACTATCAAAGACATCTTTGTGAAACAATGAGGTTTATTATAGAACATACCTTCATCTCAGAAATCATTTCATTCAATTGGTTCCTGGACATTTTGGCCAAATGAAGAGTTAAAGGATCACTGGCAAGTGCTGGCTGGTTCCGTAAGCCATTTTGATTTGACTGCACAGAGGTTTGGGCACCACCTAAAGCTCCAGCCATGACTGTCGCAGCAGTTATAGCAATATGGAGACCAATTGGTTGATCATGACCAGATTCTGAAAAGGCTGATAGGCCCCCCACTTGTTTCTTAGAGTCTGAAACATAAAAACAAGAATCTTTCATATTCATGTTTGTCGAACAATAACTTGAAAATAAAGGTGACAAAACGATGACAACCAATCAATACCTGCAGTCAATCCAGGTCCTGCTCGACCCTGCAAATAAATAAGAAAATCCTTAGCATCAATTTTGAAAGGTGGCCTTTCATGCAATTAGAATTCAAAGTTTCAAACTGTTTAGAAACAACAGAAAAGCAGTAATCGAGACATTGAAGAATTTGGCTGAGTTGGGTGATTGAAGTGCCAAATATGGAATGAGGTGAAAATGCCATTTTTTTATCAATTAATACTCACGTTAGGCTTTTAATCAAATTTTTTCTCAGCCATCATTTAGGATGAACAAGCAAAAACTGGTAATAAGGATCTTTCAATGGATTTCCCATTACTTTCTTTAGTATTAACAAGCATATGCGTACTAAAAAGTACATTCATATTTAGGTTGTGATATCACTTTTGAAACCATTGGATCACTTTTCATGTCACATTGTAGTGTATCCTCACAAGTCTGTCCTTGTATTCAGTCAATAGTCTTGAAAATTAGCTTCTCCAAAAGAAGTTACATCACTCTTGAGGCCCAAAGCAGGCATTTAACAATGAAATTTCCCAGTGAAATTTCATTTCCTTAAACAATTAATAAAAGGATACAGAGTTACAGACGAATCATTTACCACTTTTCTCATTCACAATTTAAAATCACTTAACAGCATAATACTTGCTACATATGGCAAATCATGCAACTTTTTAAGTCAAAACTTAGCAGAATTCTAGGATGTCTGATCACTCTTTATTCTAATCATCCTAACCCTAGCCCTCCCCTTTGTCCCTTTTACCATCCTTTTACATATCTAACATATCTCAAAGAGACTCCTCCAGGAGCCCGTCGCTCCTTTCATATGGATCATTAACTCTCTGTTTGATCAATTACCTGTAGATCTTAGCAATGCATTCATCTCAAAAAGTTCTATTATCTCTTCTAACAACACACTATTGTAGCACGATTGATAAGTATTTTCAACAAAGCGGCTTTCAGCCATTAAATAGGAATGAATTTTCCAACCAACTAGAAAGCCTAGTTGAACCAAACAAGAAAAGTCCCACAGGGGAAAAGTATGTCGTTCATCAGTTCATTATTAATGCAAAAAATCCATAGAAAATGGCATATCTCCATACAAAAGGTAAAAGAAGGGCAGCCAGTCAACGCACAGTATATTCTGGCAAAGCTAGCATAATTGTTACATGTGATGGTTAAGAGAATTCCCTGGTAAGACTGCTTGCTACAATTTCTTTAATTATACTCCAAACTTTGATATCTATCAAACTACAACACAATATTGTGTGGATACTGACATCAGTCCAATCACAAACCAGCTATTACAATAGATTAACGTCAGAAAGGAAAATAAAGGAAAGGAATTGTAGAACTCTGTAGGAACTAAAATTGTAACTGCACCTGTTCCCGGTTTCTATCTGCATTTTTGTCATTTTCAGCAAAATCAACTCGCAATTGTCTTCCGTTGATCACATAACCCTGGAGATTACGGCGAGCACTTAATGCTGTCTCTTCATCCTTATACTCACAGAATCCATAACCTTTTGGTTTGCCAGTTTCTCTATCAATGACTAACCTGAAGAAGAAGAATACAATTATATCTTAAATGACTGCATTATTTTAGTATGAGAATTACAAGTACATAGAAGATATTTTTACTGCATCATGCCATAAAGTAATCCGATAAAGTGTAACAGGATGCACAAATATACAACACCAAAACAAGTTCTTACACAGAATTAGATCTAACAAGCGGAAAAGACTTCAGAAGACCAAAAGGAAGGTTTTTTAATTGAAAAATAGAATTTCAGGCGATAAATTATTCCCCGGTTCCCCTTTGCTTTCTCAACTACCACAATTTATTTTTTAATCCAACAATGACTAACGCCAGCACTCTAACAAGAACTTTCTCTAACCTCTGACAGCAATTTCGTTCACCTTTAGTTTTCATTCAAGTAAACATTCATACTCACACATGATGCAACACCTTTCACCATTTTAGCAGTATCAAATGTTTATCCTTTCTTCCATAATCATTATAATAGTAGGGCTTCAATTATGTTAGCAAACAACTCAAATTAAGTCTCAAAGTTTATTCAAAGGTTTAATTAGAACCTCAAATTTTAATTTTGGTCAATAAGACCTTTAAATTTATTTTTTATCAAAATTTTCCAAAGTTAACTTATCAACAAAGTTCAAGAAAGATGTAGACATGAATAGTGACATGTACTCTTAAAGATATAGTAATTGTAAATTATCTTCAACAACTCTATGATAAAACTTAAAATTGAAATTTTAACTGGTCAATAATAAAGATACAAGATACCTTTCGAGTAAAGTTTGATGACTAATTTAAGTAATATTCCCAAAGAAATGAGGCAACTTCTAGGGGCCACAAAGTTAGTTAATCATTTTCCGATTCAAACATACGAATCTTCATTCAAGTGTTTTTATTTTGTTCCTTAGTCAGCCAAGGAACAAAACTTCCTCTTTTGCTGCGCCTCTTTTCTTCAACACCCAAAAAGCCTAGAGGAGATATGCATGTTAACCTATGTCAACCAATAACATACAGAGACTAACATTTCCGACTCCACCAGCCCATATGCATTTCTAAGCAGTTAGTTGTCGATACAATTGTAAATCGAGCAACTTATTATTTTTTTCTTGGCTACCTAACAAATACAATGCAGAGTGGAGCTTAAACAACTAAAAAAGATTAAACTTTTTTCTTTTGGCAAGATAAACTATAGATTTCAAACGGTGGATAATAACAATTAGAATTATACAAAAAGAAGTGAAAGACATTACCTGAAAGAAACAACAGGACCAACCTCTCTGCAAATATCAATAAGCTGTTCCTCGGTGGCGTCGTAGGGTATATTCCCAACTGGACAAGACCAAATTAGAGATCCAAGGTTTATAACAAAGACTGTCGTGAACAAAAGAAACAAAGGAACACTAACGGCCTCAAATAAGTCATCGCATAGCATTAAAAAGAATCAGTTCAGTTTGCGAATAAAATGCAAATACATTCACATTACAAACAAACACGCAGCGATGAAGAATGGGTACCAAAAACGCAACGATGCTGGGAAGAGGAGGCCATGAAATTAATTCCTTAGCTAGCAAGAGAAGAAGAAGAAGAAGACGAAGGGCTTCATATTCGTCCTTCTTCACAATTACTTTCCTTTTGTTAGTTTTCTCAATCTAACTGCTCTTCTACTACTACCACCATGAAGGAGCATAAGGAAAACATGAGTTTTTTATCTTTGATTGCGTTGTTTGAAGAGAAGATGTCTGAATTGGAGAAATTTGGGAAACAAAAAGGCGGGGCTTAGGGCGGCTCTGCTTTTGTTTCGTCGGCTTCGCTTCTCTCACGAGTCTGTCAATGAAAAGGAAAGAAAAGAGCACTATCCTCCAATGTTTTCACATAACCTCATTTCTCTTCTTAGTCACACAATACTTAGATTTGATCCTATATTCTTCTTTTCCTATATCCAAATAAATGAAAACTTAAATTTGGTTCCATCTAAAAATTTTAATTTTAAATACGGTTTCTTACTGTCACTTAATATTCTAATGCAATTTTTAGACTTAATTCAACATTAAAAGCCAACGTACTTGGTGCATAAGGTTGCCTACTTTACAAAAATTGCCATTGTCTTATGGAATGGCAAGAAATTAAAATACAAGAATAAGGTAAATGCATCATCTCATTATTTAATCCATTTATATGGTCTTACCTATATTTATTTATTTATCAATGATCATGGTCTCAAAGATGCAATGATATTTATTATGTAGGTTGTTTAGTTATTTTTAATTGGTTGTTAATGTAATTTTTACATTAGTTGATTGGTGATTTAGCACCTGTTTGGTTCAGCTTTTGGAAACTCCAAAAGTATTTTTTTTCATCGCAAAAGCTATTTTAAGAAAAACGTGAGTGTTTGGCTATAAATTTTAAAAGTACTTTTGAAGTAGAAATAACTTTTTTATAAGCTCAAATACAGCTTTTTCAAAAGTTAAAATTTGGAGCTTTTAAAAAAAACCCAAATTTTAGCTTTTTCGGATAGAATTGTGTCTGTCATTTATGTTTATATCAAACGTTTATAACTTT